>CM074788.1:14757498-14812208 GCA_037355745.1 Pseudo-nitzschia multiseries | reverse complement strand
CTGAATGGGCCTCATTTATCTAGCTACTCTCCTAACAAGTATACGCCCAATCGAACAAAACACTTAACCTCGTAAGTGACCAATACCATCAAATGACCGATACAGTAAGACCGACGCGCTAATACAGCAACAACAGTATCGGTACGAGAATGGTAACAAATCACCCGGGGAAGATCTCTACCACATAAAAATACCACAGAGAGCCCCAATACAGTAAAAATACACAGTAAAAATAAGAGCCTCTCTCTGAGCTCACATCTCTTTAAATTTTAACATCATATACCTTTGGTCGATTTTTAGAGTTACAACAGGTTATAGAGCCCTCTATCTCCGTCCGATCAGCACCTCAACTGACGGTTAACACCAGAGGCAATTGTGTGCTTAGCTCCCTGTGCGGCACATTCTAGACCTCCACTCCAGGTTTCTTTTCTTGCGGCGCCTCCCTTCTGAGGGCCGCACCCTGGACTGTACCTCCTCCTTCTGTTCCCAGCTTGTGGATCAGGGGGTGTACTCGCTATCACAAGCCTTGTAACCCACAACCAGCTCTCTGGATTACAGTTACAATTACAAACTAAAGACCACCGCCGTCTTTAATGAAAGCCCATTGCACCGGACACGCCAATTGCAATCACCCAACCATACTTAACCTTCTTCCGCGTCCATCATCCACATAAAAGACCATCGACGCCCATTTGATTGTGCTACGCACTTCTTTATACAACAATACAACAGACTGCAACTCATCCTACGATAGTTGCTTTATTCACTACATTCCACACCGCCATTTGTTCCTCCTTTGGAACATTCCTTCGGTCGTCCCTTTTGTCGTCCCTTCGCACCTCCCCTCGGTCATTTCGGTTCCGCAGATCGACGATTAATTGCCACCAACGATTGATTGTTTCCTGACGATCGTTCCTCCGCACCTTCGTTCGGCCATTTATTCAATCACTGATAACGCCAACTTCGACACCGACGATTGTCCCCTTTTGACACGGCCGGCGCACCTTCGCTCGGTCATTTCATATATCACACCGGTCAATATTTCTCCGGAACATTCCTTCGGTTATTTCTGCACCTCCGAGGATCGTTCCGACGATCACTCGATACAACTTCACTACTTCGATCCCCGACCTACTGTATCTATAGATCCTTCTACCATGAATCTCATTCTGTAATACATATCCAAGGACGACGTCGAACCATTGACTGGCAAATACGAATTACATCTCGATAAATTGAGAACCGATCAATTGCTCCGCGCAACGCCGAGCGGTTTTTTCCATCACTACCAATCTCCCTTGATCGTTCCTCCGACGAACGTTCCTTTGGTCCCTTCTTCGAAACATTCCTTCGGTTATTTCTGCACCTCCGAGGATCACCTCAGATCAACTCGAGATTGTTGTGAGCCTGCTGTTGAGCGACTCCCTTCCAATCTTCCTTCAATCGATCATTTAACCGAATTCCCCTCTCCCTCCGAGTCATTCGGAAAATTACAACGGCTCCAACAACTTGGATTGAGTGCAAATACAAACTCCTTGCTCCTCCCATTCCACCATTTCTTTGTCTCCATCCGGTCATCGAATCACTTCTTCCTTGGCAGGTTCGACTATCGATCCCCGTCTCCGGCTAATTCTTTGGAACATTCTTTGGAACTTTCTTCGGCCCTGTCCTTCGGCTCCTCCGGAATCTCCCTCAGACCTCCTCCAGATTGTTGTGAGCCCGCTGTAAAGCGCCCCACTACCAATCTCTTTCCGATCATCGCCATTTCTGCCGACGACGTCCATTCTTTCCATTCCGCCATGAGGCTACAACTCACCGACTGGAACTATGTCAAAGCCATACAGTTCTTGTTTATAGAAGCTGACAAGACTGCCACCCAAAACTACCTGAATGCGGCGTACGCCCAAAAATTGACTAATGTCACCAGCCTCCTAACCTACAAATACAGCACCGCGACCCTCAGACCAGGAGCAATTTCCAACATCAAATCCCTCGTCACTGAATCCATCAAAAAAATCTCCCGGAATCGGAGGTATCTGCCAAATACAAAGAACACATTCAACTGCTTCTTGACAAGACTAACATTTGGTACGTTGACAACCACGGCATGAGACAACTGGTTCATGATGATCAAGTACTGGCTATCGCGGCAAATGAGGCAAGATACAACTCTGATGGGAATCGAGACCCTACCATCCAATTGCAATTCAGCATCCAACATTGGGGATTCCGAAGCGGATGATACTACCCATACAAATTTGCCAAGGTTTATGACAAAAATGGTGGAGCAGCAGCATTTGAGACATCTCAGTATCTGGAGCCAATGCCTACGGCTGTGTCATACGACAATTGCGTGGCAAATATCCTCAAATTCTCCAGGAGAATTATCTCCCGCGAAAATGAATTTTGCTTTGACCTACCAGATCCCTATTTTGAATACATTGCGTTTGAACAAACTTACCGCATGGCCTTTCCTCCTAGTTACACATGGACATGGAAATACTCCCCCAACAGTGACTCCGTCTCCTTCCACCGAGTCCGATCCAACTCCGTCTCCTTCCGACTATTAAATTCCTTTCGTGTCCAGAAGTACCAAAGCCACCAAACGGTAGATATTCTATTTGTACGAATCAATGAGTTCCGTATCAACCAAAGTAATTGATTCCCACGGCATATCGATTCCCACGGCGCATCGGTTCCCATCCCATATTGACGGTGAGCAATCTCTGTTTTATAGCATTGCCATTGTTCTTCGGTGAGCAAACTCTGATTTCATAAAATATCACACGAGCTACGGGAGCAATTCCTGATCTTAATGATAAACATACCATGAAGTCTTCCTAACCTAACAAGAGAAGCAGATAACACCCTGTGTTTAGCTCTCAAGGAAGGAGGATTATGTGAGTGGGCGGCCTTTCTCGACGCACTTATTGAGCCGAATTTTGCCCGCGAGATAACCTACACTCAAGGAGGACTACCGGCCCATCTCCATCGATCCATCCAATGGATCATAGAAGCACTTGCAGAGTTCTCTATCGACCTGCGCGAGGACGGGAAGAATTGGAAGGATGCAAGGTCATATCCGTATGAAGACTTCAGAACCTTTCGTTTGGAACGTGCCATCCGCATGCAGACCAAATCTGCTCTAAAAGACACCTCAACAGGTAAAGTACGAATCTTGGTGCCAAAAAGCACGGGATGAAAAGTCTTTTACGCCTCTCACAAATGACTCAAGATTCGAACATTGGCTTGTAGGTTTCAAGGCTAAACTCGAGGCATACGACATCGGCACAGAAACATTCCTTGATGAAACATGGCCTCCAGCTGCGCTACAAGGTTATACACATGACCTCTTTGTTAAACAGTGTGCCTTCTTCTAGGTCCTAATGTTGGAAGTCTTCAAAAGTGATCTATCCGCGTCGTGTGTACACAGCCATTCCACCACACGTAATGGACGTCAAGCATACTTTGATTTCGTAAACCTCCACAGCGAATTGAAAGCCAAGGCATATGACAATTCGACTCAACTACAAGCGTTGCTAAAGTTGAATCTCACCAATTGGAAAGAATCCAAAGTGAAATTCATCACACATTGGTTTGATGAATTAAATCACCTCAACAAGCTCCGTCCTCCCAACAAACCCCTTGAGTACCATACTGCAAAATCTGCACTATGTCAGGCATGCTATTCCAGCTTCCAGCTAAGTGAACAGTTTGCCAAAGTCAAGGATCCAGGTGGCACGAATAGCACCGTGACAGATGCAGTTGCTGAAGCAGCTGCTATTCACAAACTCAAAATCACGCTCCTACTCAAAGCAACTTGACCCAATTCCCAGTCCGCGATGTCGGCTCCTAAGTCAACAGTACGTGCACATGTTCACGACTTCTCATCTGGACAAAGTCAAAACCATGACGACTATGCTCTCCCTATCAAATTTGAAGGTGACTATCAAGACTATGCGGTATTCAAGGCTGGACGTACACCTGACCCTACCACGCGCCTGCCCACAGGCATATTGAAGGCCCTATCACGTCAAGACATGAAGAGTTGGCTAAACTTTTCTCCGGAAGGCAAGAAAATAGTGGTCGCATTGTTACGACACAATTTGCTCTCAAATGATCAGCCTGACCCTAACAATGTCAAACCCATCACCAGGAAAGCATACCAACATGGACATTCTGTCTCATTCCTAGAAGATGATACTTCGAACAAAGATGAACATGTCAATTCCGCATCAGACCTACATCCCGCTGTAGAAAATGACCGTAGAGGCGTTTTCCATGCATCATTGGGTGTATACAAGTCTCAAACTTCTTCCTCCAAGGACCAAAGACCTCTCAAGTCTTCCGTGTCACCCGCCCATCCCGCTCGATTCCTCTCCAAAAACCCTGACATTCGGTACAAAAAGGACGGTGACACCCAAATACCTGTAGGAACATCCTCTTATTCCGCCAATTTTCACCAGTGGTATAATCCTGACGATGATCTAACCTTTTCACACGATAGTCATGTAACATCATACACATATTGTGCACACAAAGCTACAATCACTAATCCCGGTTTCGCCTTGGTCGATCGCGGTGCAAACGGTTGCATCATCAGCAATGATGCATGCCTCATCTCCAAGGATATCCCACCACGATATGTCAATGTCACAGGCATTAACAATCATCAGGTACAAAATATTCCCATTGCTACATGCGGAGCTTATTCTATATCAAATAGAGGTCCCGTCATCCTCCTTTTCAATGAATGTGCATATACGGGCCAACATCCTTCTATATTGTCCTCCGGTCAGATGGAAGCATATTTCTCCACTGTCGATGACACATCCATCAAAACGGGCGGTGGACAGGTAATCACCACCTCCGATGGATATGCACTGCCTCTTAGCATCCGGCATGGTTTACCGTAGTACCTTGCGATGCGAAAGTACACTACTATTGAGTTTGACATGCTCCCACATGTTATCATGACATCAGATAAGCACTGGGACCCATCTGTTCTCGATACAACAATCAGTGCAAAAGATGAACAATTTCTCCAGAAATATCCTCCTCAGCCGCAGCAACTTCCATATATCAAATACAATGAATACGGAAACCCACGTTGCCTTGAAGGGTTAGATATCTCTGTGTCCCCTGGCTCTTCCACGATCACGTCTCTCAGTTTGTATTCTAGCCACTCAACTTGGTCTCTCTTCCTCCCTATTGATGATCATGGAACCAGCGATTGCTCATTCTGGCTCACTCCTACGGACTACGTTCACCAGGAACGCCTTGCATGCTGTACTTCTCCTCAAATCTCTGGGACAGTCACTGCGTTTCCAACAGACTGTACTGCTAGTGATACTACACGTATTGCAGCTACGCCCCGTGAGCGATACCCCAACAAACATGATTACTTATCTCTGAAACCTTTCTTTTGTTGGGCTTCCACTGATCGCATCAAAGCCACGTTTGAAAACTGAACGCAATACGGTTCGTTAGCGATTAGTCCTGATGGAAACATTTTCAAACCTTTCCATTCCCCCCAACCGGCTATGAACGTCCGACCCTTCAATGACAACGTTATGTCTGATGCTGTCTATTCAGATGTCCCGGCCATTGATGGCGGTTCCAAACTTGCTCAGATCTTCTTCGGCCAAAAGTCACATATCATACATGTTGAAGAAATGCGTACCACCGGCGATTTTCTATCATGCTTCCAGAACTTTGTACGCAAATGGGGCAGACCCATTCGCCTCCTTTGCGACCACGGTAGCTACCAATCTAGTAAGAAAGTCACTTACTACCTGAAAATGCTATGGATTGGACTCTGGCAAAGTGAACCTTATCACCAACACCAGAATCAATTTGAACGGCGATATCAAACGTACAAACGCATTGTCAATTGCGTCATGGATCGTACAGGCACACCACCACACCTATGGCTGCTGTGCATGACATACGTTGCCGGACTCCTCAATGTTATTTCTGATCCTACTCTGTCAGACAAACACCCGGTCTTCATTGCTACCGGTACACTTGGCGACATAAGCGCATACACCAGTTTCTTCTGGTTTGAACCTGTTTATATCAAGACCAATGACTCCCCTTTCGGTACCCAGTCTACCAAACGTCTCGGTCACTTCGCCGGCATTGCCAAACATGTTGGCAATGGACTTTGTTTCCGAATCTGGGACCCAGATACCAACAAGTTACTCGACCGGTCTGGTGTACGCTCTGCTCTCACGCCTGAGTCTCGCAACAAACGCGCGGGCCTCTTCACTGATGATGGTTTCATCAAATGGCGTAAAGCCAAGGATTCCTTACCCCGACTATACGCCACTGGTGACGCTCCAACATTCAAACATGGGGAGCATACCACTACGAATAGCCCCATTGAAGATTCTACAACACAGGGCATCTCAGTTACTCCCCCTCCTGGCGTCTCACCTGCTGATTCCGACACCGCCACTCCTGCGGAACACAATGTCACCACGCCATCTGTACCCACCAAACAACCAGATAAAACACCTCCCGCATCTGGTAATCAAGCTAATCTTCAACCACCCGCCCACCCCTCGTTACCAAGCTTTCTAAATAAGAAGGTAGATGACAGCCCAAGCTGGTCCCCTTCTCCCCTCCCTAACAACTATGGGGAGAATCTTGATGGTCCTCCTACGACACACATCTTCAGCAAGACCCCCGATGGCGTTCTCCTTACTGAGGATGATTTTGATCCACCAGAGCTAGCATACTTTGATGTTAGTGATGTCACAACTCCACACACCAACCCCGCTACTCCTTCAGTAGACCCATCACAGGTAGTTGTTACCGACAAAGAAGGCAACGCACAATTTGACGGCAATGGCAAACCAATTACCATTCCTACCATCCCAATTGACGATCTACAAGGACGATCCTTCCTTGTAACCAACCCCAATGGCACTCGGAAGCTTCTTACCATCATTGATGTAGAAGACAGTCTTGAACGCAACAAAGACTTCATCAAGTTCAAGTGCAAACACTCTGATGACGAACTTAACGATATCATTGCATACAATGATGTCATGAATTACATCCATCGTGATTCAACACAAGAAGACAGCAAACTTTGGTCATTTCGCCGCATCCTAGGACACCGAGGTCCGCTGGATAACAAGCATCCTCAATACAAAGGTTCCAAGTATAACCTTTGGATTGAATGGGAAAATATGAAACGAACATATGAACCTCTAGCCAACATTGCAGCTGATGACCCTGTCACCGTTGCAAAATATGGGAAAGCCAACAACATGCTTGACCTCCCGGGTTGGAAACGCCTCAAGCGAATCACCAACCTCGCACGACGAACCAAGAAACTTGACCAACTCGTGCATCAGGCCAAACTTTGTTCTTTCCGCACCACTCCACAGTACCAATATGGATTCAAAGTACCTCGTAACCACGAAGAAGCCATCTATTAAATTCTTTTCGTGACCAGAAGTACCAAAGCTACCAGATGGTAGATATCCTATTCGTACGAATCAATGAGTCCCGTATCAACCAAAGTAATCGATTCTCACGACATATCGATTCCCACGGTGCATCGATTCCCAACGCGTATCAACGGTGAGCAATCTCTGTTTTATAGTATTGCCATTGTTCTTCGGTGAGCAAACTCTGATTTCATAAAATATCACACGAGCAACGGGAGCAATTCCTGATCTTAATGATAAACATACCATGAAGTCTTCCTAACGGAACAAGAGAAGAAAACCGTTGGCGTGTGATTCTCACACAGTATATATATATGCATACAGATATATATGGTCAACGATCAATACATGTACGGAAATAATCAGCGAGTAATCTCATCACTACGCAACAGCAGTTGCAACGTATTCATCTCAATAAAAGAGATATCTTGCGTTTTGACAAGATTTCACTTTATCTCATACTTTTAACATTCAACTGATTTATATCCTAAAATTCACACTAGTTGCTACCAACTACTTGTAATCTACATACTAAGGTCTGTCTCGCTGTATCTGAATAAGTTCACAGTAAGAAGAGATCTGGCGTTTCCATAGTCTCGCCTGTAGTCCGATTATCCGTTGCCGAAAGTATCCAAACACAATTGTCACGCGTAGAGTACAATCGTTCGTCTACTAACACACTAACGCAGTGTTGCTGTTCTTCCAAAGCCTCTGAATCAGACCCACAACGGACCGGATTCAGAAGGAAAATAATAGATTAACAGTCGCAAGCTCCAAGGTGGCTTGCACACAAAAAGGAACAGGAACGGAATTGAAGACAATCCCTACGCTGGCATATGCCAATCGCACATCGTCTACGAAGCAGTTCTCATTCACCGCGCGGTTCCCTCGAAGGATCGGAATCACCACAAATGCCGAACATGCCCGCCAATCTATTCGGAGGCGGGAACAGCACGGGTGATGCCGAAGCAGCTGCTGTCAACGAGTTCCTTAGTTTCGATAGTGATATGAAGCTGATACTTATATCTCTATTCCGCGTAACAAGAGAAGCAAATAACAACCTGTGTTTAGCTCTCAAGGAAGGAGGACTATGCGAGTGGGCAGCATTTCTCGACGCACTTATCGAACCAAATTTTGCTCGCGAGATTACCTACACTCAAGGAGGACTACCAACACATCTCCATCGATCCATCCAACAGATCCTAGAGGCACTTGCGGAGTTCTCTATCGAACTACAAGAAGACGAGAAGGACTGGAAGGATGTAAAGTCATATCCGTCTGAAGAATTCAGAAAATTCCGTTTGGAACGTGCCATCCGTATGCAAACCGAATCTGCTCTGAACCCCCCACCTCCTCCGCCAGGGAGTAATAAAAAGACACCTCAGCAGGTAAAGTACGAATCTTGGTGCCAAAAAGCACGGGATGAAAAGTCCTTTACGCCCCTCACGAATGACTCAAGATTCGAACATTGGCTCGTGGGTTTCAAGGCTAAACTCGAGGCATACGACATCGGCACAGAAACATTCCTTGATGAAACATGGCCTCCAGCTGCGCTTCAAGGTTATACACGTGACCTTTTTGTTAAACAGTGTGCCTTCTTCTGGGTACTAATGTTGGAAGTCTTCAAAAGCGATCTATCCGCATCGTGTGTACATAGTCATTCTACCACACGTAATGGACGTCAAGCATACTTTGATTTCGTAAACCTTCACAGCAAATCGAAAGCCAAGGTATATGACAATTCGACTCAACTACAAGCGTTGCTAAAGTTGAATCTCACCAATTGGAAAGAATCCAAAGTGAAATTCATCACACATTGGTTTGATGAATTAAATCACCTCAACAAGCTCCGTCCTCCCAACAAACCCCTTGAGTACCATACTGCAAAATCTGCACTATGTCAGGCATGCTATTCCAGCTTCCAGCTAAGTGAACAGTTTGCCAAAGTCAAGGATCCAGGTGGCACGAATAGCACCGTGACAGATGCAGTTGCTGAAGCAGCTGCTATTCACAAACTCAAAATCACGCTCCTACTCAAAGCAACTTGACCCAATTCCCAGTCCGCGATGTCGGCTCCTAAGTCAACAGTACGTGCACATGTTCACGACTTCTCATCTGGACAAAGTCAAAACCATGACGACTATGCTCTCCCTATCAAATTTGAAGGTGACTATCAAGACTATGCGGTATTCAAGGCTGGACGTACACCTGACCCTACCACGCGCCTGCCCACAGGCATATTGAAGGCCCTATCACGTCAAGACATGAAGAGTTGGCTAAACTTTTCTCCGGAAGGCAAGAAAATAGTGGTCGCATTGTTACGACACAATTTGCTCTCAAATGATCAGCCTGACCCTAACAATGTCAAACCCATCACCAGGAAAGCATACCAACATGGACATTCTGTCTCATTCCTAGAAGATGATACTTCGAACAAAGATGAACATGTCAATTCCGCATCAGACCTACATCCCGCTGTAGAAAATGACCGTAGAGGCGTTTTCCATGCATCATTGGGTGTATACAAGTCTCAAACTTCTTCCTCCAAGGACCAAAGACCTCTCAAGTCTTCCGTGTCACCCGCCCATCCCGCTCGATTCCTCTCCAAAAACCCTGACATTCGGTACAAAAAGGACGGTGACACCCAAATACCTGTAGGAACATCCTCTTATTCCGCCAATTTTCACCAGTGGTATAATCCTGACGATGATCTAACCTTTTCACACGATAGTCATGTAACATCATACACATATTGTGCACACAAAGCTACAATCACTAATCCCGGTTTCGCCTTGGTCGATCGCGGTGCAAACGGTTGCATCATCAGCAATGATGCATGCCTCATCTCCAAGGATATCCCACCACGATATGTCAATGTCACAGGCATTAACAATCATCAGGTACAAAATATTCCCATTGCTACATGCGGAGCTTATTCTATATCAAATAGAGGTCCCGTCATCCTCCTTTTCAATGAATGTGCATATACGGGCCAACATCCTTCTATATTGTCCTCCGGTCAGATGGAAGCATATTTCTCCACTGTCGATGACACATCCATCAAA
Source organism: Pseudo-nitzschia multiseries (assembly GCA_037355745.1). Taxonomy (NCBI): domain Eukaryota; phylum Bacillariophyta; class Bacillariophyceae; order Bacillariales; family Bacillariaceae; genus Pseudo-nitzschia; species Pseudo-nitzschia multiseries. Next base: position 14,801,680 of record CM074788.1, on the reverse strand, counting down.
ACGGGCGGTGGACAGGTAATCACCACCTCCGATGGATATGCACTGCCTCTTAGCATCCGGCATGGTTTACCGTAGTACCTTGCGATGCGAAAGTACACTACTATTGAGTTTGACATGCTCCCACATGTTATCATGACATCAGATAAGCACTGGGACCCATCTGTTCTCGATACAACAATCAGTGCAAAAGATGAACAATTTCTCCAGAAATATCCTCCTCAGCCGCAGCAACTTCCATATATCAAATACAATGAATACGGAAACCCACGTTGCCTTGAAGGGTTAGATATCTCTGTGTCCCCTGGCTCTTCCACGATCACGTCTCTCAGTTTGTATTCTAGCCACTCAACTTGGTCTCTCTTCCTCCCTATTGATGATCATGGAACCAGCGATTGCTCATTCTGGCTCACTCCTACGGACTACGTTCACCAGGAACGCCTTGCATGCTGTACTTCTCCTCAAATCTCTGGGACAGTCACTGCGTTTCCAACAGACTGTACTGCTAGTGATACTACACGTATTGCAGCTACGCCCCGTGAGCGATACCCCAACAAACATGATTACTTATCTCTGAAACCTTTCTTTTGTTGGGCTTCCACTGATCGCATCAAAGCCACGTTTGAAAACTGAACGCAATACGGTTCGTTAGCGATTAGTCCTGATGGAAACATTTTCAAACCTTTCCATTCCCCCCAACCGGCTATGAACGTCCGACCCTTCAATGACAACGTTATGTCTGATGCTGTCTATTCAGATGTCCCGGCCATTGATGGCGGTTCCAAACTTGCTCAGATCTTCTTCGGCCAAAAGTCACATATCATACATGTTGAAGAAATGCGTACCACCGGCGATTTTCTATCATGCTTCCAGAACTTTGTACGCAAATGGGGCAGACCCATTCGCCTCCTTTGCGACCACGGTAGCTACCAATCTAGTAAGAAAGTCACTTACTACCTGAAAATGCTATGGATTGGACTCTGGCAAAGTGAACCTTATCACCAACACCAGAATCAATTTGAACGGCGATATCAAACGTACAAACGCATTGTCAATTGCGTCATGGATCGTACAGGCACACCACCACACCTATGGCTGCTGTGCATGACATACGTTGCCGGACTCCTCAATGTTATTTCTGATCCTACTCTGTCAGACAAACACCCGGTCTTCATTGCTACCGGTACACTTGGCGACATAAGCGCATACACCAGTTTCTTCTGGTTTGAACCTGTTTATATCAAGACCAATGACTCCCCTTTCGGTACCCAGTCTACCAAACGTCTCGGTCACTTCGCCGGCATTGCCAAACATGTTGGCAATGGACTTTGTTTCCGAATCTGGGACCCAGATACCAACAAGTTACTCGACCGGTCTGGTGTACGCTCTGCTCTCACGCCTGAGTCTCGCAACAAACGCGCGGGCCTCTTCACTGATGATGGTTTCATCAAATGGCGTAAAGCCAAGGATTCCTTACCCCGACTATACGCCACTGGTGACGCTCCAACATTCAAACATGGGGAGCATACCACTACGAATAGCCCCATTGAAGATTCTACAACACAGGGCATCTCAGTTACTCCCCCTCCTGGCGTCTCACCTGCTGATTCCGACACCGCCACTCCTGCGGAACACAATGTCACCACGCCATCTGTACCCACCAAACAACCAGATAAAACACCTCCCGCATCTGGTAATCAAGCTAATCTTCAACCACCCGCCCACCCCTCGTTACCAAGCTTTCTAAATAAGAAGGTAGATGACAGCCCAAGCTGGTCCCCTTCTCCCCTCCCTAACAACTATGGGGAGAATCTTGATGGTCCTCCTACGACACACATCTTCAGCAAGACCCCCGATGGCGTTCTCCTTACTGAGGATGATTTTGATCCACCAGAGCTAGCATACTTTGATGTTAGTGATGTCACAACTCCACACACCAACCCCGCTACTCCTTCAGTAGACCCATCACAGGTAGTTGTTACCGACAAAGAAGGCAACGCACAATTTGACGGCAATGGCAAACCAATTACCATTCCTACCATCCCAATTGACGATCTACAAGGACGATCCTTCCTTGTAACCAACCCCAATGGCACTCGGAAGCTTCTTACCATCATTGATGTAGAAGACAGTCTTGAACGCAACAAAGACTTCATCAAGTTCAAGTGCAAACACTCTGATGACGAACTTAACGATATCATTGCATACAATGATGTCATGAATTACATCCATCGTGATTCAACACAAGAAGACAGCAAACTTTGGTCATTTCGCCGCATCCTAGGACACCGAGGTCCGCTGGATAACAAGCATCCTCAATACAAAGGTTCCAAGTATAACCTTTGGATTGAATGGGAAAATATGAAACGAACATATGAACCTCTAGCCAACATTGCAGCTGATGACCCTGTCACCGTTGCAAAATATGGGAAAGCCAACAACATGCTTGACCTCCCGGGTTGGAAACGCCTCAAGCGAATCACCAACCTCGCACGACGAACCAAGAAACTTGACCAACTCGTGCATCAGGCCAAACTTTGTTCTTTCCGCACCACTCCACAGTACCAATATGGATTCAAAGTACCTCGTAACCACGAAGAAGCCATCTATTAAATTCTTTTCGTGACCAGAAGTACCAAAGCTACCAGATGGTAGATATCCTATTCGTACGAATCAATGAGTCCCGTATCAACCAAAGTAATCGATTCTCACGACATATCGATTCCCACGGTGCATCGATTCCCAACGCGTATCAACGGTGAGCAATCTCTGTTTTATAGTATTGCCATTGTTCTTCGGTGAGCAAACTCTGATTTCATAAAATATCACACGAGCAACGGGAGCAATTCCTGATCTTAATGATAAACATACCATGAAGTCTTCCTAACGGAACAAGAGAAGAAAACCGTTGGCGTGTGATTCTCACACAGTATATATATATGCATACAGATATATATGGTCAACGATCAATACATGTACGGAAATAATCAGCGAGTAATCTCATCACTACGCAACAGCAGTTGCAACGTATTCATCTCAATAAAAGAGATATCTTGCGTTTTGACAAGATTTCACTTTATCTCATACTTTTAACATTCAACTGATTTATATCCTAAAATTCACACTAGTTGCTACCAACTACTTGTAATCTACATACTAAGGTCTGTCTCGCTGTATCTGAATAAGTTCACAGTAAGAAGAGATCTGGCGTTTCCATAGTCTCGCCTGTAGTCCGATTATCCGTTGCCGAAAGTATCCAAACACAATTGTCACGCGTAGAGTACAATCGTTCGTCTACTAACACACTAACGCAGTGTTGCTGTTCTTCCAAAGCCTCTGAATCAGACCCACAACGGACCGGATTCAGAAGGAAAATAATAGATTAACAGTCGCAAGCTCCAAGGTGGCTTGCACACAAAAAGGAACAGGAACGGAATTGAAGACAATCCCTACGCTGGCATATGCCAATCGCACATCGTCTACGAAGCAGTTCTCATTCACCGCGCGGTTCCCTCGAAGGATCGGAATCACCACAAATGCCGAACATGCCCGCCAATCTATTCGGAGGCGGGAACAGCACGGGTGATGCCGAAGCAGCTGCTGTCAACGAGTTCCTTAGTTTCGATAGTGATATGAAGCTGATACTTATATCTCTATTCCGCGTAACAAGAGAAGCAAATAACAACCTGTGTTTAGCTCTCAAGGAAGGAGGACTATGCGAGTGGGCAGCATTTCTCGACGCACTTATCGAACCAAATTTTGCTCGCGAGATTACCTACACTCAAGGAGGACTACCAACACATCTCCATCGATCCATCCAACAGATCCTAGAGGCACTTGCGGAGTTCTCTATCGAACTACAAGAAGACGAGAAGGACTGGAAGGATGTAAAGTCATATCCGTCTGAAGAATTCAGAAAATTCCGTTTGGAACGTGCCATCCGTATGCAAACCGAATCTGCTCTGAACCCCCCACCTCCTCCGCCAGGGAGTAATAAAAAGACACCTCAGCAGGTAAAGTACGAATCTTGGTGCCAAAAAGCACGGGATGAAAAGTCCTTTACGCCCCTCACGAATGACTCAAGATTCGAACATTGGCTCGTGGGTTTCAAGGCTAAACTCGAGGCATACGACATCGGCACAGAAACATTCCTTGATGAAACATGGCCTCCAGCTGCGCTTCAAGGTTATACACGTGACCTTTTTGTTAAACAGTGTGCCTTCTTCTGGGTACTAATGTTGGAAGTCTTCAAAAGCGATCTATCCGCATCGTGTGTACATAGTCATTCTACCACACGTAATGGACGTCAAGCATACTTTGATTTCGTAAACCTTCACAGCAAATCGAAAGCCAAGGTATATGACAATTCGACTCAACTACAAGCGTTGCTAAAGTTGAATCTCACCAATTGGAAAGAATCCAAAGTGAAATTCATCACACATTGGTTTGATGAATTAAATCACCTCAACAAGCTCCGTCCTCCCAACAAACCCCTTGAGTACCATACTGCAAAATCTGCACTATGTCAGGCATGCTATTCCAGCTTCCAGCTAAGTGAACAGTTTGCCAAAGTCAAGGATCCAGGTGGCACGAATAGCACCGTGACAGATGCAGTTGCTGAAGCAGCTGCTATTCACAAACTCAAAATCACGCTCCTACTCGAAGCAACTTGACTCAATTCTCAGTCCACGATGTCGGCTCCTAAGTCAACAGTACATGCACATGTTCACGACTTCTCATCTGGACAAAGTCAAAACCATGACGACTATGCTCTCCCTATCAAATTTGAAGGTGACTATCAAGACTATGCGGTATTCAAGGCTGGACGTACACCTGACCCTACCACGCGCCTACCCACAAACATATGGAAGGCCCTATCACGTCAAGACATGAAGAGTTGGCTAAACTTTTCTCCGGAAGGCAAGAAAATAGTGGTCGCATCGTTACGACACAATTTGCTCTCAAAGGACCAACCTGATCCTAACAATGTCAAGCCCATCACCAGGAAAGCATACCAACATGGACATTCTGTCTCATTCCTAGAAGATGATACTTCGAACAAAGATGAACATGTCAATTCCGCATCAGACCTACATCCCGCTGTAGAAAATGACCGTAGAGGTGTTTTCCATGCATCGCTGGGTGTATACAAGTCTAACCCCTCTTCCTCCAAGGACCAAAGACCTCTCAAGTCTTCCGTATCACCCGCCCATCCCGCTCAATTCCTCTCCAAAAACCCTGATATTCGGTACAAAAAGGACGGTGACACCCAAATACCTGTAGGAACATCCTCTTATTCCGCCAATTTTCACCAGTGGTATTATCCTGACGATGATCTGACCTTTCCACACGATAGTCACTTAACATCGTACACATATTGTGCACACAAAGCTACAATCACTAATCCCGGTTTCGCCATGGTCGATCGCGGTGCAAACGGTTGCATCATCAGCAATGATGCATGCCTCATCTCCAAGGATATCCCACCACGATATGTCAATGTCACAGGCATTAACAATCATCAGGTACAAAATATTCCCATTGCTACATGCGGAGCTTATTCTATATCAAATAGAGGTCCCGTCATCCTCCTTTTCAATGAATGTGCATATACGGGACGACATCCTTCTATATTGTCCTCCGGTCAGATGGAAGCGTATTTCTCCACTGTCGATGACACATCCATCAAAACGGGCGGTGGACAGGTAATCACCACCTCCGATGGATATGCACTGCCTCTTAGCATCCGGCATGGTTTACCGTAGTACCTTGCGATGCGAAAGTACACGACTATTGAGTTTGACACGCTCCCACATGTTATCATGACATCAGATAAGCATTGGGACCCATCTGTTCTCGATACAACAATCAGTGCCAAAGATGAACAATTTCTCCAGAAATATCCTCCTCAGCCGCAGCAACTCCCATATGCCGATTACGACGAATACGGAAATCCACGTTGCCTTGAAGGATTGGATATCTCTGTGTCCCCCGGCTCTTCCACGGTCACGTCTCTCAGTTCGTATTCCAGTCATTCCACTCGATCTCCCTTTCTCCCTATTGATGATCATGGAACCAGTGATCGCTCATTCTGACTTACTTCTACCGACTACATTCACCAGGAACGCCTCGCATGCTGCACTTCTCCTCAAATCTCTGGGACAGTTACTGCGTTTCCGACGGATTGTACTGCTAGTGATACTACACGTATTGCAGCTACGCCCCGTGAGCGATACCCCAACCAACATGACTACTTACACACTAGTTGCTACCAACTACTTGTAATCTACATACTAAGGTCTGTCTCGCTGTATCTGAATAAGTTCACAGTAAGAAGAGATCTGGCGTTTCCATAGTCTCGCCTGTAGTCCGATTATCCGTTGCCGAAAGTATCCAAACACAATTGTCACGCGTAGAGTACAATCGTTTGTCTACTAACACACTAATGCAGCGTTGCTGTTCTTCCGAAGCCTCTGAATCAGACCCTCAACGGACCATCCAATTTGATCAAGCCAACGGAAACACCAAATGGGAAGACGCCACCACTCTGGAAATGGAACAGCTCAATGAATACAATACATTCATTGATAAAGGCGTGTACAAGACAAGCTCCATCCCACCCGGGTTCCAACAGATCAAGGTACACATGATATATGCCGTCAAGCACGACGGTAGACACAAGGCTCGTCTCGTTGCAAACGGTAATCTCACTGAGGCCCCTATCCACAGTGTTTATGCCGGTTTCGTATCTCTCCGTGGTCTACGTATGTGTCTCTTCCTAGCTGGACTGAACAGCTTAGAAGCATGGGGTACCGACATAGGTAATGCCTACCTAGAAGCAGTTACCTGCGAGAAAGTCTGCATCAAGGCAGGTCCCGAATTCGGATCACTAGAAGGTCATCTATTGATCATCTACAAAGCCCTATATGGCCTCAGATCTTTGGGCAAGTGTTTTGGTGATTTACTCGCAGCCTTTCTTATTGAACTCGGCTTCCAAAGATCCCGCGCAGAACCAGAAATATTCCTCAAGCCTGGAATGAACAAGCATGGGGAACGTGTATATGAACTCATATGCACATATGTCGATGATCTATGTCTTTGCATGGCAGATCCCAATTCCTTCTTAGAAATATTACAGTTGTCGCCATACAACTTCAAACTGAAGGGATCCGGACCTATGAACTTTCATCTAGGTTGTGGATTTGAGCGCGACGCGCATGGTGTTCTTTATATGAATCCCATCAAGTTCATCGAAAAGATGGAAGCGTCTTATGAACAAATGTTCCGATGCAAACCTAGCACTAAGTTCCAGTCACCCATCGCAGAAAACGATCATCCCAAATTGGACTCCTCAGCCTTTCTCGAAGAAACTGGCATACAGAAATACCAAAGCATGATCGGTTCACTCCAATGGATTATCGCTATTGGCCGTTTCGATGTACAAACAGCCGTGATGACACTCTCGAGTTTCAGAGCTCAACCACGAGATGGGCATCTTGAATGTGCCAAACGTATCTACGGATATATCTCCAAGTTTAGACATTTTAAAATCAGATTCCGCGTGGAACCCCCAGATTTTATATTGACTAAACCCGACACCATCGATTGGTCCAACACCGTCTATGAGGAGCATTCCGAAGAGCTACCCGGCGACGCTCCTGCACCACTTGGGAAGACAGTAGTGTTGACACACTTCTATGATGCCAACCTCATGCATGATATTCTCAGTGGTAAGGCTGTAACCGGCATCCTTCACTTCGCGAACAAGACTCCCATGATGTGGTTCTCAAAGAAACAGTCTACTACGGAAACGGCCACCTTTGGAGCTGAATTCGTTGCGGGAAGAACTTGCATTGAACAGATCGTTGATCTACGCCACTCATTCCGATACCTCGGAACACGAGTCCATGATATCTCCTACTCTTGGGGTGACAACGAAAAGATGATTCAAACGTCAACCTTCCCTTACGCAAGGTTGCATAAGCGTCACAACATTCTATCGTTTCACTACATACGGAGCATGATAGCGAGATGTTTCATTTTAATGATGCACATCCCAGGTAAGGATAACTGTGCAGATATTCTCACCAAGCATTGGGGACACTCAGTTGTGTATCCATTGCTCAAGCCCATCTTCCACTTTTGTGGGAATACCGGCGACCTTCTCCAAGACGATGGAAGCATCATGTAGAGCGTGATGACCTTTCACAAGGAAACATGGGGAGTATTAAATTCCTTTCGTGACCAGAAGTACCAAAGCCACCAGACGGTAGATATCCTATTCGTACGAATCAATGAGTCCCGTATCAACCAAAGTAATTGATTCCCACGGCATATCGATTCCCACGGCGCATCGATTCCCATCGCGTATCAACGGTGAGCAATCCCTGTTTTATAGTATTGCCATTGTTCTTCGGTGAGCAAACTCTGATTTCATAAAATATCACACGAGCAACGGGAGCAATTCCTGATCTTAATGATAAACATACCATGAAGTCTTCCTAACGGAACAAGAGAAGGAAACCATTGGCGTGTGATTCTCACGCAATATATATATATATATACACACAGATATATACGATCAACCACCAATGCATGTACGGAAATAATCAGCGAGTAATCTCATCACTACGCAACAGCAGTTGCAACGTATTCATCTCAATAAAAGAGATATCTTGCACTTCGGCAAGATTTCACTTTATCTCATACTTTTAACATTCAACTGATTTATATCCTAAAATTCACACTAGTTGCTACCAACTATCTGTAATCTACATTACTAAGGTCTGTCTTGCTGTATCTGAATAAGTTCACAGTAAGAAGAGATCTGGCGTTTCCATAGTCTCGCCTGTAGTCCGATTATCCGTTGCCGAAAGTATCCAAACACAATTGTCACGCGTAGAGTACAATCGTTTGTCTACTAACACACTAATGCAGCGTTGCTGTTCTTCAGAAGCTTTTGAATCAAACCCTCACCGGACCGGATTCAGAAGGAAAATAATACCGACGTGCCGCTTCTTCAAGTCCTCCTGTCCAATGTCAGGACAAGCCCACTGTGACTCCTGTTCAACGCCAGGACAACGAGTCCCCTGTGATCACACTACCTGCAACGCCATCTACATTGCCTAGTCCAGATCATCATCCTGTTCCACTGTATGTACCAGCCAACTTCGGATGGACATTCAATCCTCAGAATGAGATTGCAACATTCCATTGCTTGCCAAAACCAGCTACTGTCCCTCTTAAGCCACCCTCGCGATTCGCATTGTCCGACACAATTACTGATGACCCTGTCTTCTCATGTCCCATTCAATCGCAACACAGTGACCACTCTTTCCCTCGTTATTACGGGACTTGCTTCGAACCAAACCATCAGCCGGTCCTCCTACGAATCTCCAAACGACATCGTGATGCACTGAAGGTAAAGATGTATCACTTGTATGCCAACATCTTGTCAATGAATTGGTTTTACGATACTTTTGACTGAACATTGCAACCAACTGCGACCTCCTTATCAATAGGTAGTTGCTTTACCCATCAAATTACCTCCCTCATCAAATACGACGAACGCTCATCGGTTAACTATGTTCACCACCGGCAATTGCTTTGTCGTTGATCTTAGTTCTTTGCTTGCTTTCCCACCAGCAAACAACTAGTTATTCCAAGACCTATGTTTGACACGAAGTACTACAAGTCATTCAATAACCGCTCACTCAACCGTATTTGCCACACTCTCGAACGACTTGATACTTCGGGCCTGAAACTCCGCGCACTACAAACCTTGGTTATTCCTTCGCTTGGATTACAGGATCGATGCTCAAACAAATATCTACGGCTTCATACCACCCCGGTTCCGGATAACGTGTTGATCTCGATCTTCCTTACCACTGATTCTACGATCCTTCCATTGTCCTATTCCAACAATATTCTGTGTCCAGAGACCATTGCGCGCCTACTGTTGCGCAACTTCCCTACAATCTCTCACCAACATACTCCGGATCAGGGGGTGTATACCACAATGACAAACTACAATACTGGAACGCTTGCGTTTCTATCTACAATGACGTTCAGTACACATCTAATCGAATATTTTGTTTGCCATCCGGTCGAGACTCAAGTTACGTATCGAACATCATCTCCAATCCATAAATCGTCTCCTACGTTGGAGCCGCTACCATCAGCTCCGGACCAGGGGGTGCACGGAATCCCTTCCCCAGTATACCACTGATGAATTCAACGCACTCCTACGTAACCACCACTACTGCTCTGGACCTCACCCAAATTGATTTGTGTCCACGTCCATCATATGCTGCTGGAACGCCTGCGTTTAGATCTTCGACAAAATGCGCCGACACACGCTCCTATGGTCAATTGCTGACTTGCGTCCCATTCCGCCAGTTGGTCCAATTGCCGATACCTCGATCCACGACCTACATTAAATCCATCCTACCGTTGATCACGCCGACGACAACTTCGATGCCGCTGATTATCCCCTTCCCACTAACGAACTCCCTCCGATCTTTTCCGACATTCGGTTCGTCCTTTGCCTCACGGCCTTGCCGGTCTTTTTGGTTCATTCCTCCCTTCGCGACTCCGACTGACCCAATTGCAATCCATGCTCACACATGGTGCATAGAGTCTGACATCACCATACGTCCCCTCTGTCCGCATTCTCCTTCTTGCGCAGCTGTGATTCAGATCGTGCACTTCCCCGTGGTACTTCCTCGTCTTCATGTCCCCATGCCATTCCACCTTCTCCCCCGCTTGTGGATCAGGGGGTGTATGTCATACGCCCTAAGGCTTCTCCGCATAATCCACAACCATGGGACTTGATTCGAATGGGCTACACTAGGCCCATCTGGGCTATGATTGAACCTTTCTAGCTCCCATTGGTCAGAGAAGGAACTGGAGAAGATACTTTTCCTGCCACATCATCCAGTGATGGTACTTCCCCACACGATGATGTCTTTTCTCCACACATCATCCGGTGATGGTACTTCCCCACACGATAATGTCTTTTCTCCACGAATTCTCATTCCCGCTTCCAATCCTGGATTCCAATCAGTTGGATTCCTGTAGAAGCAACACGACTTGTTCGATCACGATTCCTGCGACCCCTTAATCTACGATTGAGCTCTTTCTACAATTGGTTGTTATCCCATCCGCGACATCACACATCCATCCCTTCTCCAAGTCTTCAATCAATGAATCTATTTCGAACAGTGTTCCTACAATTTATGATCCATTCTTCTTGTTGGTCATCCCATCCGTGATACCTTGTTTGTGCGCTTCAACTGCACATAATCCTCCCTTTTGAATTGATATTACGATCAAATCCTCCGATAATGATTGATTTCAAGTGAAGCAATAGATTTACAACCATTTGGGTTTAATCGATACTCCGTATCATCCCTCCAGTCAACCGGCCCTCCGTCGACGTTTGTTTCTACAACATGTCCCTTCGAGATCCTACAGCCAATTGATTCTCAGACCTACCCATTTACCTTGAAGCAATCGATCCTATTCTACGACTTGAAGCTAGCAATTCTCAACCTTTGACTCTCTCCCACGCTTCGCACCGATAGAACCAACACACGTCTTCTCCATTGATGATCGATTTCTATTCTTATCTCAACATCTGACCCCTTCGTCAACAATTTGATTCTACAATTCAATTCTACTGTGCTTCTGTGGCATGCTTTTGACACGATGCAAGTTGGTATCTACAAATCTATGACCAATATACGGTGCGTCAATCGATTTCTACGATTCATTCAAAGATTGGTATATACAAATCGATTTCCTACGAATCGATTATGTATCTGTTTGGTGTATCAGTTCAATCTACGGTTCAGCAATCGAATGCTTATGACTTGATTCTACAACCGATGGTTGAGAATCTATGATCCATCGATTTCTACAATTTAATTCTCCGACCACATGGATTTCTACGATCTACCCATCGTCTTCAACAATCAAGCATCGCTTTGATCACGAAATCAATGCTCAAACAAATTTATATCTTGATGCAGAATGGTGCAGAACGAAAACTCAATTGGTGTACATTAGCCATCCATTCAATTCCCAATCTGATCACTGATCTCCCCCCCGTTGAGATCTGTATTCAACACCCAACGATTTCTACAATTCGTCCATATCTACGATTCGTTCATATCTACAATCACGTCTGATTCCCTCCAAAGATCAGCACCAATATTTGATTCCACGGTACAGTTGTGAACGACAATTCAATCCCTCCTCTTGGACGACCCTTGGTCATCCCCTCCGTGATATCCAAGCCAATCTCATCTTCGCAGATATAACTCCCTTCTGTTGAGATCCACAATCAAGCCTTCCATTCCACTCCATTATCAATCAACCGTCTTTAATGCTTCTTAATCGAATTCTATGATCATATCTCCTCCTTGGATCAATTCCTACCCTTGCATTCCTTCAATGCAACTTCTACCTGACGTCTTTCTGTCTCGATCCATCTTCCCTACTAAGTTGGATCCAATCTCCTCTTCAAGGATACGCATCAATGTTCCGTTCTATCTACAACAATTTGATTCAACTCAATACTCTGTGTGTGTCCTCAACCATTTGAGCCATTGTTCTCAATCAAATTACGATTCATCTTACGAGTCAATCTGGATTCTCCAATCTCCGTTGATATTCGATCTTTACTGTTGATGTCCCCTCTTGATTAATCCCTACGTGCAGTCCTCTTCACTAGTCTGAAGCGATTTGCCACCGGAACCAACAGATCTCCCTTCCAAGTCTGATTCCTTATCCCCTCCGTGATATTCATCGGACATACACGGCGATCCGCTTCACCCAAGAACGGTCCTCTGTTATGATTCGTCAAGCTCGTTGTTATCCAATCCGTGATATCAACCACCCTACTACCTACATCAGCTATCGAATCACAACTAAGACTCCATTTGGTTACGGTTCATACGTTAGTCGATCCCTCTGTCAACTATTCATATTTCTAACAAGCCGGCAAAGGATTCACTTTCAACAATCCCTTGGTTGACTTGGCATCCAGCATTGTCACCCTCTAACAATACACACTCACTCATGAATCTCCCCTCCATTGAGATCCTCAATAGAGCCTTTTGCTCCAGTGCAATCGATCTACTATCTCTACGTGTGATCCCAATGTTTCCACTTTGTCCCTATGATTTATGATCCGTTCTTCTTGTTTGTTATCCCATCCGCGATATCCCACAAGCATTCTTCTTCTCTCCAATTTTGGATTCCATCATGATCGATTATTCCGACTCTCTACACTTGGCATTAATAGATCTCTCCTCATTGGTCTCCCCTCCGTTGAGATTCTCAATGATCAACAACTCCTCTCTTTGATATCATTCCACGAGTGAATCTAAGATCATCTACAATCGATCTGCTATGAATCGATTCTGGTTCCTCAATCTAATCTTCGCTTCAATTACGATTTACGATTTGATTATACAATCATATCCATCCCTACGATCTATCAATCGTATTTGATGTCTCCTACGACTTGATGACTCGTTAGTCATCCAATTGATTGTCAAGACCAACTCCGATTAACCTTCTCATCGATTTCCCGACCACTACATGCTCAACCACCTCTCCTTCCTCATTGATGTCTCATGCTTCTCCGTTTTACAATTCCAATCATTAAATTCTTCCGATTCAACATCCAAGCTCATACATAAGTTCTTAGAGTTCTACAAGATGGAGAACCGACTTGTAATTCAACACTCCTTTCATCAATAAGTGTTGAATCAAGGGGTGTGTTGTCGGTTAAAAATACAACGACAGAAACACCGTAGGAACGCTACGGTAAACAAAGCAGAGGTACGCACATATGCACGAATATTCGTGAACGAATCTGGATTAGAATCGAACGCACCTCCACTACTTGGAAATCCTTAAGGGGTAAAAACAATACCATCTAAGGCTACAAACAAAAGAAGATAATTGGTTAGAAACAAGACATATCCAAAGACCTGACCAATAAGTGAACACTTGGAATCCTTAAGTATATTCAAAAGAATGTACTTGATATCCCATGAGGAAACTACTTATTGCAATCATGAAAACCAATACCGATTCTGAATGGGCCTCATTTATCTAGCTACTCTCCTAACAAGTATACGCCCAATTGAACAAAACACTTAACCTCGTAAGTGACCAATACCATCAAATGACCGATACAGTAAGACCGACGCGCTAATACAGCAACAACAGTATCGGTACGAGAATGGTAACAAATCACCCGGGGAAGATCTCTACCACATAAAAATACCGCAGAGAGCCCCGATACAGTAAAAATACACAGTAAAAATAAGAGCCTCTCTCTGAGCTCGCATCTCTTTAAATTTTAACATCATATACCTTTGGTCGATTTTTAGAGTTACAACAGTTTTTGTAATTGGATTATGTCCTGGGACAATAAGTAGTATTTCAAAATTCATACTGTCCAAAGTAGTATCACCTTGAAAATAATACTGTTGGTTTCATAGTGTACCACATCCCAAGAAGTGTTAGCAATATTGATGATGAAATTGCTGGCAATGACACACAGTTGCACTAGATAACTTATTAGGAGTCACAGTTTTGGTAATTGTATTATGTCCAGGGACAATAAGTATTTCATAATTCGTACTGTCTAAAGCACTATCAGCTTGAAAATTATACAGTTAGTTTCATATTCTACCCCATCCATAGTGTTAGCAACATTGATGATGAAATGTTACTGTTATGGATAAGATGAATCATGAAAGAAAGAGAAGGGAGTTATCTGTCGTGGATTGTGTGTCACCACCTAATTAGTGCATTTGGGTACAGGATTTGGAGTAAAAATACACACTAATTTGCAATTAAAAATTCCAAAAACAAATATTTTGTGAGATTGAACAATGAATATTGATCCTGTTATGGGTAAGATGAATCATGAAAGAAACAGAAGTGACTTATCTGTCATGGTTTGTGTGTCACCACCTAATTAGTGCATTTGGGTACTGGATTTGGAGGAAAAATGAACACTAATTTGCAATTAAAAATTCCAAAAACAGATATTTTGTGTGATTGAACAATGAATGTTGTTCCTGTTATGGGTAAGATGAATCATGAAAGAAACAGAAGTGAGTTATCTGTTATGGTTTGGGTGTCACCACCTAATGAGTGCATTTGGGTCCTGGATTTGGAGGAAAAATACACACTAATTTGCAATTAAAAATTAGAAAATCAGATATTTTGTGTGAGTGAAAAATGAATAATGTTCCTGTAATGGATAAGAAGATGAATCATGAAAGAAACAGAAGTGAGTTATCTGTCATGGTTTGTGTGTCACAACTAATTAGTGCATTTGGGTACTGGTTTTGGAGGAATAATGACCAGTGACCAAAATTATTCAAAAATTCATACAGACTAAAGTATCATCCTCAGAATTGTCAATATGCTTTCATACTCTACCCATTCCATAAAATGAGCAGTATTCATCCTTAAACTGCAGCAAATGACAAACTTTTGCACTAAAAACTTAGTAGCAATTACTATTTAGGTTACTTCATACAAAAATAAAGAAATAGAACTAGTAGGAACAAAAAGTAATGAGGAAAGTACTATGTATGGACCGTTCTACGGAGGAGTTGAACCACAAGACACAGTGACTTCAAAATAATCCAATCCTTGTGAGATCACGAAATTTACACCACTTAAAGTGCGGTAAGAATTATTCCTTAACAGTTTACAACGAGTAATTGTACGAAAATACCTCAGTATTTGCCCAACGTCAAACATTATTAGAAGTAAGAGCTAAATGGAGAACACAACACCACAATCAGTGTACAAGAGGAAGGTTTTGAAGCCTAGGTATCTTTTGGATTTGGCGGAGTACTGTGCAAGAAGGAATGAGCTAAATGACGGTGACAAAAACGACGAGCGAAATCCATTCTTATATCATTTTGAAACTGGGTTCGATGCGCTATGTGCCGAAAACGGCAACTTGGTACTCACAATACTTAATGGATGCAACAAGATTGACGACGTGAGAGAAAGACTCAACAGCCCAAAAGGGCATTTTGATGATGAAGAAGCTTTAGAAATTTGGGAACAATGCTTGAAGTACGTAACTGAGGACATATTTCCTTTCTATGAGGAAGGCGACACTGATGCCGTTGACCATGTGTGGGCTTTGGGTATCATTATGGCACACATTTTATGCGGTTATCCAGCATTGAAAGGAACGGAGGACATACAGTGCTACAACAACGTGGGTATTGGACAACCAGTACAATCAGGAGAACAAGAGAGGCTCGAACTCAATGGTCATACTTTTCCACCAAAGAAATGATGTAACCTGACGCCGGAAGCCAGAAAAAACATAAAGCAATCATACATTTTCACCCGGGTAACCGTCCCTGTCTGACAACCCTTTGGTTAAACGAGTGGCGCACAACGACTGAAGAGGCAATCATTGAAAAGTACAGTATAATGTACATAGAAGAAACCGATGATGGAAAGGAACGAAACGAAGAAACCGAGAAAAACAAGATTAAAGACAATTGGAATTCATTCATGAACAAAGCGAAAAAGCAGTCTAAGAGGAAAAAAGAAAACTAAAACAATTTGCAAACAAAGAGAAAAGGGAGGAAGAGGAGAGAAAGGAGAGAAACATTGTGCACTGGCTACAACTTTACGAAAAACGTTGGAATTCACCGGAAGATTTAGAGGAGTACAACAACTATCCTGTTCCTTGTGGTGCATGGGGACGTGTGAAATAGTACTAGTAACAAGCTTTACTATGGCAAAACTTACCCCTACTTAGGAATACATGCACGATCCTATCCTCGTTAAATACGTAAGTATAAAAATTAACTACTGTGAAAAACGTTCGTTACAAATGAAGAAGTCAGAATTGCCGTTCCAGACAACTCAATCTGAAACGCCGTTCCAGAAATTTAACCTTGAAACGCAAATAAAGACGTTCTGTGGATTTTCCCTAACAGTGAATTGTTATCTACAACACCGTTCCAGACACATAACACTGAAATGCCGTTCCAGATATTGTGCTTATTTTCCATTACAGGCTCATCAATGCGCCTCGTTCCTTACAAATGAAGAAGTCAGAATTTCCGTTCCAGTCAACTCAATATGAAATGCCGTTACAGAAACTTAACCCTGAAACGAAAATACTGACATTGTGCAGGTTTTCCCTAACAGAGAATTGTTATCTCAAACACCGTTCCATACAATGTGCCTGTTTTTGGTTCTACAGATTTCAATATGCAGTGTGATAGGATGGGGAACATCAAAATAAATTGGTATCGTACAATCTAGTAGTACTACGTCCGAACGTAGTTGTTTTGAAATAAGTAGCGAATGTAGGGGGGAAAAAATGGCGCGGCTAGGCAGACAGTTCTTTTTGGTTGGCCCGCGCTCACAAGCCCGCTTCCACAAAGAGAAATGTAATGCAAATTGCTGAATTCGTACAATCGATGCAAAAACAAGGCATCATAAAAATTCACAAAATTGCCAAAAACACCGGCGATTGAAAAAATATAAATACAAGATGCCGAACCAAAAATGGTCCAACCTACCCAAGGCAAAAATAACACGTCTCCAAGAAAAGAAAATAACAGGTATGTCAAACGCAGCCAGGGACGGAGACACTAGATAATGCCAAAAATACAAGCATTACCACCATGTCTACCGAGAAGAACACAACAATTGCACACCACCGCGGCGGAAAGAGAGACACCACTAAAAAGAAAAGCTCAAAACATTAGCATGATGAACAGCAGCGACAGTGAAAGTGACAGTGACAGTGACACTGATTCGGTTAGTGAAGACAATGATGGGAGCTCCAACAAGAATAAGGATACTAGAGAAAATATCAAAGAGATAAGGGAAAAAAAACTACGGAGGGCAGACAACAGAAAAAGAAAAAAGTGAACCGAACAGTGAAAAGATTAACAGAAATAGCGAATAAGGATCCAGACCTACTAGAGGATATCCTGAATATGGTGAGTGATACTAGTAAGAAGGGAGAGAATTATAAAGCGGATGCTGCAAAAACTACCGACACGGTTCCATTGAAAACAGTGCGGAGCGGCGGTAGCGTTGATAAAGTGAGTACATTGAGTTATGGAAGTATACATAGGTATACATAGTAGGAAAACGGGTACTATGAAACTATTGAAAACACATAAAGATACAATTGAAGGACAGGCGAGAGCCTATGTGAAGAAGGAATGGTATGGTGGCCTGAAATTTATGGCAACAAACACACTCTCCAATAAAATAATTGTGCAAGGAATCGATGCGTGTGTAATCTCCATTCCAAAAAATACACCCATTAAGGAATTCTGTGACTATTTTGATAAAGCAGTACCAGAAGCCTTGGCAAAATTGAGGCACAATAATCAAACATTGGCAAGAAAAAATTGGTTTGGTAAGTGACGGCGTAATGGTTGAATTGTCTGGAAATTCTGGTGCTTTGGACGTTCTTCCATATGTGCCTATGACAGACATACAACTAACCCAGCCATACTATAATATCATACTGCAATTTGTTGTCATCACCGCAGCTGATAGTGAAATGGCAAAAGTGCCGGCATCATTCCCTGGTACTGTAGCTATAAATACGGACTCGGTGGAAATTCTGGCAAACGAGTACCGGCGATATGGAAATGCAGATAATGAAGAATTTTATTGTTTTGTGACAAGAATCCTGTCTGCCGTTAATCCGGGAAAGACAAACTTTAAGGTGAGGAAAGCAAAGGATCTTATTAGTACCATCTTTACTGTTACGGATGAGGCTTTCGCCCCAATGATTATTGACAACGAGTACAGCAATTGGGAAAAACAGAAGCAAATGAAACTTGATTAAACATACACGACACAAAAGAAAAAAATACATGAAAGAAAAATATTGCGATTCAAAAAGTGGAAGTGCAGATGGATGGGACAAACAAGGACGGAAAGTGTTCACTAAATTGTGCAAGAAGGTACAAACGTTAAGAGAAGATCCGGTAACGGGTAAAAATTTGGAGACGATGATGCTGGAAAGATTCAACTCAGAAAGCTATCCTACCAGTACTGTGTCAAAAAATGGTGGCACTGTTGCCAGTAGTCTTGCTGAAGAGGAAAATGAGGATGACAATTGTACTGATCCTGCATGGATGCAATTGCTTGACGAAATGGAGGAAGTTTAGGCATTGTTTTCAGAATCGATACTTTTCATTGTGTCAGTCCATTCACTAATTTGACAACAACGCGGGTGGGTTCACACCTACGACATTAGTACGACACAGGTAAATCTTTGGGGAGAGTGATTAGGGTAAAAGGTACATATCTTACATACGTTGCATACCATGGTTGCAAATAGTACATTGTGTGACAAATATGATTAAATTGTACGGAAAGAAGTACTCGTACATATCATACATATTCTGCATATGATACAACTAGGCAAATTCTTGACCCGAATAATTCAACCGTAATGGTAGGTAGTTGCAAGCAATGATATTAAATTTTAAGGGTTGTGTGTTGCGAGCACAAAAATTAAATTATAATGGTAGTGTGTCGCGAGCAATGGAGATACATTTTAAGGGTTATGTGCCGCGAGCACTAATGTTAAATTTTACTGGTTGTGAGTCATGACCTTGCGTATTTCATTTTGGTAGGTGTGATTCGCGAACGTACGGATAGGTGATATTAAAAATTAAAAATAATTATTCATGACCCAAGGAAAAAAATAATCGTGAACCAGGGATTGAGAGTTAGAAAAATGAGCATGATAGAAAGCGACCAAATCACAGGGGGGGCTTGGTTGTGAGTCATGACCTTGCGTATTTAATTTTAGTAGATGTGATTTGCAAGCGTATGGGTAGGTTTTATTAAAAATTAATAATAATTATTCATGACTCAAGGAAAAAAATAATCGCGACCCAGGGATTGAGAGTTAGAAAATTGGGCATGATACTGACCTAGTGAATCACAGGGGGGGCTCGTGTTAAAATTACACACAAGCAGGGGTTGCGAAAGTACCTCGCGACAAAAAAAAAGGGGTCGCATGACAGTTATCAGACGAAGATATGTCTCCCCATGTAACATTTTGTTCTTGAAAATTGTTGTATGGTGCACACGAAACGTGGTAGCGAGAGCCCCCCTGCCGGTTCGCTGAATCGATACATAGCTCGATCGTCGTCTACAATGCATGTAGATGGATGCTGGTACCTCTAGAATGTTCTAACTCCCTCTGGAAGGAAAGTTATGCCAGTAGCAAGATTTGTCTCCCCATGTAACATTTTGTTCTTGAAAATTGTTGTATGGTGCACACGAAACGTGGTAGCGAGAGCCCCCCTTCCGGTTCGCTGAATCGATACATACTAGCTCGATCGTGATCCACAATGCATGTAGATGGATGCTGGTACCTCTAGAATGTTTTAACTCCCTCTGGAAGGAAAGTTATGGCAGTAACAAGATTTGTCTCCCCATGTAACATTTTGTTGTTGTAAATGCTTACATAATGTACACAAATTTTGCTAGCGAGAGCCCCCCTGCCAATCGTTTGAATCGATAGATAGCTCGATCGGCGTCTAAAATACATGTAGATGGGCGCTGATACCTGTAGAATGTTTTAACTCCCTCTGGAAGAAAAGTTATGGCAGTAGCAAGATTTGTCTCCCCATGTAACATTTTGTTGTTGTAAATTCTTACATAATGGTGTACACAATTTTTTCTAGCGAGAGCCCCCCTGCCAATCATTTGAATCGATAGTAGATAGCTTGATCGGCGTCTAAAATGCATGTAGATGGGCGCTGATACCTGTAGAATGTTCTGACTCCCTCTGGAAGAAAAGTTATGGCAGTAGCAAGATTTGTCTCCCCATGTAACATTTTGTTGTCGTCCGAGAACTGTTTCGCGGGGTTCGAATTTACTTCTCGCGCACAAATTTTGTGCGTGATTTTAACACGGCAATATTTCTGGACACCCTGAAATTCCCACCCCCAGTTATTGCCTTAAAATAATACAAAAAACAATTCTGTGCGCGTGATGCACATTACTCTACTCTCGAATAAAAAAAATTGATTTCAGTCTTATTATTCTGTACGAACAACACTTACTTGTATTCATGAATAAAAAAGAAATCTTGAGTCAGTATTAATTCCAAAACATTAATCTACCAAACAACAATTCAATTCTGCTCTCCTAATTGTGAATTCTATTTCTCGACTACCATATTCCCTTTTTAAAATGTAGATTCTATTATGCTTTATTTATTCCTATTGCAACGTATTACGAATCCTCCATTATTTCTAAGATTCTCAAAATTAAGCTCAAGATTATTAGTAGGTTTGTATTATGTATGTACTGTTATTTTCTACATTAGTTCACCCATAGATAAACTTTCATTCATCGATGCTGTTATTGCCGGATCAATATAGATGTTTCTTTTCTTTTTCTTTTTTGGTCCACTACAATTAGTGGAGCTGCTACTAGTAATATTTGCATCGCCATGCTTATTGTTGGTGTAATCTGTTGAACTTTCGTTCCTAAATCTGTCCCTCATCATTTCTTCCAATTTCCTTCCTGTTTCTGGGTGTTTTCGCATCTCGCCAATTTTGTCGCACAAGTCACTGAACAACTCACGTCCTTCATCCATCCATCCATTTCTGCTTCCACTGTCAGAATCGCAGAATTTTTTTTTTTGTCGCGGAATTGTGGCATCACCCTTTCGCCGCTGCTGGTTCACCCATACATGATGCTCATTGTAGATCAGTACCAATGCAAATGCTTCATCCGCTATAGTAAATATATCACTCAGCAAGTGCCTCTCCTTCCGTTGTTTGAAATTGGAATTTGTCGGATTGATTGCCGACATGATTCTTGTAACAAAATAATAAAAATCTTCATCTTCCGCGTCTTTGTATGTTCTGTATTTAGGGTTTAAAATACCTGTGTCCTCATATTCTGTGCCTTCAATAACTGCCACAGTACCAGGGAATGTGATAGGGACTCGACCTTTTCTGTAATCCTCTGTACGGAAGTATCATCAGTATCAACGGGCAGCATGTTAGTGTTGTCGGACCAAAAATAGATTCCAAAATTCCTAATTTCAACAACCAATTCTCCCACCTGTATTTACCTATCCAGTTTTTTCTCGCTAATGTTTGTGAGTTGTGCCTCAATGCGGTCAGTACTGTCCCTACTCGTTTCCTGTAAAAGTAACAGAATGTGGCAAGTGGAATATTTTGTGGCTTCATGATCGCACTTGCTTCAACAGCTTTTTGTATTACATGCGCCGTTACCTTTTCATTGATAGGGAACTTCATGTTGTGGTACCAATGTTTTTTGACGTAATCCCTTAGCTGCTTCTCCACTGTTTCAGTCATATCACTCAAAGCCTTAAGCATATCGTTGTCTATTATAAGCCCATATTCGTCTGTAATTGTACTTACTGCTCGTTCTCTTGTGTTGCTGGCATTATCAGTCCCCTCTCCCTGCATGGTTGCCTCCGTTTGTTTAGGTACCATTACTACCTTTCCCATCCCTATAGGTGGTTCCCTCTCTTGTTGCCGTAAGTGTTTTGCCAGTTCCTCTGCCAATTTGTCATATTGGATTTTTTTCATGACAAGTTCCGCAACATCCTCTAAATTGTAGCTTTCTCCTTTAGATGTTTTCTCTACCACATTGGTTTTTGTTCCTTCTTTCTGTTGGTTCGTTACTGTAGTGGTGGTTGTGTTGGTAATGCTCAGCGCTGGTACGTTACTCTGGTTGATGGTGTTTTGTTCTTCCGTGTTTGTAGTAGTAGAAATTGTGTTGTCGGTACCATTTTTTTTACTGTTGCCCTTTGATGCGTTCATAGTTGTGGTATTACTGTTACTCACTTTGTTAGTAATTGCGGTGTTTGTTTTCACTCTTTTTTTCTTACCGTTGTTGTCCCCTGTATTTTGATGATCACCGGGCCGGATGGTTTTGTTGTTTCGAAGGGTCTTCCCCTCGGATTTTTTGCTTCGTCGTGTCTTTCCGATAGCATTCATATTTTTTTATTTTATTTTCTGAATACGGTGTCGATCAAGAATCATGTGTTTCTTTTTGTGTGGTTTTGTGTGTGTACTAATAATTTGTCGGGTTGTGTACGGTGTTTTGTGTTGTGTGTGTTGTGTGTGTCGTGTGTGTGTGTGTGTGTACGGTGTTTCGTGTAGTATGTGTACGATGTTTTGTGTGTAGAATTTTTCCGTGGGTTCTGTACTATGTTGTTTGCCCGAACATCTTCTGTGTGTTGTCTGGTTTTGGGCGCGCTGTTATATTTGTAGCAGTAGAGCACGTACCTGTGCAAGCCACCCCTCCCGCGCCATAATTTTTTCAGAAGGGAAACATTTGATCACACTAAGGTTATGTATTTCAATCCTCTAGTCACATGTAGAATCTCGTAGACTGCTGCACCTAACATACCGTACTGTCTTGTGTGCCATTTGTATCTACAAACCACATCATTGTCTGTACTGTGTGTGTCAAAGTTGTTCCCAATATGCATTTAAAAGTTGTTCCCAACATGCATTTCGTAAGTCATGTGATATGCATTCATGGCCTGGTACAATAACTTTGGTAGTCATTACCAAATGTGACTGCTTGTGCCCTGGAATTGCACCAAAAATACCCTCATGTTTGCCATATGGATAGTCAAACCACAACATTTCTGGCATTCTGAGTGACAAAGTTGTTCCCAATATGCATTTGATTAGTCCTGATAAATGTATTCATAGTTTGGACCGGATACTTTTGGAGGCATTACCCAATAACTCAGTTTGTGCCCTAGATTTGCACCAAAAATACCCTCATCGTGTTTGCCATTTCGAGAGTCAAACCACAACATTTCCAGCATTCTGTGTGACATAATTGTTCCCAATATGCATTTGATGAGTCACGAGGAATGTATTCTTTGCTTGGACCGGATACTTTTTTAGTCATTACCCAATAAGGTAGTTTGTGCCCTGGAATTGCACCCAAAATACCCTCATGTTTGCCAGTTGGAGAGTCAAACCCCAACATTTTGGGCATTCTGTGTGACAAAGTTGTTCCCAATATGCATTTGATGAGTCATGATGAATGTATTCATGGCTTAGACCAGATACTTTTTGAGTCCTTCCCCAATAAGTTACTTTGTGCCCTGGAATTGCACCAAAAATACCCCCATGTTTGCCATTTGTAGAGTCAAACCTTAAGCTTTTGGGCATTCTATGTGACAAAGTTGTTTCCAATATGCATTGGATGTGTCATGATGAATGTATTCCTGGCTTGGACCAGATATTAATGTAGTCATTACCCAATAACTCAGTTTGTGCCCTGTAATTGCACCAAAAATACCCCCATGATTGCCATTTGTAGAGTCAAACCTTAAGATTTTGGGCATTCTATGTGACAAAGTTGTTCCCAATATGCATTGGATGAGTCATGATGAATGTATTCCTGGCTTGGACCAGATACTTTTTGAGTCATTACCCAATAAGTAAGTTTGTGCCCAGAAATTGCACCAAAAACACCCTCATCTTTTCCATTTCGAGAGTCCAACCACAACATTTTGGGCATTCTGTGTGACAAACTTGTTCCCAATATGTATTTGATGAGTCATGATGAATGTATTCATGGCTTGGACCAGATATTTTTGGAGTCATTACCCAATAAGTTAGTTTGTGCCCTAGAATTACACGAAAAATACCCTCATGTTTGCCATTTGTAGAGTGAAACCTTAAGGTTTTGGTCATTCTATGTGCCACAGTTGTTCCCAATATGCATTGGATGAGTCATGATGAATGTATTCATGGCTTGGACCAGATACTTTTTGAGTCATTACCGAATAAGTTAGTTTGTGCCCTGGAATTGCACCAAAAATACCCCCATGTTTGCCATTTGTAGAGTCAAACCTTAAGATTTTGGTCATTCTATGTGCCACAGTTGTTCCCAATATGCATTGGATGAGTCATGATGAATGTATTCATGGCTTGGACCAGATACTTTTTGAGTCATTACCGAATAAGTTAGTTTGTGCCCTGGAATTGCACCAAAAATACACCCATGTTTGCCATTTGGAGAGTCAAACCACAACATTTACAGCATTCTGTGTGACAAAGTTGTTCCCAATATGTATTTGATGAGTCATGAGGAATGTATTCATTGCTTGGACCGGATACTTTTTGAGTCATTACCCAATAAGTTAGTTTGTGCCCTGGAATTGCACCAAAAATACCCTCATGTTTGTCAGTTGGAGAGTCAAACCTTAAGATTTTGGGCATTCTGTGTGACAAAGTTGTTCCCAATATGCATTTGATGAGTCATGATGAATGTATTCATGGCTTGTACCCGATACTATTTGAGTCATTACCCAATCAGTTAGTTTTTGCCCTAGAATTGCACCAAAAATACCCCCATGTTTGCCATTTGTAGAGTCAAACCTTAAGATTTTGGGCATTCTATGTGACAAAGTTGTTTACAATATGCATTGGATGAGTCATGATGAATGTATTCATGGCTTGGACCAGATACTTTTTGAGTCATTACCCAATAAGTTAGTTTGTGCCCTGGAATTGCACCAAAAATACCCCCATGATTGCCATTTGTATATTCAAACCTTAAGATTCTGGGCATTCTGTGTGACAAAGTTGTTCCCAATATGCATTTGATGAGTCATGATGAATGTATTCATGGCTTGGACCAGATACTTTTTGAGTCATTACCCAATCAGTTAGTTTTTGCCCTAGAATTGCACCAAAAATACCCCCATGTTTGCCATTTGTAGAGTCAAACCTTAAGATTTTGGGCATTCTATGTGACAAAGTTGTTTACAATATGCATTGGATGAGTCATGATGAATGTATTCATGGCTTGTACCCGATACTATTTGAGTCATTACCCAATCAGTTAGTTTGTGCCCTGGAATTGCACCAAAAATACCCCCATGATTGCAATTTGGAGAGCCAAACCTTAAGATTTTGGGCATTCTATGTGACAAAGTTGTTCCCAATATGCATTGGATGAGTCATGATGAATGTATTCATGGCTTGGACCAGATACTTTTTGAGTCATTACCCAATAAGTTAGTTTGTGCCCTGGAATTGCACCAAAAATACCCTCATGTTTGTCACCCGATACTATTTGAGTCATTACCCAATAAGTTAGTTTGTGCCCTGGAATTGCACCAAAAATACCCCCATGATTGCAATTTGGAGAGCCAAACCTTAAGATTTTGGGCATTCTATGTGACAAAGTTGTTCCCAATATGCATTGGATGAGTCATGATGAATGTATTCATGGCTTGGACCAGATACTTTTTGAGTCATTACCCAATAAGTTAGTTTGTGCCCTGGAATTGCACAAAAAATACCCTCATGTTTGTCAGTTGGAGAGTCAAACCTTAAGATTTTGGGCATTCTGTGTGACAAAGTTGTTCCCAATATGCATTTGATGAGTCATGATGAATGTATTCATGGCTTGTACCCGATACTATTTGAGTCATTACCCAATCAGTTAGTTTTTGCCCTAGAATTGCACCAAAAATACCCCCATGTTTGCCATTTGTAGAGTCAAACCTTAAGATTTTGGGCATTCTATGTGACAAAGTTGTTTACAATATGCATTGGATGAGTCATGATGAATGTATTCATGGCTTGGACCAGATACTTTTTGAGTCATTACCCAATAAGTTAGTTTGTGCCCTGGAATTGCACCAAAAATACCCCCATGATTGCCATTTGTATATTCAAACCACAACATTTTGTGCATTTTGTGTGACAAAGTTATTCCCAATATGCATTTGATGAGTCATGATGAATGTATTCATTGCTTGGACCGGATACTTTTGGAGTCATTACCAAATAAGTTAGTTTGTGCCCTGGAATTACACCCAAAATACATCATTTTGGACGTTCTGTGTGGAAAAGTTGTTTCCAATATGGTTAAGGTTACATCCTGTTCGAAAATTCAGTAATTATTTGTTCGTATATGTGGACTTCTCGCAAGTTATTTACCCCCCTGTACCATGTACGTATATTCAGTACTAGCATGTAGATTCAGTACTAATAAGAAAATTCCAACGTTCGACCGTTCAAATCTACTCGCGTAGAAACCTACACGGATTCAATACCAAAAATTATGTAGTAAGAAGTAAACATCTTTTCGTGTAGAAACCTACGCGGATTCAGTACTGAGAATTTATCTAGTACTAAAAACGTGTAGGATTCATGTAGAATTCTACAGGATGTAGTACCTACCGGTACTTCGATCGACCGATGATTTTTTTCTACCTCGCGAAAAAAAAAAAATCTCTCTCACACAAACACACAGTAATGTTATTTTCTACCTTGCGACAAAAAAAATCACTTTTTCTACCTCACAACAAAAAAAAACAATCTACCTCGCAACAAAAAAAAATACACTTCATAATCTGCCTTCTTACATCCGACTTATTTGAGTAGAGTGTTGGTTCTTGCAATCAACACTCCGTCCGAGAACGTGGGATCCGACCCTCTTTGAGCACAACGATCCGTTCTCATTTATTTTAGTCCGAAATAACAGCCTTGTACTGGAAAAGAAGTAGTTAGCATTTGACGAGAAGGGGATTTGCTGGATAGATATTGTTTGGACTGCAGCCTTACATATACGTCTTGAAATCAATGAACTGGCTTTGTCCCTTGCAATTATATCAACAGGAACAAGGTACTGTTTTTCGTGACATGGAGTAAGAAGTATTCTACGGCAGCAACTACAATTTCATCGGGACGGTTGTCGGAGCGTCGGAACGTCGGAACAAGCAAAGGTAAGAATGAGAGAGATCGGCATCGGCATCGGCATCGGCATCTGCATCGGCATCGGCATCTGCATCAGCATCGGCATCGGCATTGGCATCGGCATCGGCATATTGGTCTTCCACTCCACCGGCATTACTGATTCCCTTCTGTTTTCTTCTTATTTTCACAGGAACGGATCGGAAGCAACCATCTAATCGGAAGCGGAATCAACCATCGAATCGGAAGCAACGGATTGGGAGCAACAGATTTGAATCAGCAATCATCAAATCGAAACCAACGGATTGGAAGCAACCATCGAATCGGAATCAACGAATCTTCCCCGTGCGAATCGGAAGCAACGAATCTTCCCCTGTAGGTGTTTACAAATCGATCGGCATGTACATTATATTATTCTGTTGTTATTATTTACTCTATGTAGTACATCAATAGATACTCACCCATTTTGTTCAATTATCATATCATCTATTTGAATAGGCTCGTTGGAAACAGCAACGACTCGTCGATTCGACAGCAAGCGGCAGCGAGAGCAACAGCAGCAAGCGGCAGCAAGAACATTCCTTCGGTCCTTCCTCCTACACGACCAGCGAAACGCTACTCCTCCTCCTTTAACGGCGCTCAGCAACGAATCACGGAAACGCTCCTCCTCCACCGGCGCTCGGCAACGAATCACAGAAACGCTCCTCCTCCACCGGCAAGCGGCAACGAATCAGCGAAACGCTCCTCCTCCTCCTCCTCCTCCACCGGCAAGCGGCAACGAATCAGCGAAACGCTCCTCCTCCTCCTCCAACGGCAAGCGGCAACGAATTTGCAAAACGCTCCTCCTCCTCCTCCAACGGCAAGCGGCAACGAATTTGCGAAACGCTCCTCCTCCTCCTCCAACAGCAAGCGGCAACGAATCAGCGAAACGCTCCTCCTCCTCCTCCAACGGCAAGCGGCAACGAATCAGCGAAACGCTCCTCCTCCTCCTCCAACGGCAAGCGGCAACGAATCAGCGAAACGCTCCTCCTCCTCCTCCTCCTCCTCCTCCACCGGCAAGCGGCAACGAATCAGCGAAACGCTCCTCCTCCTCCTCCAACGGCAAGCGGCAACGAATTTGCAAAACGCTCCTCCTCCTCCTCCAACGGCAAGCGGCAACGAATTTGCAAAACGCTCCTCCTCCTCCTCCAACGGCAAGCGGCAACGAATTTGCAAAACGCTCCTCCTCCTCCACCGGCAAGCGGCAACGAATCAGCGAAAACGCTCCTCCTCCTCCTCCACCGGCAAGCGGCAACGAATCAGCGGAAACGCTACTCCTCCTCCACCGGCAAGCGGCAACCAATCAGCGAAATCGCTCCTCCACCGGCAAGCGGCAAGCGGCAACCAATCAGCGAAATCGCTCCTCCACCGGCAAGCGGCAACGAATCAGCGAAAACGCTCCTCCTCCACAGGCAAGCGGCAACGAATCAGCGAAAACGCTTCTTGAATCGTCGAAACGCTCCTCCTCCACCGAAGCGGCAACGAATCACCAAAAAGCTCCTCCTCCACCGGCAAGCGGCAACGAATCAGCAAAAACGCTCCTCTTCCACCGGCAAGCGGCAACGAATCAGCGAAAACGCGATCTCGAATCGTCGAAACGCTCCTCCTCCACCGGCAAGCGGCAACGAATCAGCGAAAACGCTCCTCCTCCTCCACCGGCACCTGCGATCCACCATCGAATCGCTCCTCCTTCTCCTCCACCGGCGATCCACCAACCTGGCTCCTCCTCCTCCTCCTCCTCCACCAGCGATCCACCATCTTCGCTCCTCCTCCTCCTCCACCGGCGATCAACCAACTTGGCTCCTCCTCCTCCTCCACCGGCAAATCGATTCGTCCTCGTCATCCTCCAACGGCCATTCGTCTCGGCAACAATGAAACCAACCACAACGAATGGAAAACAATTGTCAGCACGAGGAAGGAGGCAAAAAGCAAATAGGAAACATGAGAGAAGACATAAACAGAGAATGTCTTCCAACTTTCTGAGGATTGCTGCACCGGTGTCAAAGAGCCACGAAACTTATACGAACTTGTCTCTGATAAAACCGATGAAAAAGGAAAGGAATAGGCGTTCAACTTGCAAAGATGGCGTCCGTACAATAGCGCTGAAAAATAAATCCAGTACCGCTGCCGTGGCAGGTAAATACATGGAGACAGATTGGGGTGGCAAGACAGGCGGAAAGAAGAAGTATCAACCGGAACAGGCTTTGTCAATCGATAACTACAATACATTGGATAGTACGAAGGATGAGCATATTCTTGCGTTTGATCCTTACGAACCATCATTGCGAATTTTTGCCAAAGTTTCACGCCATTTTGCAGAACGACACCTCGCTTCGAAGAATAATATCGAATTGTTGAGACAGTTTGCTCCTGCCATTGTTGGAGCAAAACCAACCGTTGGAAGAGGGGTTAAGCGCGGCAGTATCAATGATGATTATGCTATCATTGGAATTCGACCAGAAAGATTGGATTCAAATATTGGTGAGTATGTTTTCAAAAGTCATGTCGATCCCAGCATCAAACTAGAGCTAGAAGAGACAACAGTTGAAATTGTGAAGCATATGCATCATAGTTTAATTGACGTCGAACCATTTGTTGCGGAGGAAATGGATGTGTTGTCTCAGATTCTGTCTCGTACAAAGCTAAATGCAATTGGGCAGCAGGCCTTAGCATTTTCGATCGGTCGCAACTACCATTCTAGATGCCATGTGGACGATGACATGTACTACACTCGTTTGACAGTAATTGCTCCGGCGGAAGTGTCTGCTGACGAGGTGATTTATTATTTTGTCTTCCCCACGTATGGAGTGAAAGTTCCATTGAGGTCGGGAGATACTCTATTGTTCAACCCATTAGTATTACATAGCTGTTCGAATCCAAAATTCGAAGGGTGTTATATTATGAGTGCATACGTATCTCGCAAAACTGTGCTTAGAGCTAACCCTCTATAGTAATATTAAACAATACTTTAAAGTTAGCCGTTACATTAACCCTTGCTACTCAATCGGAACTGCTGTCCGAGCTTTCGCTCTCTGAACTAGATAGCGAATCACTGGATTCGTTATCATTCAATGCTATCTCAAATGGTTCCAACTGTATGTCGTCCTGTAGTGTGCATGCGTTGTACAAACATTCGTAAGACGGTGGTGTAGCAGCATTTTTGCTTTCAAACAATTCGAGCCATGAGATCCGATTCGATATCACTAGCCAATCGCAATTGGTTATGCACCCATCAATTCCTTGCTCTGGAACAACTGCCAGCTCGGAATGAATAGTGTCGACATGAAATAGGTAGAGAGAATTCATCAGGCGCCCACGTTTGACAAATTCAGAAGCTGTTTTCTTAGGCACATCTTGAAACCAACGAGCCACAGCATACATTCCGTTTGTATCAATTGGATAGCCACCAATACTACTGTATGGCTGCTTCAAATTCTGTACAGTTAAAAAGCATAGCAGATGGCACGGTATGAGCTTGGGATTGTTATTTAAATCAAAGTCCAATTTCATCAAACACCAATCCATCCATACGGAGTTCAGCAGAGAACTATCCGATCTATATGAAGGATGCGACCGAAATATAAAATTAGACCCACAAGCAACATCGAAACGATTGTGCTCTGTAACTCCACAAATGTGCAAAGGATTCTCCAATAAAGGTAGCACAGAATCACAAACAAAGTCAAGTATGTCAGAAGGAAAAAATGGTTTGCTTTTGTTCGTAGAACGAAGCCACTTCATTGTTGATACCCCATTTTCGGTTCTCATTATTTGAAAATGAGAACCGCCACCATCAGGGCGTTCAATTGGAGGAGGATCAGGTGGATTCAAGTTGAAGTGATATGTTGCCTGGCTTAGCATCATTTTCTCGGACTTTCTATTGGCAGTTTGATTGATTAGTGATGCAGCATTACATTGCGTGTTCTTGGAAGGAGCTTTAATCTCAGTTTTGTGGTGAGATTCATTGGGAGCACTATCCCAGCCTGCGGGGCTTCCCCATAAAGAGATATAATCTGGTAGGTGAAAGTACAGGTGATTCTTGATTAGTTTTGTTCCCATCCCTTTCCTGTGACAAGTTGAGTTTATACAATTGATAAAGTGAACAATTGATTTTGGGAGATTCTTTAAGGAACCGTATTTCATCCGACCGTGTTTAAGAAATTCTTCCATCGATAGAATGAGCTGAATTACCTCTATCTGTTTCTTTACAAAACGATGGTCACCAATAATGTCAGATCCATGTTTGGAAACAATAGCGATCAGAAGAGAAATAAGCATTCCAGAGAAATCATGCCCTTCTTTCTTTGTGGTTGATAAAAGCTGAGTCCCAAATTTGGTGCGAGGAAAATCTCTATCAGACTGGCGTGATAACAAACCACCGTACCGTTGTGCTAAATGGCCAATACTGTTAGCAACAGCCACGCCGTGATTCAAATTGGGGGCATAAACACATGGAACACTTCCGCGGAGCAACAATTCAATTGACTCGACAGCCCGTTTGGCAGTACCAAGCTGGTGCATGTGCAAACATTCACCGGGAGTTGCAAAATGAATATTGTTCTGATTCGTACCAAAGCATAAATCATGAAATACATTCCTGATATTGTGATGAGAGTTGTTTTTGAAGTTCTTATTGATATCATTTAGATCTGTGCCGGGAAAACAATGAAAATCAACAGGTGACCACTTCTTTGTTGCAGGTTGAACAGAAGGAATGTTTATGTTCGGAGAATAACAGTTGCAGTGACGGCACATCCGCATGACACCCTTATTGAAGGAGCCATATTTTCCACACAATTTATCGTGAAGTTCTGTGTCGCCAATAACATAGGCAATGGCAAATTTCATTTTTACCTTCCACTGTTGATTTGCGTACGGAAGATAATTCCATTCGATACCACCGTCTTCGTTACACGCGGCTTTGAAGGAACGAAACGCTACTTCCAAACCATTGTGAAGATTCTGAATTTTTTCCTTCGAAGTGGCAGGACGAGAGTGTCTGGTTGACTCCCATTCAGGGTCGGGATGGAAGTAAATAGTTGTCCATGCTTCAGGTCGAGAACGGGTCTCCACATTAAAAATACCGAGTGTCATGTTCAATGGTGTTAACGTAAGTCGTCCGTGCGCATCCAAAGATATGCCGTCCATGTAAAATATAATAGGAACAAGAATTTCTTGCGAATTGGGATTGCAAATTTCTTTCCAAGAAGATTTCCACCACGAGCCGTGATGCAATTCTGAGATTACAGAATGAGGATTCAACTCAGGATTATTGTCGGGAGAGAGAGGGGTCGAATAGTCGGGAAAGGAGAGGTTTTCTTCTATCATTAGCTGCTGGTCAGAAAGAAGAGAATAAATGGCATCCTTAAAAGAACGGACATACACCTGAGTGGGCTTATTATCAGGTAACCAATTCAGTATATGAGGATGAAATTTCATATCAGAGAGACCAAGATTGGATTGGAGATTGTCAAAAATTGTTTTCCGAGATCTAATTTTGGCATCGCAAAAATCAAAACCAGGTCTCATTTGACTTTTCTTTGCCCACTGGAAAATTGATTTGAATGTGTTCAATGGCAATTTATGTCGGGCCATTAAATTCATGAGTTCCAATTCTGCAAGAAGATGATGGGGCGGCGGTAGTTTTGTGTGCCTTTGAAATGCATCCTCTCTTTCGTTCAGATTAATGATTTCATGAAGAGATGGTGGTGGAGGGGCTTGCTGAGCAGTAGCGACGTTAACATCAGAACGATTAGTGGGATCTTCTTCGTTGTCTCCACAATCTATGTTGTTGGTAAAATTGATGTCGTTATTTTCATTTACGTCGCCGTCATTGTCGTCCTCGTCATCGGAATTGTCAATATCATTATTCAGCGGGAATGCATCTTCATCTTGAACAGCGGAAACAGCCATGTAAGATTCAATGGCGTTCCGATCCATTGGCGGTAAAAAGACATCATGGACAATCTGTTGGTTTAGAACGGAATGAAGACCCGTGGCTGATTGACTTGTGACGGTGTGGTGCTGGGAGAGATGGGAAGGGGGAACAGATGGACCGTTTTGTGTCATAGTCATCCCAAAATCTGACGGGGAATGTTGAACAGACGGCAAGGTAAGCTGCACTTTGACAGAGGTGGAGAAGTTAGAGATCTTGCGTTTAATTAGACCATCACTTTTGTATAAGTTGTAGCATTGAATATTGTAGTTGAGATGTTTTCTTAGGCCGTACGAGACATATTTCAAGGTATTGCACTCTTTTGACCCAGATTTGTATCCTTTAAAACTCTTGGATTGTTTTCCTTTCTTATACCAGCAACCACGGCAGTAGAATAGAAGAGGGGTTTTGATAACAGGAGGCATGATGTTGCGGAATTGCTTGAAGGAAAATATCAGTAGAATGGGTCGAGAGGATGGAGGTCGAAAAGATGAATCGTTGAAAGGAAAAAATTAAATAAGCGTATTATTTCGTGTGTGATGTGAGTTCTTGTACGGTAGATTTCCTTACTACCATACTTCGATTGCAAAAATGGACCGTAAAGTAAATGCATTACTACTTAGTGATGATTGCAACATTCCTCGTAAAATATGTTTAGTAGTGAACAGTACGTACAGTCAACTCCTTAAGAGGGTTAATACACAGCGCCGGACGGGTCAATCCCATCAGTTATTCCAAACATTTGTTGGCAGGCGCGTCAGTTCTTCCATAAGGTGCACGGAAATGTGAATCGAAATGGAAATCGTGGACAATTGCGTTGTTGATTATCGAAATGGAAATCGTGGAGAATTGTTTTGTTGATTGCGATCAAGTTGATTCCGACTTTCATGTACCCGTAAAACCAACTAGTACGCTATTTTGCATGAGTTATTACTAGTAGATACTAGTACGAAATCGTGGACAATTGCGTTGTTGATTATCGAAATGGAAATCGTGGACAATTGTTTTGTTGATTACGATCGAGTTGATTCCGACTTTCATGTACCGGTAAAACCAACTAGTATGCTATTTTGCATGAGTTATTACTAGTAGATACTAGTAATACATTATTTTCGCTAGTACTTCATCATTATAATTGATTATTTCATTATCTTTCCGACGAGGAAAACAAATACCAACGTGTTAGGTGTTACTACGACCTAATCTTCGAATAGATAATCTACTCTACTGATACTACTAATACTAATCATCCAATCGACAGTCGAACCAACCATGGAGGGAATTTACAAAATACAAAAGGTGGTTCAGGAACACCCAGCCAATCTCGAACAAGAACTCCGGAAAATGGTTGTTTATCACAAGAAAGAGACTGCTCGACTCCAAAAAATGATTCGTAAGATTGAGGCAGGAAAAAGGAATGATCCAAATGTTAAAAAGGAAAGCGACGATCCTAATAGCAATCATCAAGTCGTTCCGAATGTAACCAGCAGCATCTATCCACCAAGCGGGGGGTTATTTGAGAGCAGCGAACAACATTGGAGTGGCGATTCCGACGGTGTAGCTTCTGAAAATACAGCGGATCTTCCTGGCGTTAAAGACGAACAAAACCCTTGAGTGCAATAGCCCGCCTGGGGTGGATTCGACTTGGAGTTGACATGGAGTTGGAGCTGGGATTTGAGTTGGAGTTGGAGGATTTGGGTCGGAGCCCATTATACCGGTATGGTGGAAACATGTTGAGAAAATGAAATAAGTCATTCGTGCACAAGTTGTACACAAAATAGTGCTTGTCACGAAACGAATATGATATCCTTAACCCTAAAATAGTTATTTTATTTGAGGAGTGACGAGATATTGTCTCAAAAGTAAAGGTGTGCGAAGCGCGAGGTATTTTAGTAGACACGCGACCTAAAAAGGTAGGAAATTTAAAAAATAGGGTCGAGAATTGTAAAAATACCGCGCGATAGCCCGCGGGGGGTCGAGAAACAGTTCTTGGACGGTGGTTGTAAATTCTTACATAATGTACACAAATTTTGCTAGCGAGAGCCCCCCTGCCAATCATTTGAATCGATAGATAGCTCAATTGTCATCTACGATTCATGTAGATGGGGACTGATACGTGTAGAATGTTCTAGTAGCTCCCTCTAGAATCAAAGTTATGGCAGTACCAACATTTGCCTCCCCATGTAACATTTTGTTGTTGAAAATTCTTAGTACCCAAATGCACTAATTAGGTGGTGACACACTAATTATGACAGATAACTCACTTCCACTTCTTTCATGATTCATCTTATCCATAACAGGAACAATATTCATGGTTCAATCACACAAAATATCTGATTTTATATTTTTTAATTGCAAATTAGTGTGTATTTTTCCTCCAAATCCAGTACCCAAATGATGCACTAATTAGGTGGTGACACACAAACTATGACAGATAACTCACTTCCACTTCTTTCATGATTCGTCTTATCCATAACAGGAACAATATTCATGGTTCAATCACACAAAATATCTGATTTTCTAATTTTTAATTGCAAATTAGTGTGTATTTTTCCTCCAAATCCAGTACCCAAATGCACTAATTAGGTGGTGACACACTAATTATGACAGATAACTCACTTCTATTTCTTTCATGATTCATCTTATCCATAACAGGAACGATATTCATGGTTCAATCACACAAAATATCTGATTTTCTAATTTTTAATTGCAAATTAGTGTGTACTGTTTATGTGGTACTGGTATTCATATTAGTAGGTAGTACTTGCTGTACGGTACTACTTGGCAGGTATTTTATGGTCTGCCCTTTTTCCGTTTTTAATGGTCTGTCCTTTTTCCGTTTTTCAGGCTGTCCTTTTTCTGTGCATTTTCCGTTTTTATGTTCTGTCCTTTTTCCTTTTTATGGTCCGTCCTTTACCCCTTTTCTGTTTTTATGGCTCGTCCTTTACCCGGTATTGGCTTGCGCGCAAGCGCGCGCATGCAAAGCCAATCGCGCACGCTCGCGCAAACACATTTTAAGTAGGCATAAAAACAAATAGTTTTTTTGGTTCATTTAATAAAGCCTCTTAAAATCAAGTTCACTATCTAAGACAATGAGAAGTCCGTTGAGAATGCCAAATAAGAGGTGATCTAGATCACAATCTCAGCTAGATGCTGCATATTTTAACATTTTCAGGGGACATCTGCTGGTTGCTGAGCATTGTGAACTTGATTTTTGACACGGTAAAAACAGCGAAATCTGCATGCGAAATTAACAATTTTACGGTACGGTCCTGTACGGTACGTATGTGTTCTTAACTTCTTGTCACGCGCGAAATTGAAAGATTGAAAAATTCTACTTCTAAAGATTTAAGCACATCAGCCAATCATAATCGTCCCTCATTTTCGTTTTCTATGGTGTGCCTATCGTACCGGTAACTTTTTGTTCCGCGCGAAATTCTGTTTGAAATAAAAATTCTAATTATCTGCCGCTCCCGTACGGTACGGTATGTACTCGTACTGTAGAGGCTGTTTCAATCATTTTTGTGCCACGTATGTACCATTGATCCCACGAGTTGAGACCACGTACATCTGTATTGCGCACTTTCGTGGCAGTATCCCCATCGTTAGTACGACCCGTGCATGTGGTACTCGTCATCGTCCTCATTTAGGAGAGTACATTGTTCTTTCGGTCGGAATCCCTTTTTATGATACGGAACCGATTCTATTAAATAGATCGTAACAAATGTCGCAACTTTTGAGCGAAGTGAAGGAAAATCCAACCAATACGATACGAATACGACCGTACGAGTACTACAGCCATGGCCAGTTGCAGTTGTTCCTTCGAAAGAATTCAAGCTTCCGCTCACACAAACAAAGGTTCCGGCAGAAGGAAAACAAATACGGAGTACTTCGTAATACGAAGTACAAACTCGTAATTACTTCGTACCGGTACAATTACAGCTGTGTTCGCTGGTTTCCATGCTTTTCGAGTTTGATTTCGTAGTTTTACGTCATATTTTTCTTCTCCGAATAGCCAATTGTACGAACCGGTATGAATAAATGCGGTAGCATCCATATCATACCGTACAATACACTACTAGAAGAAACAGCATAGGTCGTATAACACGGAATATTTTTCTTTGGCACTAGTACCGGTACGGTACGTAGTTGTAGATTCCTGCCTGCGTTTGGAGACAAGAACCAAAGAATGAAAGTTAAGTGAACAACGATACGGTACGGCTCGCCAATAGTACGAGTTAAATCGTGGGTGTCAACGGATTCGATTGGATGACCCACGTCAGCTGGGTCATGGCAATACACAACTCCAACAATTGCAAAAGTCCGAATTCTTTGCGGCAGTAGTCGATGGCTGCCGATTTGTAGAATCGAACAATGCACAGCACAACACAACACAACACAACATACAGAAGAAAAAAAAACAGGAAGCAATCCATAACGTATGGTACAAGTACCGTAGTACTACCGGTAGTGCTTTGTTTGCTGTCTGTTGCGGTTCTATTAGTATTATCGTACGTACCCGAAACGCAATGTAATTAATAAAGTACCGGTACGACCAGTCTGCTGCAGTCTCTATCTTCTGCGATTCATTCGGCAAGAAAACAAACGCTTTGGCAGCCGTTGCCTTGTATCGGTACCCGTGGGTCATGGCGGCACCAAATTTCTTCGCCTCCGTGTTAAACGGAGAAATCGGAATTTTATCGAATCGAATGGGAAAGTTGGGTAGGGATGAAATTCATTCTCTTCCTGTCGGATATGCTGTAGTAGTTAGTAGATTAGTGTAGACTTGTGTGATGCCGAAACTAACTAACGATCTATAGAAACCTAGTATG
Organism: Pseudo-nitzschia multiseries; assembly: GCA_037355745.1. NCBI lineage: Eukaryota > Bacillariophyta > Bacillariophyceae > Bacillariales > Bacillariaceae > Pseudo-nitzschia > Pseudo-nitzschia multiseries. The sequence goes on along the minus strand of CM074788.1, from coordinate 14,763,092 downwards.
CATTCGATTAGTTAGTTAGTTAGTTAGTTAGTTGGTTTAGTGGTAATGATGATTGTTTATTTACAGTGTGCATGTATTGTATGGTATCAAAACTGGAACGGTTACAAAGATGTTGATCTTGTTGTTATGATGTTGTGCGTCGTGTCAAAACTGAGACGGGGATCGGATCGGATCGGATCTAGTCTAGTCTAGTCTAGTCTAGTCGTCTCGAGAACATTCGGATGTGTCGACCTAGGCGGCATCCGCACAAATGCCCTGCAAGACCATCTCGGTGGTGTTTTGCAGGTATTCCTCGAGGTGGTACCGGCGTCCGATGGACTCGTTTTGGTTGCTGCTCGTCCAGGGAGACGCATCCTCATCGTCGTCGCAATAGTCTCGGTGGAGTAGGTCCAGGAGGGGTGCCATTGTAGTAGCATTGCTTGCCTCGTTGTTGTTGTTGTTGTGAACCCTGTGTTGCTGTTGCATCTGCAGTTGCTGTTCGTCCGCGAGCTTCTTGCGATCCACGAGGAGCATCACGGACGAGAGCAACTCGGAGAGTCGTTTCTTGTGCTTGGTGGGTTCGTGTACGTCCGCAGATCGATAGAGCTGGCAGAGGTTGTTGCAGACAATCATGTAGAACCGAATGCAATCGGGATGGAGCTGGCAGGATTCGGATTCAGATTCAGACTCTTGTTGGTGTTGGCTAGTAGTGGGGGAGGATGGTACTGTGTGTGCTTGTGCTTGTTCTTGCTGTTCCCCTTCCTCCTCCTCCTCATCATCGTCTTCGTAGTAGCCTTGATCCCACCGTTTGGTCAGTTCTCGGCTGTGGCGTTGTGCCCACGAACGGGCGAGTTCGTAGAGCTTGGAAGCATTCTTCGCGAGGCGCTGTTGCTTCATGAGCTGCACTTGATCGGTGTCCGGGGTTGTAGAAGTGAGACTGAGACTGCTCAGGTGGTGAGCCAGAGCAAGGTTAAAGGTGGCAATGAGAAAGAGCGTCGATCCCATGTTGTGTCCCTCCTGGATGGTGCGGGGGGTGATCCGGATCGGTCTCCGGTAGATGGAGCCGCTGGTGCTGGTGCTGTTGGTGTTGCTGTAGAAGCAGGCATTGTTTGAGCCGGAGTGGGTTCGTTCTTGTTCGTGTGCTTCTTCGTGCTTCTTGCCTTCCGAGCAGGGAGGAGAGGTTGCTATCGATGGGAGAGTGGACAGTCTCTGCTTCTTGCTGGGGGACGAACCACTGGTGCTGTTGCTGCTGCTCCGTTGCCGCTTTGCGCATTGCTGTTGTTGCTGTTGCTTCTGTTCCAGCGCAATAGCTTCGGCGATCCGCTCCGAGTAGGTGATGCACCCATCGAGGGTGCAGTTGTGGCACAAACAGGAATCCTTGAGGGTCCGGGAGCTGCAGAGTTCCGAGAGCTTGAGGGCCCTGCCCAGAGAGACAATGGCCCGATCGTACTCCCCAATCTCGATGCACAGAACGGCGCTGTTGTTGAGCTTCTGAGCGTAAAAGTTGGCCTGTTCGAGGGTGGGGACGCGACGGTTATTCGGGGAGATGTTGCTTCTTGCTGGTGAAGAAGCAGGCGCAGATGCAGATGCAGGCGCAGGCGCAGACGTTGACATTGTTGGGGTAGCACAACGGGATGATTTGGTGGTGGTGGTGGTGGTGGTGCATTCACACTGTTGCTGGCAAGCAGCGATGGGGGAGGTCGAAGGCGAAGAGGATTCCATCATGGCGGTGGTGGAGGTAGAGATGATTCTGCTTCTGCTGCTGCTTCTTCTAGGAGTACTGACCTGGGATTGAGTCATTCTTCTTGGAATGGAGTATAATGGGACTTCGAATCGGGTGAAGTGGGAGGAGAAGAGTCGAGTGATGTGGAGGGCGCTGTCTTTTGGATGAGATGTCAGACGGAGAGAGAGGGGGGGGGGGTTCCTGCTTGGGCTGCTGGTTTGGTTTGGTTTGCTAAGTAAAGTTAAAGAATCGACTAAAACGTAGACTTGGTTTGTTTCCTGTATATATCTCAAGTTGCAGAGAATGGTGGACGAATAAGAAGAGAATTATGTTCCAACTACGAACAGTGGCGGGGAAGGCAAGCAGCACGTTATTTTTGTTGCTTTCACTTGCCCCTCCCGGGTATCGTAGCTCTTACGAGTAGTTTCCTTGGAACGATTGATTACCGTCTACGTTGTACTCCTAGTTCAGTGAGCTGCTCGCGACGCCCGTATGGGCGCTCGTTCTTTTTTACTGGTGTTACATTAACATTCATAAAATGAAGAAGAATGGTACCAAAATGCTGCTCGATAAAATGTGCCATGACACGGAAGATCACGCGATTTCCAGCTTTCGGGCTATTATGTTCATGCGCTGAAAAGAATACCGTTCGTACAAAATTCTACACGAGATAGTCGTGGTCGTGTCTGATTTACTTAATTAACTTAAGGTAGATTTATTATTATTTATGGTTACAAAAGTTCCAGATAAACAGCGAGAACTTGTTGCGTACCGTAAGCCTAACGGACAATCGACGTCGGTGTACAACTGACAATCGGTAAGTTCTTCAGTCAGTGAGTGTGGAATTGAGAGGGATTCTCATCATTCAGGGTATAAGCTACAAAAAAAAAAGATCACGAACTACGTGATACGCATCGCCACGCACGCGTGACACAAGCAAGCCAATGAGGGACGTGGGCGAGAACGCTTTCGCATTCGCATACACATAAAAAATCGTAAGACCTTCTTTCGTCTTCCGCAATAAGTGTCTGTTTCTAAACATTCCGGCAGATGCCGGGCACCACAAAGCGGAACATTATGGTCGTCGTACTGAAGTATCACGAAACTTTAAGTAACTTTTCCTCCATCGATTGACACTTTAATTTTTGCAGAGCAATTCGGCATCCCATGGGAGAGCGATGTGATGTATTTGCCATCCGAATCCTGCGTTCTAAATGACCTGTGTAGTAATACCCATGGAGAGTGCAAGCCTATACCAGTATCCGTACTAGATGCTATTAAAGGAGAGAGGCATCCCACGACCCAGGGAGATCGCTAAACGGAGAGAAGAATCGATACATCAATGGATGAGTCATCCGGTGTCAATCGATCACACGATCAAACGGTCGAACAGGACGATGGCCGGCGACTCATTCGTGCTCTCATTCGCGATGTCTACCGAACCGCACGATCGAAACAATGCAGCAACAGAAGCATGGACTCGTTAAGATAAAGATACCGTTCTAATGACGGCCATGGTATTTATTTATTTACACGTCTACTGGTGCTTTCCAGATCATCCTTTCTCTCTCAAGCCCTGTTCATCGTCGGATCGAATACGAGCACTGTTGTTGTTGTTGTTGTTGTTGTTGATGTTGTAAGATACGGTACAAGTAGTCTTACTCGATTTCTACGTACGAGTACCGTAGGTTTTCGATCACAAAACTTCTGCGAAAAAAAAAGCCAGACTTTCGTCGATTTGAATACCGTATTTCGTATTTAGGTAGCGATCGCACACAATTTGTACAATAAGTGTCGTCTTACAACGCGATTGGTCGAGTGGCTGTGTAATTTGGTGGTAGGCCCTTAAGTAAAGTCCAAAAATTGTTTTACAGAGGCTGCAGTGATTTCCGATTACCCGAACACTTTTGTCTGTAGTGTCTCTAGGATCTACGACAGTGAAACACCCCGCAAAAATTAAATAAAAAATATCAACCAACTTCATCGCTTTGCTACTGTTTCCATCTACAGGGGATCATCGTACGATCAAGAAAAGTCAATAACATCAATGGAACAGAAGAATACGTCTGTTCCATCAAAGAACATGGAACAATCATCCGCGGCGAGTACTGTATCAACCGATTTTATTTAAGACACTTCTTTTCTTCTTCAACTTCTAATAATAAGAATTTGATATTAGGTATAACGACGTTTCGTTTGCTGTAACGTTAAGTATTCACTTTCAACAAAAATTAATCCTATTGTGGTCTACAAGGTATGTCTTAAGAATGACTACGTAAGACGATAATCTCTGTAATTATTGTTATCATAAGAAGCTTCGGGAATCACGATCGAATACGTGTAACTATTTCGCGCTACCAGCTTCCGAATCTCCGGCGTCAGCGTAAGATCAACAAAAAAGATTCCAACAACCCCGGAACCTCATTGGTCATAATGTTTGGGACCACCTTTGGCTTAGGACCTACATTATATTACTATGGTACGCTAATACGTACCGTAGTAACCCCATGGCTTCCGCGGACGAGCACGTGCAGTACCGGTGCGGTAATATTACTGAGAAAAATAAGGGTTTGCAACAGGCTCAACGGGCGGGAGGAGGGGGTGGTAATTACTCCAGTGAGATTACCGGATGGTGATACTTTGGTACTTTTCGAGGCACTCCGGTACCGCACTGTTGTTCTAGTAGTAGTTTTTTCTACGTGATTTCTAGCAGTAGTACTATTTTGAGAGCTACTATTCTTCTTAGCAGAACACATCAATACACCGCAGCACACAAGGGAACACAGTGTATGCCAAACAATGACCAAGAATTAGTTTATAGACCTATTTTTTGCTAGAGATCCAACCATGATGAATATGATTGAGTCTGCTGGGGGGCGCATCTTGTTGTTGTATCGCAGCTCGTATTGCCGCTGGGATCAATTGCGATGAAAATGCTGAGAAACCAATCCTCATATCACTGCTCATACCAATTGCATTGATCCTGGTATCACGAGGGATAGGAAGAAAATTGGAGCAGTACAATGCTTGTAGTTCAAATGCAACAAATACACCAATCCCCTACTATGCATCGCATCACATCACATCGCATCACAACATAGATCGCATTGCATCACATTACATCGCCAAGAATGAAATTCAAAAGAACGCAGCTCTCCAAGAAGCAAACCTCCGGGCCACACTCACACTCCCCCCTGACAACAATTATTGGCAGCAGCAGGAGCTGTTGCTGTTACAGTTGGACGAACACAAGCCGACAACAACGACAACGACAACGACAATGACAACAACAACAACAACAACAACAACAACAAAAACAACAAAAACAGATCCAAATCAAAACAAAACAGCCACAACAGATCCCCCCAAGCAAACAAAGTAATGACAGTCACTTACAACTTACAGTGCTCATAGGATGGGTATCTTACCACTCAAACAGTTCAAAAGATGTTGATTCCCATGGCCGGGGGAGAAATTTGAATTTGCAAGTGGTTGTTTTTCAACATTATGAGAATTTTTGGGAGGGATCCAAAAAAAGGAGCTTCCTGCGTTATCACCGTGTAGCTGTGTAGGCCTTAGTACTAATTGTACACAGATTTGTAGTCCCACAGGGTGTCAAGTGAGGGCGCCAGCCGGCGAATCCTGTCCAGCAAAGTACGGATTAATACAGGGCTATTACAATGTGGTACTCCGGTACCACCAAAAAGGGATACTCCTGTACCACCCATTGATGCGGGGTTTATCCTTGTTCCTGCTCCCCCTACAGCTGCAAAGAAACATCAATCAACAGTAGCTAGTAGCAAGGACCTCTTCTCCTCCTCCTCCTCCTCCTCCTGCCTCTTTGTGCTTCTCGGCCTTAGAACCATGGGATTACCATGTCAACTTCCTTGTT
>CM074788.1:12499349-12790688 GCA_037355745.1 Pseudo-nitzschia multiseries | reverse complement strand
GCTAATGTTTTCAGCTGTTCTTTTTAGTGGTGTCTCTCTTTCCACCGTGGTGGTGCCTTCTTGTGTTGTTGCAATTGTTGTGTTCTTCTTGGTGGACATGGTGGTAATGCTTGTATTTTTGGTATTATCTCTAGTGTCTCTGTCCCTGGCTGCGTTTGCCATACCTGCTATTTTCTTTTCTTGGAGACGTGTTATTTTTGCCTTCGGTAGGTTGGACCATTTTTGTTTCGGCATCTTGTATTTATATTTTTTCAATTGTCGGTATTTTTGGCAATTTTGTGAATTTTTATGATGCCTTGTTTTTGCATCAATTGTATTAATTCATCAATTTTCATTACATTTCTCTTTGTGGAAGCAGGCTTGTGAGCGCGGGCCAACCAAAAAGAACTGTCGGCCTAGCTGCGCCATTTTTCCCCCCTACATTCGCTACCTATTTCAAAACAACTAGTACTACCGTACTAGATTCTACGATAACAATTTATTTTGATGTTCCCCATCCTATCACTCCTCCGTACATATCGTTATGTTCTTGTATTTATTGTTTTTTCATTTTCTGCAACGGCGTTGCAGGTAATTCGATTTTTTGTTTTTTTTGTAATTTTACTTTATCATCGTTCAATTTTTTTGTTACTTAATTTTTACCAAATACCTCATTGATTATTCTCTTTATTTTTGGATTGTAATCCTTACAGAGTTTCATGGTTAGTGTTTCACGCGTCCCAATGCACCACAAGGAACGGGATAGTTGTTGCACTCCTCTAAATCTTCCGGTGAATTCCAACATTTTTCCTAAAGTTGTAGCCAGTGCACAATGTTTCTCTTGTTTCCATCTTCTTCCTCCCTTTTGTCTTTGTTTGCTAATTGTTTTAGTTTCTGTTTTTTCCTCTTAGACTGTTTTGTCCCTTTCTTCATGAACGAATTCCAATTGTTTTAAATCTTGTTTTTCTCTGTTTCTTTGTTTCGTTCCTTTCCGTCATCGGTTTCTTCTATGTACATTATATGGTACTTTTCAATGATTGCCTCTTCAGCCGTTGTTGTAGCCAGTGCACAATGTTTCTCTCCTTTCTATCCTCTTCCTCCCTTTTCTCTTTGTTTGCAAATTGTTTCAGTTTTCTTTTTTTCCTCTTAGACTGCTTTTTCGCTTTGTTCATGAATGAATTCCAATTGTCATTCTTGTTGTTTTTCTCCGTGTCTTCGTTTTGTTCCTTTCCGTCCTCGGTTTCTTCTATGTTTTTCTCCGTGTCTTCGTTTCGTTCCTTTCCGTCCTCGGTTTCTTCGATGTACATTATACTGTACTTTTCAATGATTGCCTCTTCAGTCATTGTGCGCCACTCATTGAACCAAAGGCTTGTCAGACAGGATCGGTTACCAGGGTGAAAATGTATGCATTCCTTTATGTATTTTCTGGCTTCCGGCGTCAGGTTACACCATTGCTTTTGTGGAAAAGTATGACCATTCAGTTTGAGCCTCTCTCCTTCTCCAGATTGTACTGGTCGTCCAATACCCATGTTGTTGTAGCACTGTATGTCCTCTGTTCCTTTCAATGCAGGATAACCGCATAAAACGTACGCCATAATGACACCCAAAGCCCACGCGTGGTCAACGTCACCAGTGTCGCCTTCCTCATAGAAAGGAAATACGTCCTCAGTTACGTACTTCAAGCATTGTTCCCAAATTTCTAAAGCTTCTTCTTCATCGAAATGCCCTTTGGGCTGTTGAGTCTTTCTCTCACATTGTCGATCTTGTTGCATCCATTAAGTATTGTTAGTACCAAGTTGCTGTTTTTGGCACATAGCGCATCGAACCCAGTTTCAAAATGATATAAGAATGGATTCCGCTCGTCGTTTTTGTCACCGTTATTTAGCTCATTACTTCTTGCACAGTACTCCGCAGAATCCAAAAGAAACCTAGGCTTCAAAGGCTTCCTCTTGTACGCTGATTGTGGTGTTGTGTTCTCCATTTACCTCTTACTTCTAATAATGTTTGACGTTGGGCAAATACTCCGGTATTTTCGTACAATTACTCGCTGTAAACTGTTAAGGAATAATTCTTACCGCGCTTTAAGTGATGTAAATCTCATGATCTTGCAAGGATTGGGTTATATTGAAGTCACTGTGTCTGGTGGTTTGACTCATCCGTAGAACCGTGCAGATGTGGTAATCTCCGCATTAGTTTTTGTTCCTACTAGTAATATTTCTTCATTTTTGTATGAAGTAACCTAAATAGTGATTGCTAGTAAGTTTTTTAGTGCAAAAGTTTGTCATTTGCTGCAATTTAAGGATGAATACTGCTCATTCTATGGATTGGGTAGAGTATGAAACCATATTGACAATTCTGAGGCTGACACTTTAGTCTGTAGGAATTTTATAATAATTTTGGTCACTGGTCATTTTTCTTCCAAATCCAGTACCCAAATGCACTAATTAGGTGGTGACACACAAACCCTGACAGATAACTCACTTCTGTTTCTTTCATGATTCATCTTATCCATAGCAGGAACAATATTCATGGTTCAATCACACAAAATATCTGATTTTGGAATTTTTAATTGCAAATTAGTGTGTATTTTTCCTCAAAATCCAGTACACAAATGCACTAATTAGGTGGTGACACACAAACCACGACAGATAACTCACTTCTGTTTCTTTCATGATTCATCTTATCCATAACAGGAACAATATTTATGGTTCAATCACACAAAATATCTGATTTTGGAATTTTTAATTGCAAATTAGTGTGTATTTTTCCTGTAAATCCAGGACCCAAATGCACTAATTAGGTGGTGACACACAAACCATGACAGATAACTCACTTCTGTTTCTTTCATGATTCATCTTATCCATAACAGGTACAATATCCATGGTTCAATCACACAAAATATCTGATTTTGGAATTTTTAATTGCAAATTAGTGTGTATTTTTCCTCCAAATCCAGGACCCAAATGCACTAATTAGGTGGTGACAAAAAAAACATGACAGATAACTCACTTCTGTTTCTTTCATGATTCATCTTATCCATAACAGGAACAATATTCATGGTTCAATCACACAAAATATCTGATTTTGGATTTTTAATTGCAAATTAGTGTGTATTTTTCCTCAAAATCCAGGACCCAAATGCACTAATTAGGTGGTGACACACAAACTATGACAGATAACTCACTTCTGTTTCTTTCATTATTCATCTTATCCATAACAGGAACAATATTCATGGTTCAATCACACAAAATATCTGATTTTGGAATTTTTAATTGCAAATTAGTGTGTATTTTTCCTCAAAATCCAGTACCCAAATGCACTAATTAGGTGGTGACACACAAACCATGACAGATAACTCACTTCTGTTTCTTTCATGATTCATCTTATTCATAACAGGAACAATATTAACAACCATTTGTTGGTTAATATTAACCCAATGTGGAGAAGAAGACCAAAAATAGCCTCTTTTGTGCCACTTGGAAAGACAAACCACAACATTTCCAGCATTGTGGTGGGAAAAGTTCTTCCGAATATGCATTTGATGACTTTTTAGAAATGTATTCATAGAACGGACCTGATACTATGGGAATCATTATCCAATAACGTCCGAGAACTGTTTCTCTACCCCCCGCGGGCTCTCGCGCGGTATTTTTAAAATTCTTGACCCTATTTTTAAAATTTCCTATCTTTTTAGGTCGCGTGTCTACTAAAATACCTTGCGTGTCGCGCGCTTCTCCTTTCCAGACAGTATCTCATCGATCCCTATCTGGATCATCACCTAAAACTCACTCTTGACTTGGTGGAATAAAAATAATCAATTAAACAACATTTTCAGGGTTAGGGATATCATAAAGTTGCCGTGATGAACAATATTTTATGTCAAACTTCTTACGCACGAATGATTTTCTCTCATCTTTGAAACATGCTGTTAACTGCACTTAGTAACACACTGTGTACAAAATACCACAATAAATACACAGTACAAAAACCATGTACAAGTCTACAGGTAATGAACATGTGTGTGCTCCGTACACTGAAATCTCTTCAAAAAAAGAACAAGTGAAAAGACCCTGCAAACACAGCAGAAAAACCCTCAAAGACATGATTTATTTTTGATAGGAATTCTGATCATTGAAATCACCGATGTCATGAAGGTTCGCCACCGTACAAATAGTGCAAAATTACACCAGCTCAAATACCTACACGTTACTCAACTTCGATGTTGAGCGGGAAGGGTAGTTACAAAAAAACTAGCCAACGCCGACCCTAATCCGACCCAACAGCAATAGCGACTAGCGAGAGCAAAAGCAACAGCAACAGGGAAGAGCGAGAGCAACAGCAACTAGCAAGAGCAAGAGCAACAGCAGCTAGCGAGAGCAACAGCAACAGCGACAAGCGACAAGCGACCAGCAAACAGCGAACAGCGAACAGCAAACAGCAAACAGCGAACAGCGAACAGCGAACAGCAAACAGCAACAACAGCAACAGCAACAGCAACTAGCAACTAGCGACTAGCAAGAGCAAGAGCAATAGCAATAGCGACTAGCGACTAGCGAAAGCAACAACAGCAGCAGCAGCAGCAGCAGCAGCAAGAGCGAGAGCGACTAGCGAGAGCGACTAGCGAGAGCAACACCAGCGACTAGCGAGAGCAACAGCGAATCCGCTCCCCTCATCCAACAGAGCAGCAATTTGTCTCCTCCTCCTCCTCCAACAACAACAACAACAACAGGGATTCGTCTCCTCCTCCTCCAACAACAACAACAACGGCAATTGGTCCCCTCCTCCAACAACAACAACGGGGATTCGTTTCCTCCTCCAACAACAACGGCGATTCGTCTCCTCCATAGCGAATCCGAATCCGCTCCCCTCATCCAACAGAGCAGCGATTTGTCTCCTCCTCCTCCAACAACAACAACGGGGATTCGTCTCATCCTCCTCCAACAACAACAATGGCAATTCGTCTCCTCCTCCAACGACAACGGCGATTGGTCTCCTCCATCCAGCAGCGAATCCGTTCCCTCATCCAACAGAGCAGTGATTCGTCTCCTCCTCCTCCTCCAACAACAACAATGGGGATTTGTCTCATCCTCCAACAACAACAACCGCAATTCGTCTCCTCCTCCAACAACAACAACGGGGATTCGTTTCCTCCTCCTCCAACAACGGCGATTCGTCTCCTCCAACAACAACAATGGGGACTCGTTTCCTCCTCCAACAACAACAGCAATTCGTCTCCTCCATCCAGCAGCGAATCCGCTCCCCTCATCCAACAGAGCAGCGATTCGTCTCCTCCTCCTCCAACAACAACAACGGCAATTCGTCTCCTCCTCCAACAACAACAACGGGGATTCGTTTCCTCCTCCAATTGCCGTTGCCAATGCAAATGCCAATGCCGGTGGAGCGCCGGTGGAGGAGCGATTTGATGCCGACGATTCGTTGTCGTTGGTGCCTCCTAGGGGTACCGCCGGTGGAGGAGGAGCGATTCGCGTCGTGTTGCCTTTGCCAACGATCCTATTCAAATATATGATAATTGAACAAAATGGGTGAGTATCTATTGATGTAGTACATAGAGTAAATAATAACAACAGAATAATATATTAAATTTGCCGCACATCGATCTGCACTCAATCATTGTTCCGACAATTGTTGTTCCCCGCACCTCGATCTTCCAACAATCGTTGTTCCCCGCACCTCGATCTTCCAACGATCGTTGTTGTTCCCCGCACCTATCCGTTGTTCCGTTCCGATCCTTTGTTACGATCTGGTCCTATGAAAATGAGAAGAAAAACAGAAGGGAGGAAATACATTGAGTATCAGCAATGCCGGAGGCAGTATAATCATTGTCTATCTCTCTCATTCTTACCTTTGCTTGTTCGTCACACAAACGAGATTCAGGGTTATTTCAGAATCACGCGCATATTTGGGTCGAACTCCACTGGTCCCCCTTTGTAATTTCACCCTATTTATTAAAATTAATGTCGAACTCATAATATTTTTATGCACATTTCATTTTCCTACCCCACTGGCATCTGTTTCCAAAGTAGTGGCATGTTACTGAATTTTATGCCTGAAACAAACAGTGCATGGTCGCAATTTTTCAATCTCAATCGTTTCCTCATTTCTATTGTTATTACTGGCTATCGTACTAACGATGGTGACGATACCTAAATATCAGGTATATTGTTTACGTTGCTACCGGGACTCTCCTCTGATCACTACTGGTTACGGAAAGCAGAAGGTTACCAAGAAGAAGAAACCCCCCTTGTTTACAGCGCGACGAAGAAAGAAAACGGGAGTAGTTGTTTCTCCCGGTCTTCGGAACCATATTGTGAATGACGCATCATGCTATTCTTATTTCACGCAATCTTCGGGGATAGTAGATTTTGCATCTTGCGTATTCATTAGAAAAAAGAGGAAGAAGCTTGAGGATGTTAGTCAACAATTAGGTCTAACGAACACCCGTAACGGTCCACAGAGTAGTGACGGCGCATTACCAGAGGTGCTTGACAATCAAGTTATGTATGACCCTTCTGTCGAATCGATTGGGCGTGCCTTGATTGGTCAGGAATTATCAAACATAGACGATGACAATGATTCTGTCTCCGATGACAATTTTTTCTTTCCTAACAATGACGATGAGGAAGAAGGAAGTGAGATCATAGAGGCCCCCCACTCTTTGATTGTCAATGATGAAGAAGGCATCAACATTGATGTTGACGATTCCCATCGTGCTTCAAACACGCTATTAATTACGACACCCAATGTAGGGAGGAACATATCTGACGAATTGAAGGTCAAGATCAAGTTAATGAAAATCATGCGGAACCATAGCATACCCTTAGTTGCCGAGAAGGAATTGTATGAATGGGCTATTGAATCGGAGCGGCTTAATTTATTTTCATGGACTAAAGGCAATCTCATAAAGACCAGGGCAAGTGTTATGAAGGAGATTTCCGCAACTGTGCCTGAAATAAAAGGCGATGGGTTTGAACCTCATCTTATTGACTGGTGTTCTAAGAAATCACAGAATGCTGATGTTTCCAGTCGCAAACAAATCTACGTCCGGTCGTTCCAAAAAGCACTTCATTCCCTATTAACAAATGTGACTTTGGTGAAGGAAGATAATCTGTCATTCCCCCATGCTGAAGACCCCACCTTACCCGTCCGTTATCCAGAACTTCAAGGGAATATTGATATTGACGAACTGCATCACGGTGAATGGTGGATCAACACTTGGGAGAAGAGATGCAAATCTGGATCGAATGAAATTCTGGTTCCTATTATTCTCTACATGGATGGAATTGCAATTGACAATAGTGGTCAAACCACTCTTACCCCACTGAACATGACTCTTGGCATATTCAACACCCTAACTCGAAACTCCCGGCCGGATGCGTGGGAGGCTATATACTATCACCCAACATGTCCCGGCGATAAAGGTGCCGAATCAATTGACAATGTGAACAATCTTCACTCTGGCCTTCGTTTTGCTCTTTCATCTTTGAAAGATGCCTGCAACCAAACGGATGGTATTGAATGGTCTAATTTGCCGTGGAACAAGAAGAAATGGTCGGTTCGAATGAAATTTGCGGTTGCTTATTTCATAGGTGATACTCCCCAGCACGACCAACTTTGTGGTCATTATCAAACATCGAATTCAAAGATGATCTGTAGGCATTGCAATTGTCCCAGAGCACTTGGTATTAACGCTCGTGTGAATGTTTTGAAGGTTCCTGTTTCAGTTGAAACTGGTAACATGCAAGTGTCTAAGCACCAAAATGGGGAAGAGTACCAATCCATTCGGCTCTGGAACATATCTGATTTTACTGCTCCAATGGTTGGCGAAGGAGTGAATGTTGAACAGTATTTCAAAAACATTTCTCACCATGGTGTACATAACGGCAACGCTTTTTATGATCTTGATTTTGGGGAAAACCCACATAATATTCATCTAGCGTCTCCCGGAGAGAGACTCCATATGCACCAACTTGGTTGCGCAAAGCGTGCAGCAGAGACGTTCCGCGAGGACTTTTTAGGCAATAACCAGCGGCTTCTTGGTGAGATGGAAAGGTTAGCCAGTTACTACGGTGGTGCTGTCCAGAGGCAATCCGATCGTGACTTCCCACGAACCAATTTTTCAGAATCAATACATACAGCGAAGAAGGAGGGTAACCAGTACATTGGAATGCTTTATATTCAGATGCTGTCACTTCTGTCTGCTGGAGGTCGTCAATTGTTGTTGTCTCGAAAGACTCCTTCCAATCTCGAGAACAAGAGCAGAAAGTGTGAAGAGGAAATTGACCGACGTATTTACGCCATTGAGTTGTTGTTGGGTATGGAAGAGTTCCTAAAGTATGCTGGAACGTTCGACGAGGTTTTCAAACAAGACAAGAAAGGTGTTTTGAATGTGGACAAAATGGTTGTTCTTTTCATTAACTGTATAAATAACAATCTTCAACGAAGTAAGGGAGAGGGTAACAATCTTGTGAAGAATCACATGTATTTTCATTTATCACAGTACATGAGATTATTTGGTCCTCCAACTGGGTGGGACTCTGCCGCGAGTGAGAGCAATCATAAAACTGAAGTGAAGGGTCCTGCTAAGAGAACTCAACGAAACAAGTCCACACTTATCAAGCAAACTTGCAACCGAGTGATGGAGTATCGAACTATTGATCGACTTGACCGTGAATTTGATTTGTTCGAACATAGACCCATAACCGGACCAAATCATCCTAAGGAGGGTGGTTGGTCAGGTGGGTCTTCGTTTTGGATTGGTGTGATGAATGGTCTCCCTTACATGAAGTGGGATGAAAAAAAAAACTCAAGTTTACCCTGGTTTCCATCTGATGTTCTCAAATTTTGTTGTGACGTGGTCCTACCGGCTGTGGGCAGCAGCAAGGTTTTTGGAACCACGGAGCACAAGAGGTATGACCAATCTCGCGAGATGAAATTATTGTTTCGTGCCCACCCATCGTTTAAGTCTGATTCTGGACAATTGTCCAATGTATGGTACGATTGGGCTAATTTTCAACTCGACCTCCTTGATGGACGTGGACTGAAAGTTTATCCATGTCAGATTCTGTGCCTGCTTTACCTCGAAGGTCCGTTCCCCGTGGGTAGCTCCGTTAGTGGTTTCGAATTAGTGCACGATGGTTATTATGCCGTCGCTCGTTGCTTTGTTTCTGCAGACCCCATACCGAGCAAGAGGGACAAAGGAAAAAAACACCATCATGCGTTGGTAAAGCTAGGTGAGCTTCGGAACAAATTGTATTTGTTCGACTGCAACGCCATTGAGTCCGAAGCTGCCGTTGTTAGAAACCATGGTAGTCCTGACCAATATTTTGTGCTGGGTAATCGTGAACAATGGTTGTTTAATTTCCGCGAGACAATGGCTTCACTGGAAAAGAAGGATTTACAATCAATAGTACGAGATGGTGAAAACAGCACATGACTTCAATGAACAAGTTTATTATCTTTTCCCGTGTTTTGGATTGTATACTAGTATGGTACAATCATACCCCCCTTCTCAGATGTATTTTGCGTTTTTTTATTTTCTGTAACGGCGTTGCACCAAATGCCCTTTTCCCGTGTTTTGGATGGTATACTAGTATAATACAATCATACCCCCTTATCATGTGTATTTTGCGTTTTTCTATTATCTGCAACTGCGTTGCACCAAATGCCCTTTTCCCGTGTTTTGGATGGTATACTAGTACGGTACAGTCGTACCACCCTTTTCCTGTATATTTTGTCTTTTTCTATTTTCTGCAACGGCGTTGCACAAAATGCCGTTTTCCCGTATTTTGGATGGTATACCAGTACAGTACAATCATACCCACCTTTTCATGTGTAATTTGCGTTTATCTATTTTCTGCAACGGCGTTGCACCAAATGCCCTTTTCCCGTTTTTTGGATTGTATACTAGTATGGTACAATCATACCCCCCTTCTCATGTTTATTTACCGTTTTTCTATATTCTGCAACGGCGTTGCACCAAATGCCCTTTTCCCGTTTTTTGGATTGTATACTAGTATGGTACAATCATACCCCCCTTCTCATGTTTATTTACCGTTTTTCTATATTCTGCAACGGCGTTGCACCAAATGCCCTTTTCCCGTTTTTTGGATTGTATACTAGTATGGTACAATCATACCCCCCTTCTCATGTTTATTTAGCGTTTTTCTATATTCTGCAACGGCGTTGCACCAAATGCCCTTTTCCTGTATTTTCGACGGTATAGTACTAGTACGGTACAGTCATAAATTTTTTGTCATGAGTATCAAGTTATTATTATAATGGATTACTTCTTAGTATAGTTTTGCGCGATACATAGGCGCTCATAATATAACACCCTTCGTATTTGGGATTCGAACAGCTATGAAACACTAACGGATTAAAGAGCAGAGTATCCCCAGAACGCAACGGCACTTTGATGCGGTACGTTGGGAAGACAAAATAATAAATCACTTCGTCAGCATGCACTCCCGACGGAGCTATGACTGTTAAACGAGTATAATACATGTCATCATCAACATGGCATCGAGAATGGTAATTTCGACCAATCGAAAAAGCTAATGCCTGTTTCCCAATGGCATTGAGCTGCGTACGAGTCAGAATCTGAGACAACACATCCATTTCATCCTCAACAAATGGTTCGATGTGTGTTAAACTATGATGCATATGCTTCACAATTCTCACTGTCGTGTGTTCCAGCTCCAGTTTCATGTTTGGTTTCACATGACTTTTGAACACGTACTCACCATTGTTGGAAGACAATCTTTCTGGTCTAACTCCAATGATAGCATAATCATCGTTGATACTGCCGCGCTTCTGACCTCTGGCAACTGTCGGTTTGGATCCAACAATTTCCGGAGCAAACTTTCTTAACAGTTTGATATTATTCTTCGTAGCAAGGTGTCGCTTGGCAAATTTTCTGGAAACTTTTGCGAAAATGCGCAACGACGGATTATTCTCGTCAAACGCAACAATATGCTCGTCGTTCCTACTATCCAATCTATCGAATTTATCTATCAACAAAGCCTGTTCCGGTTGATACTTTTTCTTTCCTCCTATTTTGCCACCCCAGTTTGTCTCCATGTATTTTCCTTTGACCACAGTTGTTCTGTCTTTGTTTTTCAACGCTATTGTACTGACACAATCTTTGCAAGTACTACGCCTATTTGTCCTTTCGTTCTTCATCGGTTTTATGTCGGACAACTTTGTATAAGTTTTATGGCTCGTTGACACCGGTGCTGCAATCCTAACAAAGTTCGATGACATTCTCTGCTTTCTTCTTTTCTCATGTTTCCTATCTCTTTTTTGCTTCATAGCCCGGTCCGAGAACTGATTTCTTGTCATGGTTGGAGTACGTGTAGCAATTCGAAGCCAATGATTCGCCGCTATCCGCTTGCCGCTTTTTGTCGCTGCCGATTGCCGCTGTTTCTCTCGCTGCTGCTTGCCGCTGCCGCTGCCGCTGTGGCTGTCGCTGCCGCTGTTGCTCTCGCTGCTGCTTGGCGCTGCCGCTGCCACTGTGGCTGCCGATTGCCGCTCTCGCTGCTGCTTGGCGCTGTGGCTGTCGCTGCCGCTTGCCGCTGTTGCTCTCGCTGCTGCTTGGCGCTGCCGCTGCCACTGTGGCTGCCGATTGCCGCTCTGTTGTTCTCGCTGCTGCTTGGCGCTGTGGCTGTCGCTGCCGATTGCTTGCCGCTGCCGCTGTGTCTGTCGCTGCCAATTGCCGCTGTTGCTCTCGCTGCCGATTGCTTGCCGCTGCCGCTGTGTCTGTCGCTGCCGATTGCCGCTGTTGCTCTTGGCTGTCGCTGCCGATTGCTTGGCGCTGCCGCTGTGGCTGTTGCTGCCGATTGCCGCTGTTGCTCTCGCTGCCGATTGCTTGCCGCTGCCGCTGTGTCTGTCGCTGCCGATTGCCGCTGTGTCTGTCGCTGCTGCTTGGCGCTGCCGCTGCCGCTGTGGCTGCCGATTGTCGCTGTTGCTCTTGCTGCTGCCAATTGCCAACGAGTTGTTGACGTAGTCAAAGATTATATTCGAATATTTGGTATGATAATTGAACAGAATGGGTGAGTATCTATTGATGTAGTACAGTAAATAATAACAACAGAATAATATAATCTACATGCTACCAACGTACACCTTTTGCTTCCTTTTGTTGTTGTTGTTGATTGGTGGTGTTGCTGTGTTGTTGCCGTTGTTGTTTCCTTCGATTAGGTGTTTACTTCGATTCTGTGTCGCGGTCGATTCGTTGTATCCTTTTTTTTGGTGTTGCCAATCCCTTGTTTCCAATCCGTTGCTCCGATACGGTCCTATGACAACGAGAAGAAAAAGAGAAGTAAGGAAATACATTATCAGGAATGAAGGAGGAAGTATTATCATTGTTGTTGATCTCTCTCATTCGTACCATTACGTTTTCCGATTTGTTTTACCGATACCACCGATACCTTGCAATTGATGCAGATTTTGTGCTTTCAAGATTGCCAATCCCTTGTTTCCAATTCGTTGCTCCGATACTGTCCTATGATAATGAGAAGAAAAAGAGAAGTAAGGAAATACATTATCAGCCATGAAGAAGGAAGTATTATCATTGTTGTTGATCTCTCTCATTCGTACCGTTGCGTGTTCTGATTTGTTTTACCAATGCCACCGATACCTTGTTGCCGGCTTTGTTCTTTCTGCTGCCGTTGATTTGCAGACTTGTAGTAATTCCTATGTCACGAAAAACAGGGACTTGTTCCTGTTGATATATAGGCAATTGATGCAGATTTTGTGCTTTCAAGATGTTTATGTAAGGCGGCCGTCCAAACAAGAATATCTTTCCAGCAACTAATCCCTAATCGAATGCTTTCTACTTCTTTTGCAGTACAAGGCTGTTATATCGGACTGAAATATCTGAGAACGGATCGTTGTGCTCGTGACATCGTCGCCCTAAGGCATGTGACGAAGAGGGTCGGATCCCACGTTCTCGGACGGAGTGTTGTTGGAAAGAAACAACACTCTACTCAGATAAGTTGGAAATTGATGTTTGTCGGAAAGTGAAAAAAAGTGACCGAAGTTAGTGAGCAACATACTTTCATTGTAAGCTAACTACTACTCCGTACAAAGTAGTTATATCAAACTTCGAACGTAAGGACGACATCGGTTCGTGTGATAGATCAAGTATCAACATTCGAACGTAAGAATGACACCACCAGTTCCATACATTTTCTGCTAAGTAAACAACTTCGAACGTAAGAATGATATTGGTCCGTTAAGTATTATGTTCTTTTTTTTTTTTGCAACGGCGTTGCAACAAATGGTCTTTTTGGTATTTAGCGTGATATGGATCATACTACAACAGTACAACAAACTTCGAACGTCAGAATGATATTGGTTCGTTAAGTATTATGTTCTTTTTTTTTTTGCAACGGCGTTGCAACAAATGGTCTTTTTGGTATTTAGCGTGATATGGATCATACAACAGTACAACAAACTTCGAACGTCAGAATTACATTGGTCCGTTAAGTATTTTACTTTTTGTTTTTTTTGCAACGGCGTTGCAACAAATGGTATTTTTGTTATTTAGCGTGATATGGTTCATACGTAGTTAGCGTCATGGTTCATACGATAGTAGTAATGGTCATACCAAAGTACCTTTGTACCCCACAAAATGCACCAAATCATCGATCGGACCATTTTTTTTTTTTTGACAACGGCGTTGCAACAAAAGCCCTTTTTAGTATTTAGCGTGAAAAGTTTCATACGACTGTACGTTTCTACACAAATTGCACCAATTCAGCGATCGGATCATTTGTTTTTTGGCAACGGAGTTACACCAACCAATGCCCTTTTCCCTATTTAGCGCTACTAGGTGTTCATACGACTGTACTTTTGTACACACAATGGAACAATTCAGCGATGGGGCCATTTTCCAAATTGGAAAATGTTCCTTTTTATCTTTTCTTCTTCTCACCTTTCATTCCACCCAAAAAACCCTTTTTTCCGTTTTTCGGGAACGGCGGTTCCAGTTACAAACAATGGTTTTTTGATCCCAACGGATTCACAGACAAATCCCCGCCCTTGCATTCGTCGTTGCAGGTTTTATTTGTCCAATTATTGTGACGATATTGTTTAACTATTTCTCAGGTTAGTGGTAGAACGTCTTTACGAGAACAAGGACACGTTTACGGGTACCTTCTACATAATCGATTTTTTGAGAAATGGTTTTTGAGACATGATTACCACCGTCGCGTCGCTACGTGAGTGGTGATATCTGGTGAAAGAAGTTTCAAGTTGTACTACTATCCTTCTTTCATTCAATGTTTGCTCGTAACTCGGGTAAACTAGATTCACACAACAGTGATTCTCAATGTTTTCAAACAATAAAAAGATTGTCTCAAATACTGATAACATTTTACATTGCCAATGACACCTACGACTAATAGTGCTCGCAAGCGCGGTGCCAACCCAAATTCAAATGAGAAAACGACAAGTTGTAAGAAGGGTAGATTGAAAGACCCACCAACCAATAGTCTTGACAAACATGATACCGATCAAAGAGATCATCGACAGGCAGTAATTAATACCCTTACAAAGGCTTTGAAGGGTGAGTCATATGGAACAGAGGAGTTTGTGAGGAACCTCAGTCTTGAGGTTACAACATGTTTCACTGCATTGTTGACGAGGGTTTACCTTGTATCAAAAATTATTGAATCCGAACCTACACCAGATTTCCGGAAGTCAATGTCTACTACTAACTCTGCGGAAAAGAAGAAGGGGAAGGGAAAGAAGAAAAAACCCGATACAACCTTAAGTGACTTAGGGCCTATTCCCCATCAAATAAACGTCATGGTGGATTTATTTTTGTTTGAAATTGACAACGGTATGACTGGAGTGTTGAAATTTTTGAGCAGGAAGCAATTAACCGATCGATTCAATGACTACGACATGGCGAACAAGTGGGATAGGTTCGAGTCACTGTTGAAGAATGTTAACGACACATCAGGCGTGGATGCTATTTATGGGCGCAACGTCGTCAACTACGTTACAATGAAGAAGTACATGATAATGTACCGTGAGATATTGGTTTGGTACATGAAGAATGTGAAGTATCCACCTGGGTCGGATATTTCGTCTGAGGATTTGTGTTTCCATACCAAAGGCGACAATTGTTCTCCCAGTCAGTTGAAAGGATACGTCAGATCAATGAGGAACTTCTTGGACTGCCTTATGGCAAAGACCTCTCTACGTGTTTCAATGACTCATAGCTGCAATCAGGTGGACTTAGACAAACATTTCAAGAAGCAGCGTATTGAATGCTTAAAATCCTTACGAACGGAAAACATCGAGTTTAAAGAACTTATTGTGTCAAACAATAAGTTGATGAAGATTACGGAACGAGAAACTGCTTTTCAGGAGCTCATTCGTGAACATTGGTTACGCTTTCAAGGGAAGGCGAAAACCATTTGTACCATCATCGACATGAGACACGTCGACATCAAAGTATTGACACACGAAGGTTTTTATCAGTATTACTTACCCGAATTAATTAACAATTCATTCGTCTTGGGCACCACGGTACTTTCTGGGGAGAAGTGGGTTCCAGTAGGATTTCATCGACAAGGGGACACGAAAATTCCGGAAACGGGTAAAGTGTTATTACCACTCAATACTCAATTGGTTTTCCACTACGTCATCCACTACCAGCACACGGTCACAAAATATTACAACATACATTTCGATCATGATGAGGACCTTGTCACCCTGTCGCCATGCAAACATGGAACCGGAAAAATAGATCTGGCATATTTCAAGGTGCCGAAAGGAATCCTATATTTGGTGCATCAATGGCTTATAACAAAATTTGTCCAACATGGGAACAAGATTGGGGTAAACGTGGTCGATTCGTTGGAAACAGCATGTAATTTGATCATTTCTCAAGTACTATGTGCATCAATGATTCGAGTCGACGGCGTTGGTTCGTCCTTTGATTGTTCAATTGACAATGTTTGTGAGAAAATGATACCAAAAGTCTTCAAAACCAATAACCAATCATTTGTCAGTTACGATCATGTGATGGAAACCATTGAAGATTTGGTATTGACCGAGAGGAATTTTCTAAAAGGAGCAATGGTCACCGAATCGACGGAGGGAAGTGTTCCGTATTTTCAAAGGAATGATCGATTGTACATTTTCCCAACGGCATGTGTTCTGAGTAAGACAAAATTTGCCCATGTCAATTTTGACGATAAACCAGAAGAACTTGTAAGAGGTATTTTGGAACTGTCCGGATTGGAAGAACAACATAAGAATCAAACTTGTGTTACAAGATTCCTTCAATACGATGTTAACTCACAACAAGAGGTGCACCAACGAGTTTTTATGGAACACATTCCATACGTGTTCCGTGAGATATTCGTAATTGATCCGGAAGTTCTCCAACGTCATACTTGGGTGGAAACATTCATTCAGTATAGCTACCTCCCAGAAATGGGTACCATATTTACCCCGTTGACAGAAAAACTAGCAATATATTTGTTGGAAAAGTCGGATGATCTATCATCGGCTAACCTTGTAGTTCAATTTTTGGACGATAAGGTTGTGAACAATTATGGAAAGGGAAAGGGAGAATTGAATCTGGCATTCGAACACCTCCAGGGTCGTGACTTTGTTTTTTACGAACCATCGGACTTTCTAACTTGGGATTGCTTCAAAAGATCCAAGGTTCAAATCAAGGAGTTCAATAAATCAAATAACACATACCGGGTAGGATGGGTTACTTTCAATCTCAATACGACAAATGATTCCAAGCGTGGATTCATACCACCCTGGGATGATAACGTTGACGGTGACAATGTTGGCAAGACGAACAATATCAACGATGGGAGAAAGAACATCAGTGGATCGAAAGTAACCAGTAAGGGGTCGAAAAATAAGCCAAACGAATCTAAAGAATCGGGAATTGACACAAGTAAGGGTAATTCCAAGGATACTGGTTTGACTGACACAACGACTAATACCGGTGAAAAAAAGGGTTCAAATGAAAGCGAAGAAATGATTATAGATGTTGCAAAAAATCATCTTAACGCCACTGTAACACTGCAAGTTTATCCTATCAAGATCAACGAGAAGGAAACCAAAAGTGAATTCCAATGTTCTGTGCTGTTGAAAGATCAGGATCCAGAGATATTGTTTCCTATTTACGAACTAAACGAACAAGTTCGTTATACTCCAGAAAAAAACGGACCAGTTGAAATTGGAGAAGTTTATAGGTACGTTTTCGGATACTACGACCAATATGAACGAGTGGCGGGTTATATATGTACTTTCCACAAACGTAAGGTGGGGGAGAAACGACAATTTTGCCCATACTTTCAGATTTCCGGCCTGAAAGAAACCAACCCTCGACGCATTAAAAAAGTATCGGATTTAGTAAAATGTTTCAGCAAGGATGTTGGGATTCGTGACCCGACGGATGGAAGTGAGGAGGTATCCGATTCATCTTCTGACATATCCGATTCATCTTCTGACACAACCTCAACCGTGTCAGAGTACAGCACCAGTTCCACCAAATCATCCAAGATTGGATGAGTGAGGCATACTATGTTACACCAAATGCAAGCATCCGTTTGTAACTTATCCATTATACTTCATAGTTCTTTATTCAATCAATATTATGCGAAATATTGATCATGAAATTGCAGCCTAATTCGCACAATCATAAACATACTAACTAATATTACTAGGACTAATAAATTTTAAAACTGACTCAAGTATAAGTAGAAGATTTCTGGTCGATTCTGTTTCATGCAGCCAATGCCACACATTTGCACTCGAAAACTGCCTAGGAATCACTATTTGGGTACATGCAGCAATGCCAGAGGGGACTAAAATTGTTCTAAATCTCATACTGACTAAAGTCTCAGCCTGTTTCTTGTCCAGTTTGTTTCATAGTCTACCCCATCCATTGTATGAGCAATATTCATCCTGAAATTGCAGTCAATGCCACACATTTGCACTCCAAACTGACTAGGACTCAGTATTTTGGTACATGCATGTCCAGGGACAAACATTCTTCTAAAATTCACACTGACTAAAGTAACAACCTGTTTCTTGTCCAGTTTGTTTCATAGTCTACCCCATCCATTGTAGGAGCAATATTCATCCTGAAATTGCAGTCAATGCCACTCATTTGCACTCAAAACTGACTAGGACTCAGTATTTTGGTACATGCATGTCCAGGGACAAACATTATTCTAAAATTCACACTGACTAAAGTATCAACCTGTTTCTTGTCCAGTTTGTTTCATAGTCTACCCCATCCATTGTAGGAGCAATATTCATCCTGAAATTGTAGTCAATGCCACTCATTTGCACTCTAAAACTGACTAGGACTCAGTATTTTGGTACATGCATGTCCAGGGACAAACATTATTCTAAAATTCATACAGACTAAAGTATCAGCCTGTTTCTTGTCCGGTTTGTTTCATAGTCTCCCCAATCCATAGTATGAGCAATATTCATCCTGAAATTGCAGTCAATGCCACACATTTGCACTCCAAACTGACTAGGACTCAGTATTTTGGTACATGCATGTCCAGGGACAAACATTATTCTAAAATTCATACTGACTAAAGTATCAGCCTGTTTCTTGTCCGGTTTGGTTTATAGTCTCCCCAATCCATAGTATGAGCAATATTCATCCTGAAATTGCAGTCAATGCCACACATTTGCACTCCAAACTGACTAGGACTCAGTATTTTGGTACATGCATGTCCAGGGACAAACATTATTCTAAAATTCATACTGACTAAAGTATCAGCCTGTTTCTTGTCCGGTTTGGTTTATAGTCTCCCCAATCCATAGTATGAGCAATATTCATCCTGAAATTGCAGTCAATGCCACACATTTGCACTCCAAACTGACTAGGACTCAGTATTTTGGTACATGCATGTCCAGGGACAAACATTATTCTAAAATTCACACTGACTAAAGTATCAACCTGTTTCTTGTCCAGTTTGTTTCATAGTCTCCCCAATCCATAGTATGAGCAATATTCATCCTGAAATTGCAGTCAATGCCACACATTTGCACTCAAAACTGACTAGGACTCAGTATTTTGGTACATGCATGTCCAGGGACAAACATTATTCTAAAATTCATACAGACTAAAGTATCAGCCTGTTTCTTGTCCGGTTTGTTTCATAGTCTCCCCAATCCATAGTATGAGCAATATTCATCCTGAAATTGCAGTCAATGCCACACATTTGCACTCCAAACTGACTAGGACTCAGTATTTTGGTACATGCATGTCCAGGGACAAACATTATTCTAAAATTCATACTGACTAAAGTATCAGCCTGTTTCTTGTCCGGTTTGGTTTATAGTCTCCCCAATCCATAGTATGAGCAATATTCATCCTGAAATTGCAGTCTATGCCACACATTTGCACTCCAAACTGACTAGGACTCAGTATTTTGGTACATGCATGTCCAGGGACAAACATTATTCTAAAATTCACACTGACTAAAGTATCAACCTGTTTCTTGTCCAGTTTGTTTCATAGTCTCCCCAATCCATAGTATGAGCAATATTCATCCTGAAATTACAG
Source organism: Pseudo-nitzschia multiseries (assembly GCA_037355745.1). Lineage (NCBI taxonomy): Eukaryota > Bacillariophyta > Bacillariophyceae > Bacillariales > Bacillariaceae > Pseudo-nitzschia > Pseudo-nitzschia multiseries. The sequence goes on along the minus strand of CM074788.1, from coordinate 12,771,115 downwards.
TCAATGCCACACATTTGCACTCAAAACTGACTAGGACTCAGTATTTTGGTACATGCATGTCCAGGGACAAACATTATTCTAAAATTCATACTGACTAAAGTATCAGCCTGCTTCTTGTCCAGTTGGTTTCAGCACAGTGTACCCCATCCATAGTATGAACACTATTCATCCTGAAATTGCAGTCAATGCAACACATTTCCACTCTAAAAATAAGTACTACGACTGACTATTTTGGTACATGCATGGCCAGGGACAAACAATATTAGAAAATTCATAATGACTAAAATATAAGGCTGTGACTTCTCAATATGGTTTCATAGTCTCCCCAATCCATAGTATGAGCAATATTCATCCAAACATTTCAGAAAATAACACACTTTGACACTCAAAAAGTAAAGGAGAAACACTACTAATTTGGTTACTTGTTCATACAAAAATCAAAAAACTAATAACCAAAATTTACGGAGACTACCCTTGGTACACCAGATCTCAACGGAGGAATCGATCCACTGGACACGTTCACCACTATATCAACAACCAATTATACGTGATCGGGAAAAGTTACACTACATAAAGCTAGTCAGTTTTTGAACCATATAATTGGTGTGCACCGTCCCAATACTACAATAATAAAAAATTTATACAAAAATAATACGTAGGACACACCTCGGACATATGTCTACGGGGGAATCGATCCAATGGACACGTTCACCTCTACCGGTATATCAAGAACCAATCTTATCCAAAGGGGAAAAGTTACACTACTTAACGCTAGTCTGTTTATGAGTCAGACAATTTATGTGCGTCGTACCAATACCATATTAAAAAAATAGTACCAAGGAAGTACGAAGAATACATCTTGTACACATCTCTATGGAGGTATCGATCCACCGGACACGTTCATCTCAACGATATATCAAGAACCAATCGCATGCAGATGAGGAAAGTTACATTACTTAAAGAAGCTTGTCTGTTTTTGAATCAGACTATTTGCGTGCACCGTCGTAGTGTTGGTACGGGTACGTAAAAATAGTAAGAATTATGCGTGAACGGGAAAAAGCAGCCACAACCAAAAACTGCAAGTTACAACGCCTGGAGAAAACAACAAATACCAACTTTATGATGCGGCGTGGGAGTACGAACGTTAGGTGTACTGTGGTACAAATAGGTGCATGACTGCGTTACAAATGGGAAATAACAGGAAAATGAAAAGCAAAACACCGAAACCGACACACAGAACAACAGTTGTGCCAACCCGGGGTACTGTCTTCTCCAAGGATTACAACAAACAGATGCACGAGCTAAACCACGATGATGTAAACAACGACGGAAACCCGTTTCTGTATCATTTCGAAACAGGATTTGATGCCTTGTGTGCCAAAAACGGACACTTGGTTAACACAATCCTTAGTGGATGCCAGAAGATAGAAGAAGTGCGACAAAGACTCAACAGCAAAAAAGGACATTTCGAGGAGGACGAAGCTTTGAACATTTGGGAACAATGCTTCAAGTACATAACCGACGAAGTATTTCCCGACTACAAAGAAGGGAACACTGACGGGATGGACCATGTATGGGCAATGGGAGTCATTCTTGCATACATTACATGTGGTTATCCCGCATTGAAAACATCGGAAGACATTAAGTGCTACGACAACGTGGGTATTGGACCGGAAGTAAAATCAATAGAACGAGAGAGAATGATACAAGACGGTCGTACTTTCCCGGCAAAAAAATGGAGTAATCTGACACCGGAGGCAAGAGAACACATAAAAGAATGTATACATTACCACCCTGGGAACCGTCCTTGTATGACGTACATTTGGTTCAACAACTGGCGCAAAATGACGAATGAGGCAATCATCGAAACTGACAGATTGGAATGGTATTGCAGATCAAAAGACGATAACGAGTGGTACTCAACACAAGAAATATTGCCGCCAATTAAAGAAGAGAACATAAATAACAAAAACACGGAAAAAAAATGTACAAAACATAAGTGGGATTCGTTCATGAACAAAGCAAGAAAACAGTCGAAAAAGAAAAAACGGAAGGTAAAAGAAGTGACAAACAGGGGGGGAAAGAGCGAACAAGACGAAAACGAGTGGAAAATTGAGAAATGGCTAAGTCTTTACGAAAAACGTTGGAATTCGCCGGAAGATATAGAGGAATATAACAACTATCCCGTTCCTTGTGGAGCATGGGGACGCGTGAAACACTAACTCTGCAACTCTGTAAGGATTCCATTACAAAAAAAACAATGACAATATCGAAGGTATCGCCGGTACAAATTAAGTGCAAAAAATAGAACGGAAATTATGTAAAATATCACCTAAAAAAAATATACATTCAAAAAAATACTCATCAGAAAGCAACAAAACAACAACAAAAAAAATTCACTCCGTTGAACCTACAAATTGTGATCCAATCCATAATTAATTAAGGGGGGAGTGTCAACCACCCAAAATATAGAATTTACTGCAACGCCGTTGCAGAAAATTGAAAAACAATAAGTAGATAAATAAATATGGAATGATATGGTACCGTAGGGTAAGTACGGTAGGGTAGGGAAGAACAAAATGTTCGGGTCCGCGCCAAAATTTTGAGGACTCCACATTCCAGAATATCACGGCACGCTCGAAAATAAGATAGGCAGGCGACAGTACAAGAACAACACTCACAGATAGTACAATTAGTTGAAATACAGCTATTCCTTGGAGACAGTAAATCAAGAGCTTACAGTGTGTACAGTAGGAATGAAAAAAAAATACCAAACGATTCCTACAAACAACATTATTATCATAAAAATAGCGCGACAAATCAATCAAAGGTAAAAACGGTAAGTTGATGTGCACGAGTTAACAAAAAAATTATGGTGGAACTGAGTACTAGTTGCAGTCCGGTGACAGGTAGAACCATTGTTACCCATAACACAAACAGCCCAAACAGCAGTGTATCGGGAAGTTACCGCACAAACACAAACGATAGCCAAACATATACAACCACCAACAGTAGCAACAGAAATATTCTACTGACAACAAAACAAAACGATAACGATAACTTGGAAAACAACATTGTCAAACACGTCAAAGAAAAAGCATTCAGGAAATTTAAATTCCCGCCAGAGATTACATTCGTGAAGGCGACGATATTCAAAATTGTAAAACAAGCGAATAACAATGAAATACCAAATACAATCGATATAAAAGACCAAAAGTGGAGTGGAATTTATTGCCGAGCAGTGACTGCGTGTAGGCACAATGCTCAAACTCTTGCCAGGAAAAACTACAAAGGTACGCAACCAACAAGAAAATGACTGCCGGCATGCAATCGTTCATAATCCATTCTAACATTTTGGTCGTATTAACACTGACACGTAGACGATAAAAGAAACAACCAGATACCAGATAGTTTCCCAGGAACGGTTCTAATCACGGACACACAAGACGTTAACTCAGAAAATAGGTACCAATTGCACGAAGACTATCGGCGGAAAAATTCACCAGAATTCAAATACTTCATGAAAAGAATTCTTGGAGCTGTGTCACCAAAACAGACAGACTTCAAAAGAAAATCAGTCAGAATGACAATCAGTACCATTTTCACACCAAGCGATGAAGCTTTTGCATTGCTTTTCCTTTACAACGACTACGACTCGTGGATAAACACAACAAAGGGCACGAGGTTGAGAAAAAAATTCACTGACGGTAAGTCTGGAAATAAGGAGGGGTGGAGTAACGAGGGACAAGATCTTTACGAATACCTAGTAAGCGAATTAGAAGAACGAAGGGAGGAACAACAGTCAAAAGAATTAGAGACGGAAATACTTAAAATGTACCAAAAGCAAAATAGCAATCGTAAACAACAAGATAAGGAGGAGAACAAAGAGGGAAAAACACGGAAGCGAAAACGTACCTTGGTTGAGATTCTTGGCGAAGATGATGAGGACTACAAATTTTTCATGGAATACAATAAAAACGAACAAGAGTAATGGATGATATCAACATCAATAGTAGAACGGCTAGTTCATTATTATTTTATGGTTTGCACAATATTGTTCCGGGTCTTCTGTTCGAATATAATACAATAAACAAGATAATTTCAAAGGCTGATAAAATACTTTCGTATTTGTTACAAAATATGTTTGTTGTATTTCCGTATTTGATAAGCTTAGCGTGAATATTGTAAAATGTCGGAGAGTATTGCAAATGCGGATAAAATATTTTCTTATAAGTACAAAAATATGGTTGTTGGATTTTGATATTCGAAAAAGATAGTGTGAGTAACGTGAAAGTGACGTAACAGAATACATTGCTGGTTATCAAGAAGCTCGTATATTTGTTCAGAAAATGGTATCAACGCTACGACAATATCAGTGTACATAGAGGATATTATTACAAAAGATGAGTTTCGTGTGGAAAATAACAAAAATTCAATGGCGAGTAAATATTAACGGGGTAAGCATGAAACAAAATTGTAGAATAGAAAAATTTGGAAGCAACCATGAAACAAGGGGTGAAAATATGGATAGGAAAATAGTCCTACTTGAAATTGTTGCGTGCAAAAATAGGTAGAGAATTATTTATTGTGCGCGCAACAAAATGTTTCGGAATATTTTAAAATATCGCACGAATTTTACGAAAGCACGAGCATCGTTTATGTGACGTTCTGACGTTCCGACGTTCCAACAATCATCCCGATGAAATTGTTGTTGCTGCTGCTGTTGTAGATTACTTCTTACTCCTACCTCACGAAAAACAGTATCTTGTTCCTGTTGATATAGAGGCAAGGGAGAATGCCGGTTCATTGCTTCTTTCAAGACGTATATGTTTGGGTGATCAAGTCCAAGAACACTACTATCTATCCAGCAATTCCCCTTCTCGTCCAATGCTAACTACTTCTTTTCCAGTACAAGGCTGTTATTTCGGACTAAAATATCTGACAACAGATCCTTCGGCTCTGTTACCGTCCGATAACTGTCACGCGACCCCACGCGACCCCTCGCAAGCCCTATTTTCAGAAAATCGACCTTGCGTTTGTTATGCGCAAGGGTATTTTTTTAAATTCACAATTTTTGTGGTAAAGATTTTCGACCCCCCTCAGGTTGCGACCAAAATTCTCCCCGAAGACTCAAAATGTCCATTGATCTCTCCATTTTGACTAAATTGATTTTAAAAATCTATTTTTCACTACCACACTTTCTAACCTTAACCCAAGTTATGAAATAAAATTAGTTTCAGAAGTGTTAGTTCGCTATGTTTCCGCGTTGTTTTCTACGGTATGTCACGTTGTGTCTTCTTTCATACCATCGTGCCTTTTAATGCTCACTCCAATAGCATCATGCTCGTTTTAACGAATTTTTGTAGAACTCTACAGCACTACTACGTACCTTCCTCCTACACGATTTCACCACCATTCTTTCTTTTATTTTGTTTCCAAAAATGCTTTTTTTGTAGATATCTGTCCGGGTGTATTATGATAGTACTAGTTCTAGTAGTAATGTAGGTATGATAGTATCGATTTCTGTTTGAGTGGTGAAACAATTTTTTGTACAATTCATGTCAACAATCATGGAACGGCGTTTCAGAATTCAGTAACCGGAACGGCTTTTCATGCTTTTGTGTTCAAATCATGTTTAAATTTGAAATCTCTGTGCCAAACAACTTCCTAACCTTAACCCAAGATATGAAATAAAATTATTTTCAGAAGTGTTTGTTTGCTACTTTGTACTATGTTTCCGCGTTGTTTCTATGTCACGTCGTGTCTTCTTTCATACCATCTTGCCTTTTCATGCTCGATCTGATAGCATCATGCTCGTTCTTGTCATGTTCATTTAACACCACCACTGCAACCATTTCTTCCCCTCCCTTCTTCCAATAGAAGAATATGTCACAACCTAGTAAAAGTCGCCGTCACTTCAAGAGTGGCTGTTATACAAAAATACCCAAATCATTTATCTGTCGTAGCTGCTTGTCCCATAAGGGCAAGTCGAAGACATTCATTGGAAGCATACAAGATTCCACTTCACACCAATCATACCGATATGTATCACGAGGCCTGTCACGTCACCTTGATTCAATACCTGTTTGCCGTGCTTTCTATTTAAATCACAACCTAATGGAATTTTCATCATCTGCCAAAGAAGAATCCACTACTACAGTTTGTCATACCCCTTCACAATATGGCCTGTCATTGACGGAGAATGGTCCAATTGTTCCTTCCGCTTCTGTTGCTGCCGCTCACACTAACAAGGCATCCTCTAACAAAACGTTCAACTCTGTTCTAAACAGTCAGGTAGTACACAACTTATTTGTTCCACCAATGGATAGAAATGTAATGCAATCACAGTTGTTTCCTTCAAAAGACAACAGCAACAACGATGACATGGTTATTCATGAAGAAATTTGCCTTCCTATTCAGAACGATAATGGTATGGATGCTGCGGAACCCATGGCATACCAACCAAACATCAATGAAAAAGAGCAATTGATCCGATCTCATCTTTCTTTTTCACCTACCAATAGGCTCATTGCTGAAATAAAGCTCATGAATCTAATGACGAAACACAAGTTACCTCTAAACACATTCAAATCTATTTTTCAATGGGCAAACGAATGTCACTATTCATGGTGTTGACTTTAGCTCTACCTACCCCCGCCATCGAGAAGCCATATTTAGTGAAATCAAGTCCAATTTGGGTATTTCAGAGACCAAGTTCGAGCCACACATAATTAACTGGTTACCTGGCAATTTACCCACCCAAATATTTGTTCGATCCTTCCCAGACGCACTTCATTCCCTTCTGACCAATAAGGAATTGATGCAAGAAACCAATTTGTCTTTTCCGAATGCCGAGACTCCTCTTTCACCCGAAAACAACCCACCACTCACCAATGAAACATACATAACAGAACTACACCACGGCTCTTGGTGGACGGAATCGTGGAAGCAGATCTGCAATGAAAATGATGAAATCCTTGTTCCGATCATTTTCTACATGGATGGAATCAGCTTGGATGCACATGGCCGTCTGTCACTCACTCCTCTCAACATGACTCTTGGTATTTTCAATACTGAAGCAAGAAAACGACCTGACGCTTGGACCACAATTTATTTTCATCCCGGCACTGAAATTGAAAAAAACCACGGCGAAAGATAATATTCAAAATCTACACACCGCGCTTGCATCGGCTTTGCAATCTTTCAAGGAAGTATGTGAAATGCAGGGCGGGTTGGAGTGGGATTATCTTCCGTATGCAGGAAAAGTGTTCAAAGTGAAAATGAAATTTGCGATTGCCTATGTTGTTGGTGATACAGAACTACACGACAAACTATGTGGAAAGTATGGATCATACACGCAAAAGGTGAAGAAATTGTGCCGACATTGTACATGTCCTACACGTGTCATCCATAAACCAAAAGCCCAAGTGGAGGAACTGACTCGGCTCTGGGTTCCAAAAGATTTTGAATCCCCCCCAAACATTTCTGCACGGGAACACATGGAGTACTTCAAAAGCATTTCGCACCATCCCATAAAAAATGCTTTTCACAGCCGCAATTTTGGTAGTAACGTCAACAACATTCACTTTGCTACTCCCGGTGAGTGTTTGCATATGCATCAACTGGGTGTAGCACGTCGGGCAGTAGAATCACTCAATTCATTGTTAAAAGGTAGTCCTAAGTGTTGGTATGCCCCTGAATTAAAAAAGAATGGCACATCAGCTACTATTGGTTCACTCGCGCAGTTATACGGTGGTCTTTTGTCAAGGCAATCGGACAGAGATTTCCCCAGAACCAAGTTTTCCAGTCAGCTTCTCTCCATTACCAAAAAGGAGGGTAATGATTATTCGGGAATGCTCATTTCCATTCTGATCACCCTTTGTTCCGATGTGGCAATAAACATCATCAAGGACGCGACATTTATTCAGAAACAAGTAGAGGTAATTCAACTGATCCTCTCCATGGAAGAATTCTTGAAGCATGGGAATATACCCATTTCTGGATTGGAAAATCTCCCCAAGATGATAATCCATTTTATCAATTGTATTAATTCTACCTGCCTCAGAGAGGGAATGGGTACAAAACTGATCAAAAACCATCTATACTTTCACCTTGTTGAGTACATTAAACTTTGGGGACTTCCACGCAGATGGGATTCTTCTTATTCGGAATCACACCACAAAACTGAAATCAAAGCACCCTCGAAGAACACTCAACAGAATGCTTTGACATTGATAATGCAAACGGCAAAGCGACAGGAAGAAAAAATGCTGCTACGAGTAGCTATTTCCAAGTTCAATTTAGTGACGGCAGAAGATGTTTCTGGTAATCGAGTCCCTCCTGAAGTTTCTGGCTCAAAATTTCACGTTTTCATTAACGACGATGGGGCAAGTACTATGAGATGGGTTAGGTCATCAAACAAAACAAAACCCTATATTTCTCCCATTGTGTTGTCTTTTGTATGTCAGAATGTGCTTCCACTTTTGGAGGACTCTACCTTTGTCAAAGGATTTACTGAACATAACAGGTTTGACGAATGCACACAGCAAAATTACTTGTTTTGGAGCCACCCTTCATATCGTTCCAATGGTGGCCAACTCAACTCTGTCTGGTATGATTGGGCCTTGTTTGATGTCGACACATGTGAAATACCCTGCCATATTATGTGTTTCCTCAAACTCTACAATCTGAAGCAGCCTTACTCATTTGTTTCCGAGTACCAAATTGCCAACGAAGGCATTTATGCAGTAGTGACCAAGTTTAAATCCACTCCAACACCAACAGCTCCGTCGTTTGTGACGAGAGGTGAAGTAGACGACAATTCCCTGTTCTTATTTCATGTCGACAGCATACTTTCCGATGTAGCAGTTGTCCCAGAACTTGATGCAATTGGTACATTGCAATCAAACTCATATCTAGTTGTCTCTAATCGAAGGGCTTGGCTGGATGAATTCCACAAGACAACGTCATCTTTGCCTAATGAAGAGGCACTCTACTCCCAATGCACTATTGTTGAAGAGGACAGCGACAATAATGATGATTCTACTAATTCAGGTGATGACAGTTCAATGTCATTGAATGATGATGACGATAGTGAGGTCCTCTCTGATACATCCAATACTTAATTGTTTACCTAGTACAATATCAATAATAACTTAGTACTAGTGAAGAATTGAATGCTCCTCCATATTGATCGTAACATATTTCTCCTACGTTTCGATTGATAGCTACTCCAAAATGATTGCACAATGTCGCAGGAAAACAAACGAAGTGAATGGAAGGTCTAACTTTAAATTATTGTTTAATATATTATAGAGGATCAGCTCTTAGCACAGTTTTTGTCGATACATAGGCACTCATAATATAACAGCCTTCGTATTTTGGATTCAAACAGCTATGTAATACTAATGGATTGAACAATAGAGTATCACCTGACGTCAATGGAACTTTCACTTTATACGTTGGGAACACAAAGTAATAAATCACCTCGTCATCACTTACATGTTTTGGAGCAATAACCGTCAGCCTTGTATAGAACATATTGGCATCGGTATGGCATTTTGAGTGATAATCCTTTCCAATAGAAAAGGCCGTAGCGTGATGGCCGATTGCATTCAGTGTTGTACGACTAACAACCTCATTCATCACAGTTGTTTCAAGGTTGACAAATTTGGACATTTCATGTAAACAAAGCTGTATTTCCTTCACAATGTGTAGTGCTTTCTGTTCAAGGTGGTCTTGTGTTTTCGGTTCCACATTCTTTTTGAAAACATACACACCATTTCCCAATTTCAATTGATTTGGTCTCATCCCAATAATACCATATCCACTGTTTACACTGTCACATTTGGTTCCTCGGCCTATTTTGGGTTTAGATTGAACAATTTCTGCAGCAAATGTTCTTGTAATTTCTATATTTTTGGGAGTACCCAAGCGTTGTTTTGCACATTTTTTGGAAGCTTTTGCAAAGATTCTCAATGATGGTTCTGATTCGGCGACTGCTAAAACAAACTTTTTGTCGGTACTATCCAATGTCTTGAAACTATCAATAGACACCGCCTCTTCCGATGTGTATTCCCTTTCTCCAACTGTTTTAAAACCCCATCGTGTTTCCATGAATTTACCTCGAAACCCATTCTTGTGAACTGTTTTCAATGCTATTTGCTCGGCATGTTGTACAATTTGCTTTATATTTTGACGCTTCTTGGGTTTTATCTCCAACAAGTGTTTGTAAGTCTGGTGGATTGTTGATGACGATGTTGCTCCGTTTTGGAGAAATTTTGATGTCATTCTCTTTCTCTCTGTCTTCCCACATTTCCTCTTTGATTTTTGCTTCATTGCTTTTGGTGCCAATTGCTTTGTTGTTGTATTCAATCCCATTGCACCGGGTGCCATTCTTGTGTGACCAGTGCCGGACTCTTTGCAGATTAGCTGTTTGAGGAAGACGATGAATCAATTTGCCCATGGAGTGCGTTTCCGGGTCAAGTTTGTGGAACGCCGTTTCAGATTCAGTTGTCGGGAACGTCAATTCTGACTTTTGTGGCCGCTTCGAATGTTCCCACCTGTTGCTATTGCTGCCGCTGTTGGTTAGATTGTTCCCAGTTCCGCCCGCTTGAAAATCCGCAGAATCTCTGTATTGGCGTTTCTGGGTCAAGTATTTGGAACGCCGTTTCAGATTGAGTTGTCTGGAACGGCAACTCTGACTTGAACGTCTGCTGTATTGGCGTTTCTTGGTCAAGTGACTGGAACGACGTTTCAGATTGAGTTCTCTGGAACGGCAATTCTGACTTGAACGTTTGCAGTATTGCTGGCGTTTCCGGGTCAAGATTCTGGAACGGCGTTCCAGATTGAGTTGTCTGTAACGGCAATTCTGATTTGAACGTCTGGTGTATTGGTGTTTCAGGGACAAGATTCTGTAACGGCATTTCAGAATTAGTATTCTGGAACGGTAATTCTGTCTGTATTGGGGTTTCAGGGTAAAGTTTCTGGAACGGCGTTTCAGATTGAGTTGTCTGGAACAGCAATTCTGACTTTTGCGGGTGGTTGGATTCTTCCCGATTGCTGCTGTTGCTATTGTTGTTGCCGCTTGCTGCTGTTGCTGCCGCTGTTGTTGGTATTGCTGCCGCTGTTGGTTTGATGGTTCCCAGTTGCGGCCACTTCGATCATTCTCGCTTGCTGCTTTTGCTATCGCTGTCGCAAGGTTTCCGGTTGCTGTTGTTGCTCTCTGTCGTTGCCGTAGTCTACGATTGTATTCGAGTTTATCATGATATGTTAATTGAACCAAATGGGTGAGTATCTATTGATGTGCTACATTGAGTAAATAATAACAAAAGAATAGTATAATCTACGTGCCACTAACCTACACTGTTGGCCTCCTTTTGTTGTTGCGTTCAATTCGTCCGATCAAATTGTTACAATCCTGCCTCCGCCTTGTCGGACGTTTTCTCCAATTGATTGTTCTACTGATCCGTACCTATGAAAATAAGAAGGAGGGAAACACAAGTAAGGAAGACATCATCAGCAATGCAGGATGTAGGCATCATTGTCCCTCTATCTTACGTTGTTGTTTTTGCTGCCTTCGACCCAGTGTTGCCTTCCGATCCGTTGTTTCCAATACGGTCCTATGAAAATAACAAAATAGAAAAAGGATGAAATACATTCTTAGTATCAGCAATGCATGTGGCATTCTAATCATTGCCTATCTCTCCCATTCGTACTGTTGCTTGTTCTTACAATAGTTGTTTGCCGTACCTCGGTCCGTTGTTCCGATATTTTGTTCCAATCTGTTCTCTCAAACTACAGGGAAAAATTGTCGGTCGAATTGTTGTTGCCGATACGTTGTTCAATCTTACTCCTTTCTCACGAAAAACTGGATCTTTATCCTGTTGATATATCTACGCAATGGATGCAGATTCATTGATTTCAAGACGTATATGTAAAGCTGCAGTCCAAACAGTATCTATCCAGCAATTCCTCTACAGTCCAATGCCGTCCAATTCTTTTTCCAGCAAAGGCAGTTTTTTCGGATTAAAATATCTCGAGCCTGAATTCCCTGCCTACTAGTGATCATTGCTGATCAGTTCAGTGGGATTCAACATTCTTGGATGGAGTGCCAATCGTACAAGTACGGTAAAGCAGCTCTGCTCAAGATAAGTTCGGTAAGATGATTATGAAGGGAAACAGCATTTTTTGAGTCGAAAAGAAAAAAAATTCACCCTGTAAAATCTCACTGTAAAATCACACTGTAAAATCACCACACTGTAAAATCACAGTGTAAAATCAGTTCGAAAAAAAATGCTTTCGCTGTGTGTGTGTGTGTGTGTGTGTGTGGGCATGTGTGTTCCAAACAAAGAATGGATACTTACTAACCTGTCAGATCTACCACAGTAAATCTAGAACAATGAAGAATAATTCCATTTTCTTATTTAAAAATAAGATCATTAAGTAAATAAATCGCCCCCTGCACTCGTTTTGAATAGAGAACAATTAAAAATAGTGCCCTGATTTTTATTGTTAACGTTCTCAACTTGTGATACAGTGAGATCTTTTATGTACCGGTGAGGTTGTACGTACCAACACATGTGTGACAGTGATCTTACTGGTAATGAATTTGCCTAGTTTTGTCCAGCACTATCCTACGACAGTAGCTACGTACACAGAAACCGTTGTGTCCAGGTATATTACAATAGTAGTACTAGTAGTAGTAGTAATGTAGGTATGATAATACTAATGACTTCTGTTTGGGTTGTGAAAGATTTTTTTGTACAATTCATGTCATCAATCATGGAACGGCGTTTCAGAATTCAGTAACCGGAACGGCGTTTCAGGCTCTGTGTTTGGAGCATGTTCCAATTTGAAATTTCAAAATGAAGTAGTACGTAAGGTTGGGTGGTGGTGAAACGGTTTCTTGTACAATTCATGTCAACAGTCATGGAACGGCGTTTCAGATATCTGTAACCGGAACTGCTTTTCAGACGTTGTTTTCGAATCATGTTTCAATTTGAAATCTCAAAAGGAAGTACTAGGTACGGTTGGGTGGTGAAACGGTTTCTTCAACAATTCATGTCAACAGTCATGGAACGGCATTTCAGAACTCTGTAGCCGGAACTGATTTTCAGACGTTGTTTTCGAATCATGTTTCAATTTGAAATCTCAAAATGAAGTACTACGTTGGTGAAACGGTTTCTTGTACAATTCATGTCAACAGTCATGGAACGGCGTTTCAGAAATCTGTAACCGTAACTGCTTTTCAGGGGTGGTGAAACGATTTCTTGTACAATTCATGTCAACAGTCATGGAACGGTGTTTCAAAGTTTGTGTTCCAATTGGGTTTCAATTGCAAATCTCAAAATTACTGGGTTTTAAACTATTTGTTGGAAAATCTTAACATAGATTACTGTATCTCAAAATGGATGATCGGTGTTTCGTATCGTTGTGGTTTGTTTTGGTAACGTTTTCACTTTTCGTTTGCAACGGCGTTGCAGGTTGTACTATTTGTTTACCGTAAAAGTGGAAATATTTGTACATTGTTGCATGATGTTTGTTTGTCGATAGAGTCGCTGTGGTTTGAAGTTGAGTCGATCCTGTTTTTTGTTTCCTCATTTGAGAATCTCTTGATATGCGACAAGTTATACAATTGTAGCAACTTAGATTGCTTTCACACAATTTTATTTTCTTGTTCTCTAAATTAGCAATCAAACAATGAGACTTACAAGAAGTACCGCTAAACGTATGGCTAATTCACCACCAGATGAAGTCACAGCTGCAGCCGCAACCCCAACCAACGTAGCCGGCGCAAATGCAGCGCCAGAAGTCAACGGTACTCCAGCATCTACTCCACCACGAGATGAAGGGGCAGCCGTAGACCAAGACAGACCTTCAGGTAATACCCCAACAATGTTGTTTGCAAACAATCCAAAAGCTCATCCGGTCAGTCAAGGGCATGCAGTCGATAAACCAAGGAAGAGGAAACACAAAAAATCGAAAAGTAAATCAAAGAAAAAGAAAAGAAGTCATGTGGTAGAAATACCAGCAGTCGTTCCCGAAACACCACATCAAGCAGTCACAGGTGCTGCTCGACCTTTGTCGTCTTTGGAAAATGAAGGTGGTCAAAGTTTGTCATTGGAATTATTTGATGATGACTCCCAATACAAGGTTCACACGGATGCAATGAAAAGACGTGTCAAAGCTTGTCTGAAGCAACAGGGTCCTAATGGATTCTCTGAGAATATTTTGACTGACGAACTCATCACTGCCGTCAGTCGTGACATCAAATGTGTCTTCCGCCGTCTCATGAACAAGGTTTTCATCGTTACTAAACTTTCTTCTTCCGGAACCCGTCCTGACTTCAGCGAGCAAGAAACGTCAGACAAACCATCCTCGGGTCCTATACCAAGGGTTGTTGACGTGATGGTAAATCTTTTCCTATGTGACTCCGGGTCGCAGTTGACAAAGAAGGTCTGCATCTTGGATGCAAAGGGGCTGACAACTCGTTTCAAGGAGAACAAAATGAAAGAAAAATGGAACTCCTTCCAGTCAGCGCTCAACTCCGTTATCAAAATCGATGAAAATACCACGGCAGGCGAAACACAATTCACCCGGGTTGAAGGACAAGACAAAGTAGCAGAAGGCACGTCACATTCTGTCTGGGCAAAGAATGTGGTTAACTACGACACCATACTGAAGTACATGAAAGTGTATTTAAGCTTACTGCGTTGGTACGTACGTTGTGTCCAATTCCCCCCTGCACCTTCACCGGAAAAAGAAGGACCGTTTTTCAATCAACGATTTAAAGACAATGTAAAGAAAGGGAAGCTATACGTCCGGCAGATGGTTTCGTTCTTTGAAGGTCTTTCCTTTAACCACGCATTGAGGCATTTTCTTTCAGCGAGTCACTCCTTTGATGATTTGGTGAAACAAATCAATTGTATTAGGGGTACACAAGTTGTTGGTGTACCAACAAGAGAAGGTGTCGCAGCAGTCAAGTTAGTGCCCTTGACTGATTCCCCAAAATACCTCAAGTTGGAATGGCTGTCCGATGTGTCCAAGATACCCCTTGCGTTTCAAAAGGTCCTCATGTATTTGTGGGTATGCTTCCAACGACAGAAGGCAAGAATTTTTCAAGAACTCAGCCTTTACCACTTCGCCGACGAGTCATTACTACATGACAATTTGTACAACGAACTATTGCCCAATCTCTACGAGTCTTCTTTTTGGTTGGAAAATACAAAATACAGGGAGTGGACAATAAGGTGGGGATTATTTGATTCAACCTGTTATCTTCTCTTCACTTTTGCAAGATTATGGAGCACCAGAAAACTCTTAACCAGTTGTACAGAGTAGGCGTTGACTTTGCCAAACAATTGGTCACTCTTTCTACTGAAAAGAAAACGGCCGAACGTGACATATTTGTGGACAATTACAATCCTGAGGACAAAGTTCACGTGAAGACATTGTTGCAACATTACCTCCTGAGTTTGTCCTGTGTTGACAATGTTGTTTCGACGCCAGTCCAACTTGAACAGGTGAATCTTGTTTGTGATGAATTGCTCGACTATGTTCTAACATCTCGTTTGTCCCGTGGTCCGAACGGTACACGTGTTTCGGTTTGTAGGGTTATGGTTTCAAAGGCAATAATGAAGGCTGTACTTGGCAAGGAAAAAAATTTCTTTTAACGTTGACCATGCACATGAGTGTCTGGACGATTATTTGAAAGCAGAGCAAAGGTCTTTGTCGTCAAACCCTAATCCAGGTGAACCTCACCGCAAAGATCGGTTATTCATTTTCACCAGTGACGGTGCTCGATCCGTTCAATTTGAAGAACCAAGTCCGCCTGAGCTTGTGAGAGGTAAGGAAAGTCGACATACTTACCCTATCGCAAAAGAGGACTACAGCTTATCCGTCACAAGGTTCCTTAATTTTGATGAGAACTGCACGTACACGGTGGACGATCGATTGTTCTAGGAACATACGAGATTTGTATTCAGTGATATTTTCATCGCACGACTGGAAATAGTACTCAAAGGTTGTAAGTTTTTTGAGAGGTCTTTGCGGTTTCTGACAACTTACAATTATCTACCTGAAGGGGGACAATTGTTCGTCCCCTTGACAAAGGAACTTTTGTGTTCGGTTTTCAATAACAAAAATAGCGTGTTGGAAGCAAACTTGCAAGTAAGTTTTGTTTCAGGAGAGGATGAAAAGACTTTACAATCCGATGGCGACTCATTTATCAAACTATTTGAAAAAATCAAGGTACCCAACAGTCAGAGTTACAGAGCTACCGGCATTGCAAAGTGGGACTTCATGAAGGTGCACTTGAAGAACTTTGAGACGTTCATCGAAGAGAATGACACGTATTCCGTCCGATGGATAGTGTTCACTAACAAAATGATCGATGGAGTGGAATCATTCTTTCGAGTTCCTTGGGAAGACAAATGGACCGACAGCTCTAGTGATAGCTCAATTGATGGAGGTAACACAAACAATGATGATGAAGAAGAATACAATGTACTAGTAGTAAACGGCAACGTACCTACAACAGAACCAAACGCAGTTAAAGAGAACGCATCAACGAAGTCAAAGAAGAAGTTGTTCCTTAGGAAACAAAAAAAAAAACAAGACTGCATCAGACGAATCCAATGGAGAGCCGAAGTACAAGGAGAGGAAGGTTTCTCCAAACCTTGGCCACGTTGAAGATCTTGGATACCTTCTGCAAGTTCCTCGTCCAAAACCAGCCAACGTAATAAGACAGATGCGCTCCGGAAACGTTAAGGTGTTGTTTGCAGATCCTGACCCGGTGATCTCGTATCCTAAATTCGCAATTGGTAGTGAGGTGACAATCAAGGGTCTGCCAGCACCTGGAACTGGTGTTGTGAAGAGTTATGCATCGAAGAAGAAGGACCATTATCCTCAATACGCTGGATACATGGTGCACAAGAAACTACTGGATGGTACAACAGTGAAACACGCAACCTGGTTCCCTTACGACTGTGTGGGGTCGAATAAACCACAGTTCACCAAGTTGTCGGAGGTCTTCAAATAATGAAACAATGCTGTATTGGGTATACGTTCATAGCCTTCGCCATGCACCACCATAGAACACAAGAGCAAAGAGGGCCTAAGCGGGAAAGAAGTTATCATATTACTACAACGTCCTCACTACTAGTAGTTCTTCTTCTCCACATTGGATTCAGATTAACCAAAAAATGAGTGTGTACGTAAGAAATATTCATAAGTCAAATTCAGTACCTAGTACTAGTGGAGTACTACTACAACACGCAGTACTGGATCATTTGAATTGTTTCATATTAGTCTACTATTACATGTTCTTGTAATACTGCAGTCGTAGTAGTACATGGATGTTCAAAGTGGTTAGTAGTTCAAAGTTCTCAGAAGGTTGTACCTAATACTAGTACTAGTATTAGTAGTACAACCAATACAGAATTCCAATCTGATAGTAATTTGCAATTAGAAAATAGAAAATCTGACATTTAGTGTGATTAGTCCATGAATATTGTTCCTGTTATGGGTGAAATGAATCATGCAGGAAACAGAAGTGAGTTATTATCTGTCATAGTTTGTGTGTCACCACGTAATAACTGCATTTGGGTACTGGATTTGGAGGAAAAATACACACTAATTTGCAATTAAAAAATAGAAAATCCAATATTTTGTGTGATTGAACCAGGAATATTGTTCCTGTTATAGGTGACATGAATCATGAAAGAAACAGAAGTGAGTTATCTTTCAAAGTTTGTGTGTCACCACCTAATGAGTGCATTTGGGTACTGGATTTGGAGGAAAAATGCACAGTAATTTGCAATTAGAAAATAGAAAATCTGAAATTTAGTGTGATTAGTCCATGCATATTGTTCCTGTTATGGGTTAGATGAAACATGAAAGAGAAGTGAGCTATCTGTCATGTTTTTTTTGTCACCACCTAATTAGTGCATTTGGGTCCTGGATTTTGAGGGAAAATACACACTAATTTGTAAATAAAAAATAGAAAATCCAATATTTTGTGTGATTGAACCATGAATATTGTTTCTGTTATGGGTGAGATGAATCATGAAAAAAAAGAAGTGAGTTATCTTTCATAGTTTGTCTTTCACCACTTAATAAGTGCATTTGGGTACTGGATTTGGAGGATAAATACACAGTAATTTGCAATTAAAAAATAGAAAATCTGACATTTAGTGTGATTAGTCCATGAATATGGTTCCTGTTATGGGTGAGATGAATCATGAAAGAAACAGAAGTGAGTTATCTTTCATAGTTTGTCTCTCACCACCTAATAAGTGCATTTGGGTACTGGATTTGGAGGGAAAATACACACTAATTTGCAATTAAAAATAGAAAAACCAATATTTTGTGTGATTGAACCAGGAATATTGTTCCTGTTATGGGTGACATGAATCATGAAAGAAACAGAAGTGAGTTATCTGTCATAGTTTGTCTGTCACCACTTAATAAGTGCATTTGGGTAATGTATTGGGAGGAAAAATACACAGTAATTTGCAATTAAAAATTCCAAAATCTGATATTTGGTGTGATTAGTCCCTGAATATGGTTCCTGTTATGGGTGAGATGAATCATGAAAGAAAAAAGAAGTGAGTTATTTTTCATAGTTTGTCTGTCACTACCTAATAAGTGCATGTGGGTAATGTATTTGGAAGAAAAATACACAGTAATTTGCAATTAAAAAATAGAAAATCTGACATTTAGTGTGATTAGTCCATGAATATTCTTCCTGTTATGGGTGAGATGAATCATGAAAGAAACAGAAGTGAGTTATCTTTCATAGTTTTTGTGTGACCACCTCCTAATAAGTGCATTTGTGTATTGGATTTGGAGGATAAGTACACAGTAATTTGCAATTAAAAAATAGAAAATCCAATATTTTGTGTGATTGAACAATGAATATTGTTCCTGTTATGGGTGAGATGAATGATGAAAGAAACAGAAGTGAGTTATCTGTCGTGACTTGGGTATCACCACCTAATTATTGCATTTGGTTACTGGATTGGGAAGAAAAATACACACTAATTTGCAATTAAAAATTCCAAAATCAGATATTTGGTGTGATTGAACAATGAATAATGTTAATGTAATGGATAAGATGATTAATGAAAGAAACAGAAATGACTTATCTGTCATGGTGGTTTGTGTGTCACAACCTAATTAGTGCATTTGGGTACTGGATTTGGAAGAAAAATGACCAGGGACCAAAACTATTAAAACATTCATAAAGACTAAAGTATCAGCCTTAGAATTGTCAATATACTTTCATACTCTAACCAATCCATAGAATGAACAGTATTCATCCTTAAAACTACAGAAACTAACAAACTTTTGCACTCAAAAACTTAGGAGCAATCACTATTTAGGTTACTACTTCATACAAAAATAAAGAAATAGAACTAGTAGGAACAAAAAGTAATGAGGAAAGTATTACGTATGGACCGTTCTAAGGAGGAGTCAAACCACAAGACACAGTGACTTCAATATAACCGAATCCTTGCGAGATGACGAAATTTACATGACTTATAGTGCCGTAAGAATTATTCATTAACAGTTTACAACGAGTAATTGAACAAAAATACCTCAGTATTTGCCCAACGTAAATCATTATTACAACGAAGAGCAAAATGGAGAACACAACAGCACAATCAGCGTACAAGAGGAAGCCTTTGAAGCCTAGGTATCTTTTGGATTTGGCGGAGTACTGTGCAAGAATGACAGAGCTAAATGACGGCGACGAAAACAACGAGAGAAATCCATTCTTATATCATTTTGAAACTGGGTTCGATGCGCTATGTGCCGAAAACGGCAACTTGGTACTCACAATAATAAATGGATGCAACAAGATAGACGATGTTAGAGATAGACTCAACAGCCCAAAAGGGCATTTCAATGAAGAAGAAGCTTTAGAAATTTGGGGACAATGCTTGAAGTACGTAACTGAGGTCATATTTCCTTTCTACGAGGAAGGTGACACTGATGCCGTTGACCACGTGTGGGCTTTGGGTATCATTGTGGCACACATTTTATGCGGTTATCCAGCATTGAAAGGAACGGAGGACATACAGTGCTACAACAACGTGGGTATTGGACGACCAGTACAATCAGGAGAACGAGAGAGGCTCGAACTCAATGGTCATACAGTTCCACCAAAAAAATGGTGTAACCTGACGCCGGAAGCCAGAAAACACATAAAGCAATGCATACATTTTCACCCGGGTAACCATCCCTGTCTGACAACCCTTTGGTTCAACGAGTGGCGCACAATGACTGAAGAGGCAATCATTGAAAAAAACAGTATAATGTACATCGAAGAAACCGAGGACGGAAAGGAACGAAACAAAGAAACGAAGATAAACAACAAGAATAAAAACAATTGGAATTCATTCATGAACAAAGCGAAAAAGCAGTCTAAGAAGAAAAAAAGAAAACTCAAACAATTTGCAAACAAAGAGAAAAGGGAGGAAGAGGATAGAAAGGAGAGAAACATTGTGCACTGGCTACAACTTTACGAAAAACGTTGGAATTCACCGGAAGATTTAGAGGAGTACAATAACTATCCCGTTCCTTGTGGTGCGTGGGGATGTGTGAAATAGTGCTAGTAACAAGCTTTACTATGGCAAAACTTACCCTTACTTATGAATACGTGCACGATCCTGTCCTCGTTAAATACGTAAATATAAAAATTAACTACTGTGAAAAAGGTTAGTTACAAATGAAAAAGTCAGAATTGCCGTTCCAGAAAACTAAATCTGAAACGCCGTTCCAGAAATTTAAACCTGAAACGCTAATAAAGACGTTCTGTAAATTTTCCAAAACAGTGAATTGTTAGCTACAACACCGTTCCAGACACACAACACGGAAACGCCGTTGCAGATATCGTGCTTATTTTCCATTACAGGCTCATCAATGCAACTAGTTCCTTACAAATGAAGAAGTCAGAATTGCGGTTCCAGACAACTCAATCGGGAACACCGTTACAGAAACTTAACCCTAAAACGAAAATACATACGTTGTGCGGATTTTCCCTAACAAAGAATTGTTATCTCCAACACCGTTCCATACAATGTGCCTGTTTTCGGTTCTACAGATTTCAATATGAAGTGGTGTGATACGGTAGTAGGATGGGGAACATCAAAATAAATTGGTATCGTACAATCTAGTACTGTTACTAGTACTACTTGTTTGGAAATAAGAAGCGAATGTAGGGAAGAAAAAAATGGCGCAGCTAGGCAGACAGTTCTTTTTGGTTGGCCCGCGCTCACAAGCCCGCTTAGACAAAGACAAATGTATTGCAAATTGCTGAATTTGTACAATCGATGCAAAAACAAGGCAGCATAAAAATTCACAAAATTGCCAAAAACACCGACAATTGAAAAATTATAAATACAAGATGCCGAAACAAAAATGGTCCAACCTACCCAAGGCAAAAATAACACGTCTCCAAGAAAAGAAAATAGCAGATATGGCAAACGCAGTCAGGGATGGAGACACTAGAGATAATACCAAAAATACAAGCATTACCACCATGTCCAGCGAGAGGAACACAAAAATTGCAGCAACACAAAAAGGCACCACCACGGCGGAAAGAGAAACACCACTAAAAAGAAAAGCTGAAAACATTAGCATGATGGACAGCAGCGACAGTGACAGTGACAGTGACAGTGACACTTATTCGGTTAGTGAAGACAATGCTGGGAGCTCCAACAAGAATAAGGATACTAGTAGAGAAAATATCAAAGAGACAACAAAACAAAAAACTACGGAGGGCGGACTACACAAAAAGAAATACGTGAGCGAAACGGTGAAAACATTAACAGAAATAGCAAATGAGAATCCAGATCTAATAGAGAATATCCTGAAAATGGCGAGACAAGGTAAGAAGGGAGAGAATTCTAAAGAGGATGCTGCAAAAACTACCGACACGGTTCCATTGAAAACAGTGCGGGGCGGCGATAGCGTTGATAAAGTGAGTACGTTGAGTTGTGGAACTATACATAGTATGGAAACGGAAACTATGAAACTATTGAAAACATGTAAAGATACAATTGAAGGACAGGTGAGGGCATATGTGAAGAAGGAATGGTATGGTGGCCTGAAATTTGTGACAACAAACACACTCTCCAATAAAATAATCGTGCAAGGAATCGATGCGTGTGTAATATCCATTCCAAAAAAATACCCATTAAGAAATTCTGTGCCTACTTTGATAATGCAGTACCAAAAGCCCTGGCAAAATTGAGACACAATAATCAAACATTGGCTAGAAAAAATTGGTTTGGTAAGTGACGGCGTAATCGTTGAATCATCTGGAAATTATGGTACTTTCGACGTTCTTCCATATGTGCCTACGACCGACGTACAACTAACCCCACCATAGTATGATATCATACTGCCATTTGTTGTCATCACCGCAGTTGATAGTGAAATGGCAAAAGTGCCGGCATCATTCCCTGGTACTGTAGCTCTAAATACGGACTCGATGGAAATTCTGGCGAAAGAGTACCAGCGATACGGAAATGCGGCAAATGAAGAATTTTATTATTTTGTGACAAGAATCCTGTCTGCCATTAATCCGGGAAAGACGAACTTTAAGCTGAGGAAGACAAAGGATCTTATTAGTACCATCTTTACTGTTACGGATGAGGCTTTTGCCCTAATAACAATTGACAACGAATACAGCAATTGGGAAAAACAAAAGGAAATGAAACTTGATGGAGCATACACAACACAAAAGAAAAAAAAATACATGAAAAAAATATACTGCGATTCAAAAAGTGGAAGTGCGAATGGATGGGACAAAGAAGGACGGAAAGTGTTCACTAAATTGTGCAAGATGATACAAATGTTAAGAGAAAATCCCGAAACGGGTATAAATTTGGAGAAAATGATGCTAGAAAGATTCAACTCAGAAAGCAATCCTACCAGTACTGGGTCGAAATATGGTGGCACTGTTGCCAATAGTCTTGCTGAAGAGGAAAGTGAGGATGAAAACTATATTGATCCGGCATGGAGGCAATTGCTTGACAAAATGGAGGAAGTTTAGGCCTTCTTGTTTTCAGAATCGATACTGTTCATTGTGTCAGTCCATTCACTAATTTGACGAGGGTTGGTTCACACCTATGACACGGGTAAATCTTCGAGGAAAGTGATTAGTAGGGTAAAAGGTACATATCTTACATACGTTGCATACCATGGTTGCAAATAGTAGATTGTGTGACAAATACGATTAAATTGTACAGAAGGAAGTACTCGTACATATCATAAATATTTTGCATAGGATACTACTAGGCAAATTCTTGACCCAAATAATTCAACTGTAGTGGTAGGTAGTCGCAAGCGATGATATTAAATTTTAAACGTTGTTTGTTGCGAGCACAAATATTAAATTATAAGGGTAGTGTGTAGCGAGCAATGGAGATACATTTTAAGGGTTGTGTGTCGCGAGCACTAATGTTGAATTATACTGGTTGTGAGACGTTACCTTCCGTATTTCATTTTTGTAGGTGTGATTCGCAAGCGTACGGGTAGGTGATATTAAAATTTAATAATAATTATTCATGACCCAAGGGAAAAAATTATCGCGAACCAGGTATTGAGAGTTATGAGGGCGGGCTTGATACTGACCCAGTGAATCACATGGGGGCTTGGTTGTGAGTCATGACCTTGCGTATTTAATTTTCAGTACGTGCGATTCACAAACGTAGGGGTAGGTGAGATTAAAAATTAATAGTAATTATTCATGACCCGACGATTTTTTTTTTCGCAAACCAGGGATTGAGAATACGAGAGCGGGCTTGATACTGCCCTAGTGAATCACAAGGGGGACTCGTGTTAAAATTACACACAAAAAGGGGTTGCGACAGTACCTTGCGACAAAAAAAAAGGGTCGCGTGACAGTTATCGGACGAAAGAGGTTTCGGATCAAACGTTCTCGGACGGAGTGTTGATTGCAAGAACCAACACCCTAGTCAAATAAGTTGGATGTAAGAAGGCAGATTATGAAGTGATTGTTTTTTTTGTCGCGAGGTAGAAAAAGTGATTTTTTTGTCGCGAGGTAGAAAAGAAAATTAAAAGAAAATTACTGTGTGTGTGTGTGTGAGAGAGAGAGAGAGAGAGATTTTTTTTTCTCGCGACGATCGAAATCGATCGATCGATACGTACGATACCATCTAGGATACTTAAACTTCTGTAGAATTCTACATGTTTTTTGTACTAGTGTAGAATTCTACACGTTTTTTGTACTAGATAATTCCTAGTATTGAATCCGCGTAGGTTTCTACGCCTGTAGATTTGTACACGCTTACTAGAAAAGTCCTAGTAGTTAACCTGCGTAGGTTTCTACGCGAGTAGATTTCTACATGCTATTTGTACTAGATACATACTAGTATTGAATCCTTGTAGGTTTCTACGCCTGTAGATTCGTACACAATTTTCGTACTAGATACATACTAGTATTGAATCCGCGTAGATTTCTATGCCTGTAGATTTGTACACGCTTTTTGTACTAGATAATTCATAGTATTGAACCTGCGTAGGTTTCTACACGAGTAGATTTCTACACGCTTTTTGTACTAGAAAATTCCTAGTATTGAACCTGCGTAGGTTTCTATGCGAGTAGATTTCTACACGGTTTTGGTTCTAGATACATACTAGTATTGAATCCGCATAGGTTTCTACGCCAGTAGATTCGTACGCGCTTTTTGTACTAGATAATTCATAGTATTGAATCGGCATAGATTTTTAGCCGAGTAGATTTCTACACGCATTTTGTACTAAATAAACACTAGTATTGAATCCGAGTAGGTTTCTATACAAGTCGATTCCTACACGCTGGTTGTACTAGATAAATACTAGTATTGAAACCGCGTAGGTTTATACGCGAATAGATTACTACACACTTTTTGTACTAGATACATACTAGTATTGAATCAGCGTAGGTTTCTATGCGACTAGATTACTAGTCGCTTGTTGTACTAGATAAATACTAGTATTGAATCCCTGTAGGTTTCTACGCGAGTATATTACTACACGCTTGTTGTACTAGATAATTCCTAGTATTGAATTCGCGTAGGTTTCTACGCCTGTAGATTCGTACACGCTTTTTGTACTAGATACATACTAGTATTGAATCCGCGTAGGTTTCTACGCCTGTAGATTTGTACACGTTTTTGTACTAGATACATACTAGTATTGAATCCTTGTAGGTTTCTACGCCAGTAGATTCTTACACGCTATTTGTACTAGATACATACTAGTATTGAATCCTTGTAGGTTTCTACGCCAGTTGATTCATACACGCTTTTTGTAATAGACAGTTCCTAGTATTGAATCCTTGTAGGTTTCTACGCAAGTAGATTCTTACACGCTATTTGTACTAGATACATACTAGTATTGAATCCTTGTAGGTTTCTACGCCAGTTGATTCATACACGCTTTTTGTAATAGATAGTTTCTAGTATTGAATCCGTGTAGGTTTCTACGCAAGTAGATTCCTACACACATTTTGTACTAGATACATACTAGTATTGTATTTACATAGCCTACTACTAGAGTAGATTTCTACATGAATTTTGGACTAGATAATTTCTGGTAGTGTGTACCGTAAAGTATTTGTGAGGAGTCCACAATGCTTACGAATTCTTTACACCTTGCCCACCAGAGGGTATTTTGTGTGCAATTCTAGGGCACAAACTAACTTATTGGGTAATGACTCCAAAAGTATACGGTCCAAGCCATGAGTATATTTTTCATGACTCATCAAATGCATATTGGGAACAACTTTGCCCCACAGAATGCCCAAAATGTGGTGGTTTGTCTATCCAAATGGCAAACATGAGGGTATTTTGGGTGCAATTCCAGGGCACAAACTGACTTATTGGGTAATGACTCCAAAAGTATACGGTCCAAGCCAGGAATACATTTATCATGACTCATCAAATGCATATTGGGAACAACTTTGCCCCACAGAATGCCCAAAATGTGGTGGTTTGTCTCTCCAAATGGCAAACATGAGGGTATTTTTGGTGCAATTCCAAGGCACAAACTGACTTATTGGGTAATGACTCCAAAAATATCCGGTCCAAGCCAGGAATACATTTATCATGACTCATCAAATGCATATTGGGAACAACTTTGTCACACAGAATGCTGGAAATGTGGTGGTTTGACTCTCCAAATGGCAAACATGAGGGTATTTTTGGTGCAATTACAGGGCACAAACTGACTTATTGGGTAATGACTCCAAAAGTATCCGGTCCAAGCCAGGAATACATTTATCACGACTCATCAAATGCATATTGGGAACAACTTTGCCCCACAGAATGCCCAAAATGTTGTGGTTTGACTCTCCAAATGGCAAACATTAGGGTATTTTTGGTGCAATTCCAAGGCACAAACTGACTTATTGGGTAATGACTCCCAAAGTATGATCCGTACCGGGCCATGAATACATTTATCATGACTCATCAAATGCATATTGGGAACAACTTTGTCACACAGAATGCTGGAAATGTTGTGGTTTGACTCTCCAAATGGCAAACATGAGAGTATTTTTGGTGAAATTCCAGAGCACAAACTGACTTATTGGGTAATGACTCCCAAAGTATCTGGTCTGGGCCTTGAATATATTTTTCATGACTCATCAAATGCATATTGGGAACAACTTTTACAAACAGAATGCTGGAAATGTTGGGGTTTGACTCTCCAAACAGCATAAATGAGGGTATTTTTGTTGAAATTCCAGGGCACAAACTGACTTATTGGGTAATGACTCCAAAAGTATCCGGTCCAAGCCATGAATACATTTTTCATTACTCATCAAATGCATATTGGGAACAACTTTTACAAACAGAATGCTGGAAATGTTGTGGTTTGTCTCTCCAAATGGCAAACATGAGGGTATTCTGGGTGCAATTCCAGGGCACAAACTGACTTATTGGGTAATGACTCCAAAAGTATCCGGTCCAAGCCATGAATACATTTCTCACAACTAATCAAATGCATATTGGGAACAACTTTGTCACACAGAATGCTGGAAATGTTGTGGTTTGACTCTCCAAATGGCAAACATGAGAGTATTTTTGGTGAAATTCCAGAGCACAAACTGACTTATTGGGTAATGACTCCCAAAGTATCTGGTCTGGGCCTTGAATATATTTTTCATGACTCATCAAATGCATATTGGGAACAACTTTTACAAACAGAATGCTGGAAATGTTGGGGTTTGACTCTCCAAACAGCATAAATGAGGGTATTTTTGTTGAAATTCCAGGGCACAAACTGACTTATTGGGTAATGACTCCAAAAGTATCCGGTCCAAGCCATGAATACATTTTTCATTACTCATCAAATGCATATTGGGAACAACTTTTACAAACAGAATGCTGGAAATGTTGTGGTTTGTCTCTCCAAATGGCAAACATGAGGGTATTCTGGGTGCAATTCCAGGGCACAAACTGACTTATTGGGTAATGACTCCAAAAGTATCCGGTCCAAGCCATGAATACATTTCTCACAACTAATCAAATGCATATTGGGAACAACTTTGCCCCACAGAATGTTGGAAAAGTCGTGGTTTGTCTCTCCAAATGGCAAACATGAGGGTATTTTGGGTGCAATTCCTGGGCACAAACTTACTTATGGGGTAATGACTCCCAAAGTATCCCGTCCAAGCCATGAATACATTTCTCATGACTCATCAAAGGCATATTGGGAACAACTTTGCCGCACAGAATGTTGGAAATGTTGTGATCTATCGCTCCAAATGGCACAGAAGAGGGTATTTTTGGTGCAAATCCAGGGCATAAAATGACTGATTGGGTAATGACTCCAAAAGTATCAGGTCCAGGCCATGAATAATTTTTTCATGACTCATCTGATGCATATTGGGAACAACATTTAAACTCACAATACAGAAAATGTTGTGGTTTGTCTCTCCAAATTGGAGACAAGAGAGTATTTTTGGTACAAATCCGGCACACACTGACTTAGTGGGTAATGGCTCCCAAAGTATCAGGTCAATTCAATTTATTTTTCCGGCACATTTCATCTTATCCATAATTGGAGTAACACTTATAATCCAATCACCAAAAATGTGGTTTAATGAGTGTCAAATAAAATTAATTCATAAGTTGTTTAATCAAAATGGAAATGCTGCTTTTGGATTATTCTCATACAAAAATATAAGTGTGCAGGCATTACTAGTTGCAGATGATACTACATGCAAAAAGGTACACCATTGGGTACTTTGCAAAAAGGGTACATAGGTACCGGTAGGTACTGTGCTGACCCAGGACAGTGTCGAACCACCGACTGGCTATCAGATTCTACAGATGAGTAGGGAATTTAAGTACAAACCTTCGTGTAATCAAATTTTCCATTTTGAAAAAATTATGGCGCGGGAGGGGTGGCTTGCACTGGTACATGCTTTACTTATATAGAAAATAAAGGCCACACACAAGCCAGACACATGAAAGAAGTCAGGGTACACAGCATACACAACACACCCAAAACCACACACACATGAAAAACTGAAGTAACACGAAAAACTGAGCACACACACAAAACTGCACACACACAAAACCAAAAAAAACCACATACTTCTTGGTCGGTACGGTATTTTTTTTAAACACAGAAAATGAATGTTGTGCAACAGTCACGGACAACAGAACAATGGAACAACAAAGAAACACTAGTGAGTGTAACAGGGGAACAAGGGAACAAGGGAACAACAAAATGGAACAACAACAATGGAATGCAAGTGAGTGACAACAATGACGGCAATTTGTTGGAGATTCTATTTGTTTCTGATCTTTCTTTCTTTTATTTTTATCGGACGGAACAACAGAGCAAAACAACAAACGAAATGGAACAATGGAGCAACAATGGAATACAAGTAAGTCACAACAATGATGGCAATTTGTTGGAGATTCTATTTGTTTCTGATTTTTCTTTTATTTTTATTGAATGGAACAACAGAGCAGAGTAGCAAGTGAAGCAGAGCAACAGAACAACAATGGAACGCAAGTGAGTGACAACGACAACAATTTGTTGGAGATTCTATTTTTTCTGATTGTTCTTTCTGTTATTTTTATTTTCAGAGCAAAAATGGAACAATGAAACAATGGAACAAAACAACGACACAATGGAATGAAACAACAAACACGGAGCAACGAAAATGGAGCAACGAAAATGGAGCAACAAAAACGGAGAAACAAAAACGGAGCAATGAAAACGGAGCAACAAAAATGGAGCAACAAAAATGGACTAACGCAATCGGAGCAACGCAACCCGAACAACGCAAACGGAACAACACAAAGGAAACAGAAACAAAAAACAAAAAAAAACGGAGCAACGCAAACCGAACAACGCAAACGAAACAATAAAAAAGAAATAACAAAAACGAAACAACAAAAACAGAGCAACAATGGAACATGGTCAAAACGGAATGCCAAAATGGAACAACAAAATGAAGTAGCGGCAAACAGCAAGCAACGAGAGCAACAGCGTGGCCACAGTAGTAGAAACAGCGGCAAAAGCTAGAGTAATAAACACAACTCCAACCCATCAGTGATGAATGTTGATCTGGCAATAACAGCATCAATGAATGCCCATATATCCCTTCAATTAATGTAGAAAATAACAGTACATATATAATACAAAACAACTACTAATTATGAACTTAATATTGAGAATATAAGAAATTATGGAGGATTCGTAATACGTTGCAATAGGAATAAATCAAGCATAATAGAATCTACATTTTAAAAAGGGAATATTGTAGTCGAGAAATAGAATTCACAATTAGGAGAGCAGAATCGAATTGTTATTTGGGAGATTAATATTTTGGAATTAATACTGAGTCAAGATTTCTTTTCTATTCGTGAAAAGAAGTAAGTGTTGTTCGTACGGAATAATAATTGGGTTCTGCTAGAGACGGAAATAAATTATTTTTATTCAAGAGTAGAGTAATGTGCATCACGCGCACAGAAATAGTGCTGAGTTTACGTATACCCCTTATACGATCGGCGCGAATTTCAGGGTGTCCAGAAATATTGCCGTGTTAAAATCATGCACAAAATTTGTGCGCGAGAAGTAAATTCGAACCCCGCGAAACAGTTCTCGGACGAAGTCACTCTGCGCCCTGGAATTGCACGAAAAATACTGGCATGTTTTGTATTTTATGGATAATATTCGATTACATTTTCCACTACTTGACATATCTGGTGATTTGTCAATGAATATTGTTTCTGGGAACACGTTTGCAAAACACAATAGTACAGAAAAGGATGTGTACTATTTTGTTTTTTTGTTCCTACTACATAAATGTTATTAATACTAGACTAATGCTTCATCTTCATCATCGTCTTCACTGGAGTTCGGATGAAATGATGATGTAGAATCCTTATCCTGTGTTTCCTCTGATGAGGAGGACGTGGGAGTATAGTACTCCTCTGATACCTTCTCTGTTGATTCAGAATTTGATGATGTAAAATCATCAGAGGAGGAGTCATCAGACGAGGAGGTCGTGGATTCATAATTACTTCCCAGCACCTCACCGCACTCCCCACGTTTTTTGCTGTAACATTGTACTAATTCTGATACTCTTCTAATGGTACTAGGATTCCTTGCATTGCATTCAGAGGTAAAACATGAAAGTACGGGCACCATAGGCAAACCTGACCCCCCTTGCGTGTTCGGAAAAGAATATTGTAACCCGGGCATTTGTTGTAATTCATGAATTTTTGGGATATGTATCTACTAACCTCTCCAATTCGAACTGGGAATTGTCCACGAGCAGCGTAACGAACTTGTTCCTTGATTTCGTAAATGGGATACATTATCTCTGGATTGTCTTCTTTAAAGACCACATTCACTGACATTTGGAGGAAGCCGTATGAATACGGTGCATTTCTACTTCTCAAAGGATATTTAGGAACTTTTACTAGGCTCCTTATTAGTGGCCTAGCCGAAACAGGAAGCTCTTTTTTGTTTTCAATTGTATTGCCTTCATCCGTTGATCCACATTCGTTATTTGTTCTCCCCTTGGTCGCCGTTGGCCTTTGGGTAACCTGGCCACCGTCACAAGTACCTGCATTGTTTGAATCCCCCTTAGTTCTGTCAATTCCTGATGGTTTAGATGGGTTGTCCACACGACGTTCTTCATTTGTTCCCTGTTGACAATGGTCATTTGTAGTTTTCGATTGATCTTTAACCACCCAAGGTGGATTGAATCCACTCTTGCAATGATTTGTAGTATTGAAAGTGAATGTAACCCATCCTACGTCCGAGAACTGTTTCGCGGGGTTCGAATTTACTTCTCGCGCACAAATTTTGTGCGTGATTTTAACACGGCAATATTTCTGGACACCCTGAAATTCGCGACGATCGTATAAGGGTATATGTAAACTCAGCACTATTTCTGTGCGCGTGATGCACATTACTCTACTCTCAAATAAAAATAATTTATTTCAGTCTCTAGCAGAACCGAATTATTATTCTGTACGAACAACACTTACTTCTATTCACGAATAAAAAAGAAATCTTGAGTCAGTATTAATTCCAAAATATTAATCTACCAAACAACAATTCGATTCTGCTCCCCTAGTTGTGAATTATATTTCTTGACTACAATATTCCCTTTTTAAAATGTAGATTCTATTATGCTTGATTTATTCCTATTGCGACGTATTACGAATCCTCCATTATTTCTAATATTCTCAAAATTAAGTTCAAGATTAGTAGTAGTTTTGTATTATGTATGTACTGTTATTTTCTACATTAGTTCACCCATAGATAAACTTTCATTCATCAATGCTGTTATTGCCGGATCAATATAGACGTTTCTTTTCTTTTTCTTTTTTGGTCCACTACAATTAGTGGAGCTGCTACTAGTAATATTTGCATCGCCCTGCTTATTGTTGGTGTAATTTGTCGAACTTTCGTTCCTAAATCTGTCCCTCATCATTTCTTCCAATTTCCTTCCTGTTTCTGGGTGTTTTCGCATCTCGCCAATTTTGTCGCACAAGTCACTGAACAACTCGCGACCTTCCTCCATCCATCCATTTCTGCTTCCACTGTCTGAATCGCAGAATTTTTTTTTTTGTCGCGGAATCGTGGCATCACCCTTTCGCCGCTGCTGGTTCACCCATACATGATGCTCATTGTAGATTAGTACCAATGCAAATGCTTCATCTGCTATAGTAAATATATCACTCAGCAAGTGCCTCTCCTTCCGTTGTTTGAAATTGGAATTTGTCGGATTGATTGCCGACATGATTCTTGTAACAAAATAATAAAAATCTTCATCTTCCGCGTCTTTGTATGTTCTGTATTGAGGGTTTAAAATACCTGTGTTTTCATATTCTGTGTCTTGAATAACTGCAACAGTACCAGGGAATGTGATAGGGACTCGACCTTTTCTGTAATCGTCTGTACGGAAGTATCATAAGTATCAACGGGCAGCATGTTAGTGTTGTCGGACCAAAAATAGATTCTCAAAATCCTAATTTCAACAACCAATTCTCCCACCTGTATTTACCTATCCAGTTTTTTCTCGCTAATGTTTGTGAGTTGTGCCTCAATGCAGTCAGTACTGTCCCTACTCGTTTCCTGTAAAAGGAACAGAATGCCGCAAGTGGAATATTTGGTGGCTTCATAACCGCACTTTCTCCAACAGCTTTATTTATTACAAGCGCCGTTACCTTGTCATTGATAGGGAACTTCATGTTGGGGTACCAATGTTTTTTGACGTAATCCCTTAGCTGCTTCTCCACTCTTTCAGTCATATCACTCAAAGCCTTAAGCATATCGTTGTCTATTATAAGTCCATATTCGTCTGTAATTGTACTTACTGCTCGTTCTCTTGTGTCGCCGGCATTGTAACTCCCCTCTCCCTGCATGGTTGCCTCCGTTTGTTTAGGTACCATTACTACCTTTCCCACCCCTATATGTGGTTCCCTCTCTTGTTTCCGTAAGCGTTTTGCCACTTCCTCTGCCAATTTGTCATATTGGATATTTTTCATGACATGTTCGGCAACATCCTCTAAATTGTAGCATTCTCCGTTAGATGTTTTCTCTACCACATTGGTTTTTGTTCCTTCTTTCTGTTGGTTCGTTACTGTAGTGGTGGTTGTGTTGGTAATGGTCAGCGCTGGTTCGTTACTCTGGTTGATGGTGTTTTGTTCTTCCGTGTTTGTAGTAGTAGAAATTGTGTTGTCGGAACCATTTTTTTTACTGTTGCCCTTTGATGCGTTCATAGTTGTGGTATTACTGTTACACACTTTGTTAGTAATTGCGGTGTTTGTTTTAACTCTTCTTTTCTTACCGTTGTTGTCCCCTGTATTTTGATGATCACCGGGCCGGATGGTTTTGTTGTTTCGAAGGGTCTTCCCCTCGGATTTTTTGCTTCGTCGTGTCTTTCCGATAGCATTCATATTTTTTTATTTTATTTTCTGAATACGGTGTCGATCAAGAATCATGTGTTTCTTTTTGTGTGGTTTTGTGTGTGTACTAATAATTTGTCGGGTTGTGTACGGTGTTTTGTGTTGTGTGTGTTGTGTGTGTCGTGTGTGTGTGTGTGTGTACGGTGTTTCGTGTAGTATGTGTACGATGTTTTGTGTGTAGAATTTTTCCGTGGGTTCTGTACTATGTTGTTTGCCCGAACATCTTCTGTGTGTTGTCTGGTTTTGGGCGCGCTGTTATATTTGTAGCAGTAGAGCACGTACCTGTGCCAGCCACCCCTCCCGCGCCATAATTTTTTCAGAAGGGAAACATTTGATCACACTAAGGTTATGTATTTCAATCCTCTAGTCACATGTAGAATCTCGTAGACTGCTGCACCTAACATACCGTACTGTCTTGTGTGCCATTTGTATCTACAAACCACATCATTGTCTGTACTGTGTGTGTCAAAGTTGTTCCCAATATGCATTTAAAAGTTGTTCCCAACATGCATTTCGTAAGTCATGTGATACGCATTCATGGCCTGGTACAAAAACTTTGGTAGTCATTACCAAATGAGACTGTTTGTGCCCTGGAATTGCACCAAAAATACCCTCATCATGTTTGCCATTTTGAGAGTCAAACCACAACATTTTGGGCATTCTGAGTGGCAAAGTTGTTCCCAATATGCATTTGATGAGTCATGATAAATGTATTCATAGTTTTGACCGGATACTTTTGGAGTCATTACCCAATCAGTTAGTTTGTGCCCTATAATTGCACCAAAAATACCCTCATGTTTGCCATTTCGAGAGTCAAACCACAACATTTACAGCATTCTGTGTGACAAAGTTGTTCCCAATATGTATTTGATGAGTCATGAGGAATGTATTCATTGCTTGGACCAGATACTTTTTGAGTCATTACCCAATAAGTTAGTTTGTGCCCTGGAATTGCACCAAAAATACCCTCATGTTTGTCACCAATAATGTCAGATCCATGTTTGGAAACCATAGCGATCAGAAGAGAAATAAGCATTCCAGAGAAATCATGCCCTTCTTTCTTCGTAGTTGATAATAGCTGAGTCCCAAATTTGGTGCGAGGAAAATCTCTATCAGACTGGCGTGATAACAAACCACCGTACCGTTGTGCTAAATGGCCAATACTGTTAGCAACAGCCACACCGTGCTTCAAATTGGGGGCATAAACACATGGAACACTTCCGCGGAGCAACAATTCAATTGACTCGATGGCCCGTTTGGCAGTACCAAGCTGGTGCATGTGCAAACATTCACCGGGAGTTGCAAAATGAATGTTGTTCTGATTAGTACCAAAGCATAAATCATGAAATACATTCCTTATGTTGTGATGAGAGTTGTTTTTGAAGTTCTTATTGATATCGTTTAGATCTGTGCCGGGAAAACAATGAAAATCAACAGGTGACCACTTCTTTGTTGCAGGTTGAACAGAAGGAATGTTTATGTTTGGAGAATAACAGTTGCAGTGACGGCACATCCGCATGACACCCTTATTGAAGGAGCCGTATTTTCCACACAATTTATCGTGAAGTTCTGTGTCGCCAATAACATAGGCAATGGCAAATTTCATTTTTACCCTCCACTGTTGATTTGCGTACGGAAGATAATTCCATTCGATACCACCGTCTTCGTTACACGCGGCTTTGAAGGAACGAAACGCTACTTCCAAACCATTGTGAAGATTCTGAATTTTTTCCTTTGAAGTGGCAGGACGAGAGTGTCTGGTTGACTCCCATTCGGGGTCGGGATGGAAGTAAATAGTTGTCCATGCTTCAGGTCGAGAACGAGTCTCCACATTAAAAATACCAAGTGTCATGTTCAATGGTGTTAACGTAAGTCGTCCGTGCGCATCCAAAGATATGCCGTCCATGTAAAATATAATAGGAACAAGAATTTCTTGCGAATTGGGATTGCAAATTTCTTTCCAAGAAGATTTCCACCACGAGCCGTGATGCAATTCTGAGATTACAGAATTAGGATTCAACTCAGGATTATTGTCGGGAGACAGAGGGGTGGAATAGTCGGGAAAGGAGAGGTTTTCTTCTATCATTAGCTGCTGGTCAGAAAGAAGAGAATAAATGGCATCCTTAAAAGAACGGACATACACCTGAGTGGGCTTATTATCAGGTAACCAATTCAGTATATGAGGATGAAATTTCATATCGGAGAGACCAAGATTGGATTGGAGATTGTCAAAAATTGCTTGCCGAGATCTAATTTTGGCATCGCAAAAATCAAAACCCGGTCTCATTTGACTTTTCTTTGCCCACTGGAAAATGGATTTGAATGTGTTCAGTGGCAATTTATGTCTGGCCATTAAATTCATGAGTTCCAATTCAGCAAGAAGATGAGGGGGCGGCGGTAGTTTTGTGTGGCTTTGAAATGCCACCTCTCTTTTGTTCAAATTAATGCTTTCATGAAAAGATGGTGGTGGAGGGGCGGGCTGAGCAGTAACGACGTTAACAGCAGAACCATTAGTGTTATCTTCTTCGTTGTCTCCACAATCAATGTTGTTGGTAGAATTGTTGTCGTTATTTTCATTTACGTCATCGTCATTGTCATCCTCGTCATCGGAATTGTCGATATCATTATTCAGCGGGAATGCATCTTCATCTTGAACAGCAGAAACAGCCATGTAAGATTCAATGGCGTTCCGATCCATTGGCGGTAAAAAGACATCATGTACAATCTGTTGGTTTAGAACAGAATGAAGACCCGTCGCTGACTGACTTGTGACAGTGTGTTGCTGGGAGAGATGGGAAGGGGGAACAGATGGACCGTTTTGTGTCATAGTCATCCCGAAATCAGACGGAGAATGTTGAACAGACGGCAAGGTAGGCTGCACTTTGATAGAGGTGGAGAGGTTATAGATCTTTCGTTTAATTAGACCCTGACTATGGTAGAAATCCCGGCACTCATCAAGACAATAAAGATGTCTTCTTAGGCCAACGGAGACGTATTTCAAAGTACCCTGCTTGTTTGCCGTGGATTTATATCCTAAAAACTTGGAGTTTTTGCCATTCAGCGCGCAACAACGGCAGTAGAATAGAAGAGGGGTTTTCATAACAGGAGGCATGATGTTGCGGAGTTGTTTGAAGGAAAATATCAGTAGATGGGGTCGAAACGAAGGAGATCACAAAGATGAATCGTTGAAAGGAAAAAATTACATGTGTTACTTTGTGTGTGATGTGTTTTCTTGTACGGTAGATTTCCTTACTACCATACTTCGATTGCAAAAATGGTCCGTAAAGTAATTACTACTTAGTGATGATTGCAACATTCCTCGTACAATATGTTTAGTAGTGAACAGTACGTACAGTCAACTCCTTAAGAGGGTTAATACACAGCGCCGGACGGGTCAATCCCATCAGTTATTCCAAACATTTGTTGGCAGGCGCGTCAGTTCTTCCATAAGGTGCACGGAAATGTGAATCGAAATGGAAATCGTGGACAATAGCGTTGTTGATTATCGAAATGGAAATCGTGGAGAATTGTTTTGTTGATTGCGATCAAGTTGATTCCGACTTTCATGTACCCGTAAAACCAACTAGTACGCTATTTTTGCATGAGTTATTACTAGTAGATACTAGTACGAAATCGTGGACAATTGCGTTGTTGATTATCGAAATGGAAATCGTGGACAATTGTTTTGTTGATTACGATCGAGTTGATTCCGACTTTCATGTACCGGTAAAACCAACTAGTATGCTATTTTGCATGAGTTATTACTAGTAGATACTAGTAATACATTATTTTCGCTAGTACTTCATCATTATAATTGATTATTTCATTATCTTTCCGACGAGGAAAACAAATACCAACGTGTTAGGTGTTACTACGACCTAATCTTCGAATAGATAATCTACTCTACTGATACTACTAATACTAATCATCCAATCGACAGACGAACCAACCATGGAGGGAATTTACAAACTACAAAAGGTGGTTCAGGAACACCCAGCCAATCTCGAACAAGAACTCAGGAAAATGCTTGTTTATCACAAGAAAGAGACTGCTCGAATCCAAAAAATGATTCGTAAGATTCGTGCAGAAAAAAGAAATGATCCAAACGTTAAAATTGAAAGCGTCGATCCTACTAGCAATGATCAAGTCGATCCGAATGTAACCAGCAGCATCTATCCACAAAGCGGGTTATTTGAGAGGAGCGAACAACATTGGAGTGGCGATTCCGACGGTGTAGCTTCTGAAAATACAGCGGATCTTCCTGGCGTTAAACACGAACAAAACCCTTGAGTGCAATAGCCCGCCTGGGGTGGATTCGACTTGGAGTTGACATGGAGTTGGAGCTGGGATTTGAGTTGGAGTTGGAGGATTTGGGTCGGAGCCCATTATACCGGTATGGTGGAAACATGTTGAGAAAATGAAATAAGTCATTCGTGCACAAGTTGTACACAAAATAGTGCTTGTCACGAAACGAATATGATATCCTTAACCCTAAAATAGTTATTTTATTTGAGGAGTGACGAGATATTTGTATCAAAAGTAAAGGTGTGCGACGCGCGAGGTATTTTAGTAGACACGCGACCTAAAAAGGTAGGAAATTTAAAAAATAGGGTCGAGAATTGTAAAAATAGCGCGCGATAGCCCGCGGGGGGTCGAGAAACAGTTCTCGGACGTACCTGATAGCCGTTTTGCGATTTGTTCCATTTTTTTATATCACCCTTGGACGTTTTGAAGCAATTCCAAGTTTCAAAATCCGTTACTTTGTGAAAAACAACGCCACATCCCTGGAGGTAGTTGAACGCAGGATTCAATTCTCCCGTTCCCTTTCCATAATTTTTGACCACGTTATCGTCCAGAAGTTTAACTAGAAGGTTTGCCGACGATAGATCATCTGACTTTTCCAACAAATATCCGGCAAGTTTTTCTGTCAAAAATATGGTACCCATTTCTGGAAGGTAGCTGTAGAGAATTAGTTCTTTGACCCAAGTATAACGTTCGACGACTTCTGGATCAATTACGAATATCTCACAAAACACGTATGGAATGTGTTCCATAAAAATTCGTTGGTGCACCTC
Organism: Pseudo-nitzschia multiseries; assembly: GCA_037355745.1. Lineage (NCBI taxonomy): Eukaryota > Bacillariophyta > Bacillariophyceae > Bacillariales > Bacillariaceae > Pseudo-nitzschia > Pseudo-nitzschia multiseries. The sequence goes on along the minus strand of CM074788.1, from coordinate 12,732,576 downwards.
TTGTTGTGAGTTAACATTGTATTGAAGGAACCTTGTAACACAAGTTTCATTATTATGTTTGTCATCCAAACCCAACATTTCCAAAATGCCAGTTACAAGTTGTTCCGGTGTATCTTCAAAGTTTACATGGGCAAACTGTGTCGTACTCAAAACCCCGGCTGTAGGGTAAATGTACAATCGATTCATTCTTTGAAAATAGGCAACATTTTTGTCGCTCAATTCGGGTAGCATTGCTCCTGCGAGAAATCTCCTTTCAGTCAATACCAAATCTTCAATTGTTTCCATCACATGATCATAACCAAAACACCCATTGTCAGTGGCTTTTAAGACTTTAGGCATAATTAGCTTACAAACATTGTCAATTGAACAATCAAAGGAGGAGTCATTGACGTCAACTTCAATCATTGATGCACATAAGACTTGAGAAATGAACTGAATACATGCTGGTTCCAAAGAACGGACCACGTTCGCCCCAAGGTTTTTGCAGGAATCGACAACTTTCCTAATCAACCATTCATTCACCAAATATAGGATTCCTTTTATATCTGTGAAAGGTGCCAGACGTATGTTTCCGGTGCCAAGTTTGCATGGTGATAGGGTAACACGGTCGTCGTTGAATTCGAAATGAATGTTATAATAGTTGGAAACCGTGTCCTTGTAGTGGATGACGTTGTGGAATACCAAGGAAGAATGGAGTGGTAATATCACTTGACCGGTTTTTGGAACGTTCGTGTCACCTTGGCGATGAAATTCTACTGGTACCCACTTCTCCCCCAACAGGACCGTGGTTCCCAAGACGAAGGAATTCTGAAATAATTCTGGTAAGAAATATTGATAGAAATCCTTGTGTGTCAAAAGTTTTATGTCGAGATGACAAAGAGATAAGGTTGTAAAAATCCGTTTTGACTGTCGTTGAAAGTCAACCCAAAGTTTACAAAGTGCCTCATGAAATGCTGTTCTTCGTTCCGTTATATTCATCATTGTTTTGTTGCACACGTAATGATCAGATTTGTTTTGACCTACCAACTGTAGCCTGTGTGTGGGTACGGAATTTAAGCATTCAATACGCTGCAACTTGAAATGTTTGCCTAACTCCACCTGATTGTAGCTATGACTCAATGAAACATGGATTGATGAATTTGCCATAAGGCAGTCCAAGAAGTTTTTCATGGCATTTACGTATTGTTTTGAATCATGTGGAGAACCATTCTGGAATTTGGTATGGAAGAACAAACCGTTAGACGTATTGTCCAGCCCTGGTGGATATTGTGCATTCTTCATGTACCAAACCAAGATTTCACGGTAAAACAACATGTACTTCTTTATCGTTGCGTAGTTCACGACGTTACGCCCGTACAGAGAAGCCCCACCAATTTCTTCCTCAACATTCCCTAAAAGCCACTCAAAGTTTTACCACTTATTGTTCAGGTTGTAATCCTTGAATCGGTTGCTTATTTGCTTCCTGGTCAACAATTCTAACACTCCAGTCAACAATTCCAACACTCCAGTCACGCTGTTGTCAACTTTGGACAAAAATAAATTTACCATCACATCTATTTGCCGGGGAATAGGTCCCAAGTCACTTAATATGGTGTCTGATTTTTTCTTCTTTCCCCTACCCTTCTTCTCTGACCAAGACGTAGTTGACATGGTCTTCCTGAAAGCTGGCCTTGGTTCGGATTCAATAATACTGGATACAAGGTAAGCCTTGGTCGTCAATGCAGTGAAACATGTTGTATATTCCTTAAAAACTCATCGGTTGCATAGGACTCATTCCTGAGTGCCGCTTAAGATTGTTTTCCACAGACATACGGTGTTTTGGTTGATCGTTGTCATGTTTTGCAGGAGTATTTGGTGGTTGATCTTCCACTCTAACCCTTTTTGCCTTGTTCCCTTCCTTGTTACAATTAGAAACGGATGGACGCTTTCCATGGTTATTGTTGGTACGTGTCATTGCTAATGTCAAACCTGATTAGAAATTGTTACAATCTGATTAGAAAAAGTCGTAACAAATCAATAATTCTTTTACTGTTTATAAACAATCAGAATCAATGTTGTGTGAATAAAGGTATCCTTCATTTCGACAAAACATGAAATGTAGAAAGGACTTGATAACTTGAAACAGCTTTCATCTGAGTACATGACTCAGGTAGCGAGAGATAAGTGGAAACCATTTCTCAAAAACAATGTGAAATGTTACTGTTAGTGTGTCGTTGGTCTCTTAAACCTAATGTGCAGCGATGCTGATGCTTACTACAACATACCTATACTTCATCCTTCATTGAATAACCGGCGAGAAATACAATGTTGATGTACTACACGGAGAAAGAGGTAAACAATATCGTGACATGGATTTGAAAAAGAAAACCTGCAACAAAAACATCCAAAAAGTGGTGTCAATTTCTGGTCTCCAAATCGGTTGCTGCAACTCCGTTACAAAAAACAGAAAAACGGTGAATTGATGAGTAAATTAAAGGCTAGTTCAGTAGAAATTAAGAATATGGGGGGGGCGAGAAGGGGTGGTGTTGGGTGTTTACCCCTATACAAAAAGAGCATTTTTTGGAACTATAGTACGGCACTGGTGTACAAAGCTACTATTATGTTTGGGGTTTACCAATATCTAGGAAAAACCATTTTTTGGAACGCCGTTCCAAAAAACGGAAAAAAGGGATAATGGTAGTGAAATAGTGTAGGAACAAAGTGCTGTATATTTCTACGCAAATTTGTTACCAGAAATTATCTAGTACGAAAATGCTGTAGAAAGATACTGCTATACATATCTATGCCAATTCGTTACAAGAAATTATACGGTATGACATTGGTTTAGAAAACTACTATTGTGTTGGAGGGCCTATCAACGAAAATAGCATTTTCTGGAACGCCATTCCAAAAAACAGAAAAAAGGGATAATGGTGGTGAAATAGTGTAGGAACGAAGTGCTGTATATTTGTACGCAAATTTGTTACAGGAAATTATCTAGTACGAAAACGCTGTAGAAAGATACTGCTATAGATATCTATGCCAATTCGTTACAAGAAATTATACGGTATGACACTGGTTTAGAAAACTACTATTGTGTTGGAGGGCATATCAATGAAAATAGCATTTTCTGGAACGCTGTTCCAAAAAACGGAAAAAAGGGTTTATGGTTGTGAAATGGTGTAGAAAACTACTCTAGTAGACATCTACGCAAATTCAATACCAGAAATTATCTAGTACGAAAATGCTGTAGAAAGATACTGCTATAGATATCTATGCCAATTCGTTACAAGAAATTATATAGTATGACACTGGTGTAGAAAAGTACTATTGTGTTGGAGGGCCTATCTACAAAAATAGCATTTTCGGGAATGCCGTTCCAAAAAAAAAAAAGGGTTTATGGTTGTGAAATGGTGTAGAAAACTACTCTAGTAGACATCTACGCAAATTCAATACCAGAAAATATATAGTACAAAAATTGTGTAGAAAGCTACTGTTGTAGGATTCTACACAAATTTGTTACCAGAAATTATCGACTACAAAAATGGTGTACAAAGCTACTGTCGTAGGATGCTACACAAATGCGTTACCAGAAATTATCTAGTACAAAAATAGTGTAGAAAGCTACTGTCGTAAAAAGCTATGCAAGTTCATTACCAGTGTAAACACCGTCACACATGCTGTGGTACGTACCACCGGTACATGAAAGATGTCACTGTATCACAAGTTGAGAACGTTAATTAAAAAATAAGGGCACTATTCTTCAACTTAATTAAGAAAGTCAAATCATTCTTCATTGTTCTATATTTACTGCATTAGATCTCACAGGTTAAGTATCAATTTTTTTCTTCGAACACACACACAAACACACAGCAAAAAGCATTTTTTTTCTACCGTGCGAACTGTACCAAACTGTACGTCGACAAAAAAAACTTTCTCTTACACACACAGCACACACACACACACACACACAGCAAAAAGTGATTTTACAGTGTGATTTGTTTTCTTTTCGCGAGGCAAAAAATACTGTTTCCCTTCATAATCTTACCAAACTTACCTTAAGCAGAGCTGCTTTACCGTACTTGTACGATTGGCACTCCGTCCAAGAACGTTGATTCCCACTGAACTGATCAGCAATGATCACTAGGCAGGGAACTCAGGCTGTCCAAAATAACTGCCTTGGCTGAAAAAAGACAATAGAGACCAGGACGAGAGAGGAGTTGCTGGATAGATATTGTTGTTTGGGTGCACACAAACATATACGTCTTGAAAGCAATAAATCTGCATCCCTTGCGTATTTATATCAACAGGATCAAGATCCAGTTTTTCGTGATATAGGAGTAAGATTTCTTCAAATCTACGGCAGCAGCAACAACAATAATTTCTTCCCTGGTGCGTCGATTGACGACAACGCATCATTGGTAAACAACGAATCTGTGGCAAATGGTACGAATGAGAGAGAGAGAGAGATAGATAGATAGAGACAGAGAGAGACAATGATGCCTACATCCTACATTGCCGATGATGTATTCCACTCCTCCTAACGGCGCTCCTTCTCCTCCAACAACACCGCCGATCCTCCTCCAAACGGCTCCTACTCCAACGCCAATTGGATTTGTCTCCTACTCCAACACCAATTGAATTCGTCTCCTACTCCAACGTCAATTGGATTCGTCTCCTACTCCAACGTCAATTGGATTCGTCTCCTACTCCAACGCCAATTCGATTCGTCTCCTACTACAACGCCAATTCGATTCGTCTCCTACTCCAACGCCAATTGGATTTGTCTCCTACTACAACGCCAATTCAATTTGTCTCCTACTCCAACGCCAATTGGATTCGTCTCCTACTCCAACGCCAATTCGATTCGTCTCCTACTACAACGCCAATTCGATTCGTCTCCTACTCCAACGCCAATTGGATTCCTCTCCTACTCCAACGCCAATTGGATTCCTCTCCTACTCCAACGCCAATTGGATTCCTCTCCTACTCCAACGCCAATTGGATTCGTCTCCTACTCCAACGCCAATTGGATTCGTCTCCTACTACAACGCCAATTCGATTCGTCTCCTACTCCAACGCCAATTAGATTCCTCTCCTACTACAACGCCAATTCGGTTTGTCAATCCCATTTGTTGTTGGAGATGTCATTGGCGGCAAGGCGTTGGCGGCGACAAGGAACAAAGGGATTCAAAAGAAAACCAAAGCTAATTGCAGAAAGAGCAAAACAACAAAGAGCAATGAGACAACAGAAAGGTACAAATAGACAGAGAATGACTTCAAATTTTCTCAAAAACGCAGCACCATTGACAACAATCCACCAGACTTACAACCACTTGTTGGAGATAAAACCCAAAAAGGATCGTAAAAATAGAAAGGCAAATCTCAAACATGCCGACCAAATAGCATTGAAAACAGTACACAAAAATGGCTTTAAAGGTGAATTCATGGAAACAAGTTGGGGTTCTTGGAAAACAGTTGGAGAAAAGGAATATCCATCGGCAGAGGCTGTGTCTATTGACAGTTTCAAGTCATTGAATAGTACCAACGATAAGTTTGTTTTAGCGTTTACCAAATCAGAACCATCATTGCAAATCTTTGCAAAAGCTTCCAGACAGTTCGCAAAACAACGCTTGGGTACAAAAAAAATATAGAAAATACAAGAACATTCGCTGGGGAAATTGTTGAAGCTAAACCCAAAATAGGACAAGGATCCAAACGTGATAGTGTCAACAATGGAAATGCTATTGTTGGGATGAGACCAAATCGATTGAAATCAGGAATTGGTGTGTATGTTTTCAAAAACAATGTGGACCCTGCAACAAAATACAACCTTGAACAGACAGCCCTACACATTGTGAAGGAAATGCAGCTTTGTTTAAGTCCAATGTCCAAATTTGTCAAACTTGAAACTACTGTGATGAATGAGGTTGTTAGTCGTACAACACTGAATGCAATCGGCCATCACACAACGGTCATTTCTATTGGAAAGGATTATCACTCAAAATGCCATATCGATGCCAATATGTTCTATACAAGGCTGACGGTTATTGCTCCGAAACATGTAAGTGATGCCGAGGTGATTTATTACTTTGTGTTCCCCAGCTTTGGAGTGAAAGTTCCATTGAGGTCAGGTGATACTCTATTGTTCAAGCCATTAGTATTACATAGCTGTTTGAATCCAAAATACGAAGGCTATTATATTATGAGCGCCTATGTATCGAGAAAAACTGTGCTAACAGCTAATCCTCTATAATAATATTAAACAATAATTTAAAGTTAGACGTTTCATTCCCTTGGTTTGTTTTCCTGCATCATTGTGCTATCATTACGGAGTAGCAATCAATCGAAACATAGGAGAAATATGTTACGATCAATATGGAGGAGCATTTGATTCTTCAGTAATACTAACTTATTACTGATATTGTACTAGGTAAACAATTAAATATTGGATGTGTCAGAGAGGGCCTCACTATTGTCATCATCGTTTGATGACATTGAACAATCATCACCTGAATTAGTAGCATCATCATTATTGTTGCTGTCCTGTTCAACAATAGTGCATTGGGAGTAGAGTGCCTCTTCATTAGGCAAAGATGACGTTGTCTTGTGGAATTCATCCAGCCAAGCCCTTTGATTTGACACAACTAGATATGAGTTTGATTGCAAGGTACCAATTGCATCAAGTTCTGGGACAACTGCTACATAGGAAAGTATGCTGTCAACATGAAATAAGAACAGGGAATTTTCATTTACTTCACCTCTGGTCACAAACGACAAAGCTGTTGGTGTTGGAGTGGATTTAAACTTGGTCACTACTGCATAAATGCCTTCGTCGGCAATTTGGTACTCAGAAACAAATGAGTAAGGCTGCTTCAGATTGTAGAGTTTGAGGAAACACATAATATGGCAGGGTATTTCACATGTGTCGACATCAAACAAGGCCCAATCATACCAGACAGAGTTGAGTTGGCCACCATTGGAACGATATGAAGGGTGGCTCCAAAACAAGTAATTTTGCTGTGTGCATTGGTCAAACCTGTTGTGTTCAGTAAATCCTTTGACAAAGGTAGAGTCCTCCAAAAGTGGAAGCACATTCTGACATACAAAAGACAACATGATGGGAGAAATATAGGGTTTTGTTTTGTTTGATGACCTAACCCATCTCATAGTACTTGCCCCATCGTTGTTAATGAAAACGTGAAATTTTGAGCCAGAAACTTCAGGAGGGATTCGATTACCAGAAGCATCTTCTGTTGTCACTAAATTGAACTTTGAAGTAGCTACTCAAAGCAGCATTTTTTCTTCCTGTCGATTTGCCGTTTGCATTATCAATGTGGAAGCATTCTGTTGAGTGTTCTTTGAGGGTGCTTTGATTTCAGTTTTGTGGTGTGATTCCGAATAAGAAGAATCCCATCTGCATGGAATTCCTCAAAGCTTTATGTACTCAACAAGGTGAAAGTATAGATGGTTTTTGATCAGTTTTGTACCCATTCCCTCTCTGAGGCAGGTGGAATTAATACAATTGATAAAATGAATTCTCATCTTGGGGAGATTTTCCAATCCAGAAATGGGTATATTCCCATGCTTCAAGAATTCTTCCATGGAGAGGATCAGTTGAATTACCTCTACTTGTTTCTGAATAAATGTCGCGTCCTGGATGATGTTTATTGCCACATCGGAATAAAGGGTGATCAGAATGGAAATGAGCATTCCAGAATAATCATTACCCTCCTTTTTGGTAATGGAGAGAAGCTGACTTGAAAACTTTGTTCTAGGGAAATCTCTGTCTGGTTGCCTTGACAAAAGACTGCCGTATAACTGCCCGAGTGAACCAATAGTACTTGATGTGCCATTCGTGTTTAAATCAGGGGCATACCAACACTTAGGACTCCTTTTTAACAAAGAATTGAGTGATTCTACTGCCCTACGTGCTACACCCAGTTGATGCATATGCAAACACTCACCGGGAGTAGCAAAGTGAATGTTGTTGACATTACTACCAAAATTGAGGCTGTGAAAAGCATTTTTTATGGGATGGTGGGAAATGCTTTTGAAGTGCTCCTTGTATTCCCTTGCAGAAATGTTTGGGGGGGGTTCAAAATCTTTTGGAACCCAGAGTCGAGTCTGTTCCTCCACTTGGGCTTTTGGTTTATGGATGACATGTGTCGGACATGTACAGTGTCGGCACAATTTCTTCACCTTTTCCGTGTATGATTCATACTTACCACATAGTTTGTTGTGAAGTTCTGTATCACCAACAAAATATGCAATCGCAAATTTCATTTTCACTTTGAACACTTTTCCTGCATACAGAAGATAATCCCACTCCAACCCGCCCTGCATTTCACATACTTGCTTGAAAGATTGTAAAGCCGCTGCCAGCGCGGTGTGTAGATTTTGAATATTATCTTTCGCCGTGGTTTTGTTGTTGTAGAAAATGATCGGAACAAGGATTTCCTCATTTTCATTGCAGATCTGCTTCCACGATTCTGTCCACCAAGACCCGTGGTGTAGTTCTGTTATGTATGTTTCATTGGTGATTGGTGGGTTGTTTTCAGGTGAAAGAGGAGTCTTGACATTCGGAAAAGACAAATTGGTTTCTTGCATCAATTCCTTATTGGTCAGAAGGGAATGAAGTGCGTCTGGGAAGGATCGAACAAATATTTGGGTGGGTAAATTGCCAGGTAACCAGTTAATTATGTGTGGCTCGAACTTGGTCTCTGATATACCCAAATTGGACTTGATTTCACTAAATATGGCTTCTCGATGGCGGGGGAAGGTAGAGCTAAAGTCAACACCATGAATATTTTGACATTTGTTTGCCCATTGAAAAATAGATTTGAATGTGTTTAGAGGTAACTTGTGTTTTGTCATTAGATTCATGAGCTTTATTTCAGCAATGAGCCTATTGGTAGGTGAAAAAGAAACATGGGATCGGATCAATTGCTCTCTTTCATTGATGTTTGGTTGGAATGTGGTGGGTTCTGCAGCATCCATACCATTATCGTTCTGAATAGGAAGGCAAATTTCTTCATGAATAACCATGTCATCGTTGATGCTGTTGTCTTCTGAAGGAAACAACTGTGATTCAATTACATTTCTATCAATTGGTGGAACAAATAAGTTGTGTACTACCTGACTGTTTAGAACGGAGTTGAACGTTTCATTAGAGGATGCCTTGTTAGTGTGAGCGGCGGCAACAGCGGCGGAGGGAACAATTGGACCATTCTTGATCAATGTCAGGCCATATTGTGAAGGGGAATGGCAAACTGTAGTAGTGGATTCTTCTTTGGCAGATGACAAAAATTCCATTAGGTTATGGTTTAAACAGAAATCACGGCAAAAAGCTATTGAATCAAGGTGTCGTGACAGGCCTCGTGATACATATCGGTATGATTTGTGTGAAGAGGAATCTTGTCTACTTCCGATGAATTTTTTTGACTTGCCCTTATAGGACATGCAGCTACGGCAGATAAATGATTTGGCTATTTTGGTATAACAACCACTCTTGAAGTGATGGCGATTTTTACTAGGTTGTGACATGTTCTTCTAATGGAAGAAGGGAGGGGGAGAAATGGTTTTGATGGTGGTGTTCAATGAACATGATGAAAACAAGCATGATGCTATCGGAGCGAGCATGAAAAGGCATGATGGTATGAAAGAAGACACGACGTGACATACCGTAGAAACAACGTGGGAACACAGCAAACAAACACTTCTGAAATTAATTTTATTTCATATCTTGGGTTAAGGTTAGAAAGTTTGGTAGTGAGAAATAGATTTTTTAAATCAATTTAGTCAAAATTGAGAGATCAATGGACATTTTGAGTCATTGGGGAGAATTTTTGTCGCAACCTGAGGGGGGTCAAAAATCTTCACCACAAAAATTGTAAATTTAAAAAAATGCCCTTGCGCATGCATGACAAAGGCAGGGTCAATTTTCTGAAAATAGGGCTTGCGAGGGGTTGTGTTGGGTCGCGTGACATTTATCGGACGCAGGCCCCCCTTGTTACCACCGCAGTACTCAAGAGGTTCCAAGACTGCAACTTCCATGGGACCAATCCCTTTGATGTGACAGATGGGGTACTCCCCCTAGCCTTCACCCCCAGGGGGGATTGGTAGAGACCTTGAAACAAGAACAAGAAGCGGCGGCCAATGTGGCAGCCTATGACACCATCATCTCCACAGTAGGCAACTCCCTCACCTTGAAGGACTCGCTAGAGCTGCAGAGGACCAAAGCCTACATTCCTGTGGACTGGACCGAAGCCACTACCCAGCTGGAGAACTATCTGGCTGTCCTTGCAACCATTCTGGGACTTACCCATGAAGTGGTGAAAAGCTATCAACAAGGACTACTGCAGCTCAAGATTCAGGAGATGCCCCTTCAAAGGGCCATTGCAGATGAAATGGGGGGAGCTCATCATCCCAGCAATTGTAGTCTACTACTTTCAGATTAGGGTAAGAGGGTGGCTTGAAGATCAGTGGGAATCTGCCTTCACCATTCCCTCCCCCGGCTTTGGGGAAGATTTCCATCGGTTTCGAATGACCCAGAACCTCAATTGTCTTCCCAATGTTACTAATGTTGTGACCTTGAGACTCCTTTGCAGACCAGACCCCCCTCAAGTCTCCAATGCTGGCTCCAATGGGAACAGTAGCAGCAGCAGCAGCAGCAGCAGCAGCAACAACCACTCCAGCAGCTCCGGCGTCCGCACCTCACCTAGGGCACCAGCACAAGCACGCCTGACAAATCCCAACCGCAACCCTTGCCTTAAAGACGGCAATCATTCCATTGTTAAGAAATTGGAATCATCCAAGACGAGGGAAGCCCTCCAGGCTATGAGAGATAAGGGGAAAGCCCCCCTCTCACAATCTGATGGCCAAGAAAGGTGCCATTCATGGCACGTCAAAGGCGTCTGTTTCAGTGGCTGTAAGCACATCTATGACCACGTGGCCATCACTTCCAGTGAGCAGGACCAACTCTGGGAATGGTGCCAAGAGGCATATGCCTTAAAGGCCGGCAAGCGCCATCACAATGGCGTAGAGCCCTCCCCACCATATCTGAGACCAGGGGAGACCATAAGTAAACAGCAATTATCTAATCAACAATCATCCAATTCCACCTTACGAATCACACATGAATTAGGTAAGCCCCAAAAACAGAACACGCGCTTCTCACTTATTGATCCTCGACCAATGTATGTGGTGCCTTGTCACACAAAAGCAGCACCTTTGGCTAAGGAATTCGCCACTGCAACACCCACACTGCCTAGAACCGAGTCCCTAATCACTAAGACAGCACTGAAGACCCCCCACACAACAGCCCTTTTGCTACACACTACAAGAGGGGCCACGCCTTTCCAGCCGAGGACCACCCTAGTCACATCACTCCCCAGGATTGATCCCCTAGCCACTCATCTTCTACCACAGAAAGGATCTTTGACAGCACCGGCAACACCGGACCCCCCCCCCCCCCCCCCCCCCCCCACACACACACACACACACAGCAGCCCCTTTGCTACACACTGCACGAGGGGGCACGCCTTTCCAGCCTAGTAGGACCACCCTAGTCACATCACTCCCGAGGATCAATCCCCTAGCCACTCCTCTTCTACCACAGATGGAATCCAGTCCTCCATTCGAATACGAGCACGACTACCCCAGCGACAGGCTGGATGCGCACATCGACCAAGCAATCAAGCTCTACCACCACAGCACTAGCTGGGGGGACTTCATCCGGACCATCCAAGGGAAAGGAGACATCCAACCTGATGTGAGCACTCTCCCACATCCAGCTGGCGGCCTACTAGACCAGTTTGGAAAGGAAGGAGCCCCAGCATCTATGTCCGGACCCCCTTGGGAAGCGGCCAGAATAGCAATCCTCCCACCAAGGCATTGAATTCCTTCAAGCAGAGTATGCCAACATGATGGACAAGCAGCAATGGACTGTCCTCCTGGCCAGTCTAATTCAAGACCTCCCCGGACTCCGGCTCAGCCTGCTGGGGATTGCACCCCAAAGAGGGCGCCGGCCATGAGTGATCTCTGACTACATCTTTTTTGGAGTGAACAACAACACCATCCCTCTAGCGCCAGAAGACTCCATCCAGTTTGACCGGACTCTTCAGAGGCTCATCACCTGGATGCACTGGGCCAACAGCAAATTTGGCTTGGTGTACATGCCCAAAATAGATCTCTCTGATGGCTTCTATCGCATCCAGGTGAAACCAGAAGACACCATGAAACTGGGAGTGCTTTTCCTGTCCAGGAAGGGAGAACCTCCCCTCCTCATTGGGATCCCCATTACCAACCCTATAGGGTGGATATCCAGTCCACCAAACTTCTGTGCTTGCACAGAAACAATTGCTGATCTAGCCAATGCTACGCTAGCCACCACAGGCCTATCCCAAGCACGGCTCCAGCCCCATTGACTCAACCTACTCTCTGAAGAGGTCGCTCCGGTAGATCCGGGTGACGAGGCCCCCAAAGACACTCCCACCAACAGCACCACTCCCAGCAAAACCCCACTCTGGTATTTAATCACCTTGCCAACCTCCTCTCCCGCTCTGATCTCTCTGACAATGCCTTGCTCCATCATTTCAACACTATCTTTCCACAGGACTTGCCCTGGATCTTATGTCCCCTCAGGCCTCCCATGCTTTCTGCTATGACCTTGGCTCTATCCAGGCAACCATGCGAGCTTCAGTCACTGAGCTCTATGCCCGCAGAAAGGATGCCCATTGGAATCAATGGGTTCAATTCTGTCTGTCTCAAGGCTTTGACCCACTCCTCCAATCTGTTAAAGATCCAATCCCAATCCACCAGGTCTTTGCAAAAAGACTCCATGATGGCAGACTGCTGTGGTCCTGTAGCAACCAGCCCCTCAGATCTTGCACTGTATTGGACACCGTTCGGCCAGTGGGACAGACGCTGGCCCTCATGGGGTCCAAAGATCCCAGAACTAACTCCAATGGCAGTCTTGACTTCAGGCTAGCTGCCCAGTTCAAGGGCTATGTCAAGCTGGATCCAGCCCCCTCCAGAGTCAAGCCGGTTCCAATCACCCTTGTCATGCACACACTCAGATTTGCATACTATGACTCCCCTTCTTCTCCTTGACAGGTCATTGCCAACATGATCTGCATAGCCTTCTTCTTCTGTCTATGCCCTGGTGAGGACACCGGTACATCCAGGGATGACCAAGCCTTCCTTCTCCACGATGTCTCCTTCTATCTTGGATCCAGAATCTTCCAGTACACTGGCTCTGTCCATAAGCTCCAAGCTGCTAACTCTGTGACCCTAATCTTCACCACACAGAAGAATGGGGACAAGGGGGAAGTGGTTGCTCATGCCAGGAGTGGTGACTCACTCTGCTGCCCGGTAGTGGCGTGTGCTTGCCAAGTCCTATATCTCAGAAGATGCTGCCCTAGCAGCTCTCCCTTCAGTCCGACCCTCAGGCTAGGCAGTTACATCTCCAATGGTGTTGTCAATGAGGGTCTATGCTCATATCCTCTACCATACCACCGGCATCTCCCCTACCGCAATCTCTGCTCAATCCCTTCGGGCAGGGGGGGCTATGGCCCTGCTACAGGGCAAATACAATTCTAATGTCATCAATCTCCTTGCACGATGGCATAGTGACTGCATGATGAGGTACTTGCACCAACAGTCCCTCCCCATCTTCAAGAATCTTGCCTCTGTCATGTTCAACCATGAAGCATACTCCTTCCTGCCGGATAAGTGGGTGTCAGCCTCTGACACCACTCCAACCGGCAGCTCTCTCGGAGTCATCTTTCGATGACTCTCCCACCCTCGCTGTCCTCCAAGTCCCCTTTGGGTCCATTTCATGCAGCTCCCACCCTGTGGCTTGTGGCCCAATGGCAGAAAAGGTTTAACAGCCAAAGCTGTGTGCCGGTGCGTGTGGGCAAAGCAACCTAAGGAACAAGACTCCCCAGCCTGCAAAAACAGTTGACAGGCTGGAGTTTCCTGGATCCCCTTCTAGCACTGCTTACCCCACCAACACACCCATGAACTACAAGCATTGCACATACAGTACTACAAGTAGGTTGGCTACTGCCGAGGCTATCACGCAATAGTAAGTGATAGCATTGTGTGCACGAGAGAAAAAATTAAAAACTCCATAAAAGTACTGTACGAAGTACGAGTATGTGTGTAAAGTAGGGTGGCCATTTTGAGACAGCTCCCCCCCCCCCCGAACACCCATCGTTGCCAGTCTTCTTATTCATAAGGGACCATTGCTCCAGCTGGAAATTCCTGACCAAAATAATCACCGCGCCAGAATTGGCAAGGTCAAGAGCTATCCATAGATACCCAATTTGCAGGGATTGCGCCCACCAGAACCCCTTTGAACTTTATGATTCTTCTGGTCAAGAAAATCAGGAAAAGTTAAAAAAAACTCCATTAACCCAACCTCATAATACCAAGTGGTCTCAACCAAATTTTTCCTTAACAATAGCATTAGAGGCGCCCACATTTGGTGGGTTCCCTTCCTTATACCAAGTCCAAGAAGACCTGCAAGTTTCAGATTGATTGACCGAGTCCTAAAGGAGAAAAGAGCTTCAACAACAGCAACAACAGATCAACCCAAACGCTGTGAAAAGTCTGAAAATCCTCCCATAGCAGCAACACTAATCCCTCGTCTGCTCGCGGCAACAACAAGCAAGCCCCACTACAGGGTAAATCAATACTCCGTACTTATCAAGTACAAGAAGACCCCCAAGTTGCGGCTTGATCCGACCAGTGGTTTGAAAAAAAAACAGCCAGAACAACAGCAACACCCCCAAGCGCAACATTTTGAGGACGACAAATCCCCCCCCCCCCCCCCCCCGCGCGCGCGCCAGCAACAAGGATCCTCCTGTTCTTGGCAACAACAAGCACAGCTACAGTGTAAATTGAAACTTATCAAGTACAAGATGCCCCCAAAGTCCCCCCAGTCGTTTCGAAGAAAACAGCTGCAGCAACAGCAACAAGAACACCCCCAAGGGAAAAAAACTCCCCCCACATCAGCAACAACAACACACACAGTTGGCACTGTGACAAGAGGCGCCGCCCTTCCCCCTTGCAAGTTAACGGATAACGCTGGTGCTGTTATTCTTATTCATTCTTGCAATATTTTTACTACAGCGGCAGCTATGGTAGCAGCGGGATTTACACAAGAGGAGAGCAAAAATCAGTCCCTACTACAGAAGAGAGTATTGCGGAAGAAGGCAAAACTCTTGGAAGAAGACAAGAAGGCTCTGTGGTAGTTGTGCTTTGGGGGATCCGATTCCACCACATTTTCAATTAAAAAATATGGCTAAAGATGATGCAAACAAGCAAATCCAGGATTCGTTTTTGAAAGAGCTCAAACACAATATGGTAACTGCAACATGGGGGTTCAACAAACCAACAGAGAGGTGGAGTATGGTAAATTGTAATGCTAGTGCAGGGATGGATGGTACAGAGTTTACAAAGGTAGTGACGGACGCATACATGCCATTATTTCCAGACCTCGCCCCACTGCCTGGAAAGCTAGTAGTGTTGTTAGTGGATTTGGGACCAGGACGGGAGGATGATGAGTTGAAAATTGTTACAGCCCCCAAAGACCTCTACTTACTTACTTACTGGAGCTCCAAATTCTACACATATTTGGCAACCAACAGACCAGAACTACGGACCATTTAAAACTATGTTTTGCCAAAACAAGACGTTATTGAGCACCTTACGCTGTGCAAGAGGACTTACCATGTGATCTCATGATATTCTGCGGCTTGTATTTGGGGGACAGGAGACAGAGTACGTCACTTTGCACAGCGCGTTTCCTGAATCATTTTCTGTGGAAAAATTGAAGGCTATCTGGCGCACATTGCTGGTATTGTCCCTTTCACACGCAAATGTCTAGGGAATCACAATGTAGTAGCTCACGAGGTGACAGCGCTATGGAATGGTTCTGTAGACCTAACAGCACATCCAATGATGGCAAAGTTGCTTGACCTTGAACTTTGCAACAGTACTGCAGTGAAGTACCTCACCAAGTATGGTTTGAAAGGCAAAGCGTTTGCTGCAAGAAAGGCGCCACGAAGTAATGGGAAAGAGAAGATCCCATCTACTAAACCGGGTTCGAACGAGCGAATATTAAAAATTTCAAACGCAAATACCGCAGGACAGAAATTCTGTATCACCAGTGGATTTGTCACTAAATCCAAGGACGTTTGAAAAGCAAAAGTCTTGAAGGAACGTTTGAAAAAATTGCCACACTGAAGAGTAGAAAGGCGGGCGCTGCTGCTTTTTCAAAGAAAAAGAGAGCAGTTGAGGCCTTAGTTGCAAAGTGTGGGGGCAAATTTGGTATACTAGCGGTACAACATTTCAAAGTGATCTATGAATGAAAGGTTGGAAAGAAGGTTGCTGCTGGAATGAAAAAAGAGCAAATAGTTGCTGCTCTAGTTAAAGTAAAGGATGATTCACCGTTTGGCGCTGTGGAGTGGAGCGAGGAGGTGGATAGCGCTAAATTGGAGCAGCTGGAGAAAGAAGCAGAGCTCACTATGAAAGAAACACTCTTGGGAAAGGCCATGGCAGAGAAATTAGAGAAGTGTGTTGAAACAATTAAGGAGGTGACTCCAGCGATGCTGGAGCAGACCTGGATGATGGGAAGGTTGAATACATTAAAAGGATGCAAGCAACAAGGGTGGAACAGGAGGAACCAACCCGCGATTTGGATATGGCTGCAGTGTAATCAATGCTGGCGTCGGGTCGCCAACGAGGAGGAGGACGACACCACGTTTCGCCCGTTTCGCCCTTTTCGCCCTTTGAGGACGACGACGCGATGGTTGAATCACGCCCCCCCCCCCCCCCCCCCTACCCCCCAGTGTGGTGCAACTGAATTAGTTAATTTAATATCTGTTATTTGTTTGTTATTCAGTGCTGTTAAAGTACTAGTTGCAATTAGATGGATTAGGAAGGAAAGAAGTGAGGAGTTTCGAGTTTTTTTGCAATAGAGGTGCAAAAAATCGTCTTCAAAATCGGTTCAAAACCAGTCATGAGACCAATTTAGATCATGAGTGTTATGTTTGTCGTAAGACTCTAGAAAGAGAACATGTATGGTAATTTGAATTAATAAATGTTTAGAATTGTGTGATTGATAAATCTGCAGAGAGAAAACATGTTTTTGGATACTTTTGTATTCAATTGTATTTCGATTGGGAGAAGCTTCTCATATACAAAAGTGATGTGTTCTTGAAATTGGAACATGTGTTTAAGTTCTGATTCTGATTCAATCGTATAAGGAATGATGGATAGATGTGTAACGGACAAAGGAGTGACAGGATACGACACCCTTCTCCTTCTCGTAGAATGAGTAAAAGAGTAGGATGATAAGGCTTGATGTGACAAATGTTGATTCTTTCTTTGAGGTGTAGAGTTTTCCAATAGGCAACGGTGCCATTGCTGAAAATTTGGTCAATTGTGAATGGACCAATGTTTTTGACAACAAGAGCATCTGCACTTGGTTTGGTGATCATGATTTGTTTGTTGATGACAAAGTCATGTTGTTTATGGTGAGATTTTTTATGGAGTGCATCTTTGTTGATGACGTTTTGGCGTTTGTTTTGGACGATGTTGATATCAATGATGATAGGAATGGGGAGAAACATATCGCGGTTGAATACAAGAGCACCCAGAAAGATGCCAAACGTTGTGTGGACAGTGCAACGCAGGGCAAATTGAGTGGATGCAAAGATGTTGTCGATAAGATCACGAGCTTGTTGTAGATCTTGAGGAGGATTGGTGCTAAGTTCGATGCGACGGCTGATTTGATGGTGTCATGAGCACTTTCAAGAACAGCGTTTGATTGTGGGTTCTTGACTGTGGACATCTTGGGTCTGATTCCTAGATATTCAAGGTGAAATTGGAAGTCGTGGTCTATGAAGCAAGGACCTCTGTCAAATTGGCAATTATTGGGTCGAGGGTAATGAGAGAGCCAGGCATTGTTGAGTGCATGGGCCGCCATTAGACTTCTTGTAGGGTTGACTTGAGGAGATTGAATGATTTCAAGTAGGTTGGTGGACATATCCATGATGGTGAAACCATTGAATTGGATAGGTTGAGGATGAGCAGGGAGTTCAATGAACCATGGACTGATTGCGTCAATGGCTACGGTATCCCAGGGTACGTGAGTTTCTTGGCAAGTAGCTAGATGACCATGGTGGTGATGATCTGTCTTGTATCGTTATTCCAATGTCGTCAATGTAGACTTTGACTTGAGGGAGGTGAAGAAACATTTGTTCCCTACAACCCTGGGCCCAACATGGAGAGTTCAGGAAGCCCATGGGTAGTCAGAGCAGGCTAAACTTGCCAAAAGGAGTTACGAGGACACACTTCCAACTGGATTTTTCATTGAGTTTGAAGGTGTGGAACTGCATGCTGACATCTATGAGCATAAGGTATTTGAAACCTTGGTGTCAATGGAAGATGTCTTGGATTTTTGGTAGTGGGTAATGAAGTTTCTTGGTGACTTTATTGAGTTCACAAAAGTTGCTGATAAGGCAACAGGATCCATCTGGTTTGGGTACTACAATTGTAGGCATTCCCCATTCAGTGGCATAGCAGCGTTTGAGGATGCCGAAATTGACTTGTCGGAGGAGTTTGGTTTTGACTGCTTGTTGCTGATGGATGGGAATAGAATATGGTTGTTTGATATGATAAGGAACTGCATCGGGTTGGAGGTCAATGTGGAATTCTTTGTCAGGAAAGATTCCTAGTTTGCAATTGGTGAGACATTCAAATAATGTTTCATGTGGACTAAGGGTCTTGAGGAGACGGTCTAGTTTGTTTGAAGATAGATGGGTTTGTTGAGAGACTAGCTTGGGTAAGTCAGTCTTCTCCTATTTTGTTGCGCCATCGACATAGGGTTGTTGTTTGGCTTGGTTCATGTAGCATTCGGCAACAACATGTGGTTCGTTAGACACGACTCTTTGAATGATGGTCTTGTCGTGAAAGTAACTAGGAGGATGGAATGGCATTGTTTTCTCGTACCAGGTCATGGTTGAGTTTTTGAAATCCATTTTGATACCAATATCCTTCATAGTCTTTTGACCAAGGGTAAAATGATAATTCATTTTGGCATCGACCACAACGCACTTGACTTTATTGATAAGAAGTGAGAAGGATAGTTCGGGAAGCATGAGGTTGTGAAGAGTTATATACTTGGAGCAGGTGGTTCTGCCATTGGTAGTGATCATGTTGACTGGAGTTTCAAGATCACGAAGGGTGACTGTTGGCGGAAGCAATGACTGAAGAATGAGGTTGTCAGTTGATCCAGAGTTGAAGAGGGTTTTAAAGTAGTATTTCCCTTTTTGTTTGTTGACTTGGATGCAAGTTATGATTGTAGTAGGAGCAAGATCTTGAGGTTCTTTTGGCTTGGAGAGAGCAGTGAACTTTTTGGTGTAGCCGTTAGATGGGCTTGGAGAAATGACATAAGAGCCGGTGAGTGGTTCTTTGTTGGGCTTGTTGTCAATGTAGATTAATTCTTCTATTGGAGGTTCAACGGGTGAGTCCTTGGAATTGTATGATGGGAACTGTTGGATGTCTTTATCATAATATTCGAAGTTGGCTTCAATATCAACATGAAAGACATCATGCCAAATTTCTTTTGGGGACTTGGAGAGTTCTTCAATAACAACGCACGTGTGTTGTTCTGTATCAGGAAGATTAGGAGGACTGTGATTGTTCGTGTTATCATTGGAATGATTGTTGCCATATGCGCCATTGTTGTTGTTGCAATTGTTCCTGTTGGGATTGTTCCCGTTCTGGAAGCATTGCCCCCATGTGTGGTTTGATGTTGGATGAACTGGACAAGGGTCCAAATTTTGTACTCTTCGTTTGTTGTTGTTATCGTTGTTGTTGCAGCGAGGGTTGTTTGCATTGTTGTTGTTGTCATCCTTGTTGTTACGTTGATTGTTGTTGTTGTTGTTGTTCGAATTGTTGTTTCGATTGCTGTTGTTATTGTTATTGTTATTGTTATTGCTATTGCGGCAATTGTTGTAGTTGTTGCGGCGGTTGTTGTTATTTTTGTTGCTGTTGTTGCTGTTGTTGTTGTTTATTAAATTCCTTTCGTGTCTAGATTGGTAGAGGTACGAGATTGGAAATAATGAGACCTCGCAAATTACTGGGCTCATTCTTACGATCGAGAATCGATACTTAACTGAAAGAAAAAGGATCGATAGCTCATTCTTACGGTCGAGAATCGGTACTTAACTGGAGAAGAAGAATCGATCGTCACTCGCGTTCGATACTTAGTGATCCAAGAAAGAACACATGTCAGATGCTAGCATATGCTATCTTCTGCTAAGTGCTCTGTTTTCAAGAAAAGACAGCAGAGGTTTGAAGCTTTTCTCACGAACTTGTTTGTCTGCTGTGTGATTACACGACACATTATGTCGTTTTACCCGTAACACGGTATGTTGCCGTATATTCGTAAAATCGTGCTGTATTAGCGGCAGCACACTCTAAAGCGGTAACTTGCTCTCCAGCAAGCCGACACGCTTATACTTTTAGATTATTTGATTATTCAACCTTAAACCTTGCACCGGACGCTTCCCCCTTGCTTCCTACTGTAGAACTACAAGCCTAAGATCTAAGTGACCGTCACATAAACGATGCTCGTGCTTTCGTAAAATTCGTGCAATATTTTAAAATATTCTGAAACATTTTGTTGCGCGCACAATAAATAATTCTCTACCTATTTTTGCTCGCAACAATTTCAAGTAGGACTATTTTCCTATCCATATTTTCATCCCTTGTTTCATGGTTGCTTCCAAATTTTTCTATTCTACAATTTTGTTTCATGCTTACCCCGTTAATATTTACTCGCCATTTAATTTTTGTTATTTTCCACACGAAATTCATCTTATGTAATAATATCCTCTATGTACACTGATATTGTCGTAGCGTTGATACCATTTTCTGAACAAATATAGGAGCTTCTTGATAACCAGCAATGTATTCTGTTACGTCACTTTCACGTTACTCACACTATCTTTTTCGAATATCAAAAGCCAACAACCATATTTTTGTACTAATAAGAAAATATTTTATCCGCAATTGCAATACTCTCCGACATTTTACAATATTCACGCTACGCTTACCAAATACGGAAATACAACAAACATATTTTGTAACAAATACGAAAGTATTTTATCAGCTTTTGAAATTATCTTGTTGATTTTTATTATATTCCAACAGAAGACCCGGAACAATATTGTGCTAACCATAAAAATAATAATGAACTAGCCGTTCTACTATTGATGTTGATATCATCCATTACTCTTGTTCGTTTTTATTGTATTCCATGAAAAATTTGTAGTCCTCATCATCTTCGCCAAGAATCTCAACCAAGGTACGTTTTCGCTTCCGTGTTTTTCCCTCTGTGTTCTCCTCCTTATCTTGTTGTTTACGATTGCCATTTTGCTTTTGGTACATTTTAAGTATTTCCGTCTCTAATTCTTTTGACTGTTGTTCCTCCCTTCGTTCTTCTAATTCGCTTACTAGGTATTCGTAAAGATCTTGTCCCTCGTTACTCCACCCCTCCTTATTTCCAGACTTACCGTCAGTGAATTTTTTTCTCAACCTCGTGCCCTTTGTTGTGTTTATCCACGAGTCGTAGTCGTTGTAAAGGAAAAGCAATGCAAAAGCTTCATCGCTTGGGGTGAAAATGGTACTGATTGTCATTCTGACTGATTTTCTTTTGAAGTCTGTCTGTTTTGGTGACACAGCTCCAAGAATTCTTTTCATGAAGTATTTGAATTCTGGTGAATTTTTCCGCCGATAGTCTTCGTGCAATTGGTACCTATTTTCTGAGTTAACGTCTTGGGTGTCCGTGATTAGAACCGTTCCTGGGAAACTATCTGGTATCTGGTTGTTTCTTTTATTGTCTACGTGTCAGTGTTAATACGACCAAAATGTTAGAATGGCTTATGAACGATTGCATGCCGGCAATCATTTTCTTGTTGGTTGCGTACCTTTGTAGTTTTTCCTGGCAAGAGTTTGAGCATTGTGCCTACACGCAGTCACTGCTCGGCAATAAATTCCACTCCACTTTTGGTCTTTTATATCGATTGTATTTGGTATTTCATTGTTATTCGCTTGTTTTACAATTTTGAATATCGTCGCCTTCACGAATGTAATCTCTGGCGGGAATTTAAATTTCCTGAATGCTTTTTCTTTGACGTGTTTGACAATGTTGTTTTCCAAGTTATCGTTATCGTATTGTTTTGTTGTCTGTAGAATATTTCTGTTGCTACTGTTGGTGGTTGTATATGTTTGGCTATCGTTTGTGTTTGTTCGGTCACTTCCCGATACACTGCTGTTTGGGCTGTTTGTGTTATTGGTAACAAAGGTTCTACCTGTCACCGGACTGCAAATAGTACTCAGTTCCACCATAATTTTTTTGTTAACTCGTGCACATCAACTTACCGTTTTTACCTTTGATTGATTTGGCGCGCTATTTTTATGATAATAATGTTGTTTGTAGGAATCGTTTGGTAATTTTTTTCATTCCTACTGTACACACTGTAAGCTCTTGATTTACTGTCTCCAAGGAATAGCTGTATTTCAACTAATTGTACTATCTGTGAGTGTTGTTCTTGTACTGTCGCCTGCCTATCTTATTTTCGAGCGTGCCGTGATATTCTGGAATGTGGAGTCCTCAAAATTTTGGCGCGGACCCGAACATTTTGTTCTTCCCTACCCTACCGTACTTACCCTACGGTACCATATCATTCCTTATTTATTTATCTACTTATTGTTTTTCAATTTTCTGCAACGGCGTTGCAGTAAATTCTATATTTTGGGTGGTTGACACTCCCCCCTGAATTAATTATGGAATGGATCACAATTTGTAGGTTAAACGGAGGGAATTTTTTTGTTGTTGTTTTGTTGCTTTCTGATGAGTATTTTTTTTGAATGTATAGTTTTTTTTAGGTGATATTTTACATAATTTCCGTTCTATTTTTTGCACTTAATTTGTACCGGTGATACCTTTGATATTGTCATGGTTTTTTTTTGTAATGGAATCCTTACAGAGTTGCAGAGTTAGTGTTTCACGCGTCCCCATGCTCCACAAGGAACGGGATAGTTGTTATATTCCTCTAAATCTTCCGGCGAATTCCAACGTTTTTCGTAAAGACTTAGCCATTTCTCAATTTTCCACTCATTTTCGTCTTGTTCGCTCTTTTCCCCCCTGTTTGTCACTTCTTTTACTTTCCGTTTTTTCTTTTTTGACTGTTTTCTTGCTGTGTTCATGAACGAATCCCACTTATGTTTGGTACTTTTTTTTTCCGTGTTTTTGTTATTTATGTTCTCTTCTTTAATTGGCGGCAATATTTCTTGTGTTGAGTACCACTCGTTATCGTCTTTTGATCTGCAATACCATTCCAATCTGTCAGTTTCGATGATTGCCTCATTCGTCATTTTGCGCCAGTTGTTGAACCAAATGTACGTCATACAAGGACGGTTCCCAGGGTGGTAATGTATACATTCTTTTATGTGTTCTCTTGCCTCCGGTGTCAGATTACTCCATTTTTTTGCCGGGAAAGTACGACCGTCTTGTATCATTCTCTCTCGTTCTATTGATTTTACTTCCGGTCCAATACCCACGTTGTCGTAGCACTTAATGTCTTCCGATGTTTTCAATGCGGGATAACCACATGTAATGTATGCAAGAATGACTCCCATTGCCCATACATGGTCCATCCCGTCAGTGTTCCCTTCTTTGTAGTCGGGAAATACTTCCTCGGTTATGTACTTGAAGCATTGTTCCCAAATGTTCAAAGCTTCGTCCTCCTCGAAATGTCCTTTTTTGCTGTTGAGTCTTTGTCGCACTTCTTCTATCTTCTGGCATCCACTAAGGATTGTGTTAACCAAGTGTCCGTTTTTGGCACACAAGGCATCAAATCCTGTTTCGAAATGATATAGAAACGGGTTTCCGTCGTTGTTTACATCATCGTGGTTTAGCTCGTGCATCTGTTTGTTGTAATCCTTGGAGAAGACAGTACCCCGGGTTGGCACAACTGTTGTTCTGTGTGTCGGTTTCGGTGTTTTGTTTTTCATTTTCCTGTTATTTCCCATTTGTAACGCAGTCATGCACCTATTTGTACCACAGTACAACTAACGTTCGTACTCCCACGCCGAATCATAAAGTTGGTATTTGTTGTTTTCTCCAGGCGTTGTAACTTTCAGTTTTTGGTTGTGGCTGCTTTTTCCCGTTCACGCATAATTCTTACTATTGTTACGTACCGGTACCAACACTACGACGGTGCACGCAAATAGTCTGATTCAAAAACTGACAAGCTTTAAGTAGTGTAACTTTCCTCGTCTGCATGCGATTGGTTCTTGATATATCGTAGAGATGAACGTGTCCGGTGGATCGATACCTCCATAGAGATGTGTACAAGATGTATTCTTCGTACCTCCTTGGTACTATTTTTTTAATATTGTATTGGTACGACGCACATAAATTGTCTGACTCATAAACAGACTAGCGTTAAGTAGTGTAACTTTTCCCCTTTGGATATGATTGGTTCTTGATATACCGGTAGAGGTGAACGTGTCCATTGGATCGATTCCCCCGTAGACATATGTCCAAGGTGTGTCCTACGTATTATTTTTGTATAAATTTTTTATTATTGTATTGGGACGGTGCACACCATTTATATGGTTCAAAAACTGACTAGCTTTATGTAGTGTAACTTTCCCCGATCACGTATAATTGGTTATTGATATAGTGGTGAACGTGTCCAGTGGATCGATTCCTCCGTTGAGATCTGGTGTACCAAGGGGAGTCTCCGTAAATTTTGGTTATTAGTTTTTTGATTTTTGTATGAACAAGTAACCAAATTAGTGTTTCTCATTTACTTTTTGAGTGTCAAAGTGTGTTATTTTCTGAAATGTTTGGACGAATATTGCTCATACTATGGATTGGGGAGACTATGAAACCATATTGACAAGTCACAGCCTTATATTTTAGTCATTATGAATTTTCTAATAATGTTTGTCCCTGGCCATGCATGTACCAAAATAGTGAGTCCTAGTACTTAGTTTTAGAGTGGAAATGTGTTGCATTGACTGCAATTTCAGGATGAATAGTGTTCATACTATGGATGGGGTACACTGTGCTGAAACAAACTGGACAAGAAGCAGGCTGATACTTTAGTCAGTATGAATTTTAGAATAATGTTTGTCGTCCCTTGACATGCATGTACCAAAATAGTGAGTCCTAGTCAGTTTTAGAGTGCAAATGTGTGGCATTGACTGCAATTTCAGGATGAATATTGCTCATACTATGGATGGGGTATACTATGAAACAAACTTGACAATAAGCAGGCTCATACTTTAGTCAGTATGAATTTTAGAATAATGTTTGTCCCTGGACATGCATGTACCAAAATAGTGTGTCCTAGTCTGTTTTAGATGGCAAATGTGTGGCATTGACTTCAATTTCAGGATGAATATTGCTCATAGTATGGATGGGGTAGACTATGAAACAAACCGGACAAGAAACAGGCTGATACTTTAGTCATTATGATTTTTAGAATAATGTTTGTCCCTGGGCATACATGTACCAAAATAGCGAGTCCTTGTCAGTTTTAGAGTGCAAATGTGTGACATCGACTGCAATTTCAGGATGAATAGTGTTCATACTATGGAAGCGGTAGACTATGAAACAAACCGGACAAGAAACAGGCTGATACTTTAGTCTGTATGAATTTTAGAATAATGTTTGTCCCTGGACATGCATGTACCAAAATAGTGAGTCCTAGTCAGTTTTATAGTGCAAATGTGTGTCATATACTGCAATTTCAGTGTGAATATTGCTCATAGTATGGATGGGATAGACTATGAAACAAACCGGACAAGAAACAGGCTGATACTTAGGTCAGTATGAATTTTAGAATAATGTTTGTCCCTGGACATGCATGTACCAAAATAGTGAGTCGTAGTCGGTTGTGAGTGCAAATGTGTGGCATTGACTGCAATTTCACGATGAATAGTGTTCATACTATGATGTATGCTGGGGTAGACTATGAATCAAACCGGACAAGAAACAGGCTGATACTTCAGTCAGTATGAATTTTAGAATAACAATGTTTGTCCCTCGACATGCATGTACCAAAATAGTGAGTCCTAGTCAGTTTTAGAGTGCAAATGTGTGGCCTTGACTGCAATTTCAGGATGAATAGTGTTCATACTATGAAGGGGGTAGACTATGAAACAAACTGGACAAGAAACAGGCTGATACTTTAGTCATTATGACTTTTAGAATAATGTTTGTCCCTGGACATGCATGTACCAAAATAGTGAGTCCTAGTACTTATTTTTAGAGTGCAAATGTGTGGCATTGACTGCAATTTCAGTATGAATATTGCTCATACTATGGATGGGGTATACTATGAAACAAACTGGACAAGAAACAGGCTGATACTTTAGTCAGTATGTGCTTTAGAACAATTTTAGTCCCCTCTGGCATTGCTGCATGTACCCAAATAGTGATTCCTAGTCAGTTTTCGAGTGCAAATGTGTGGCATTGACTGCAATTTCAGTATGAATATTGCTCATACTATGGATGGGGTATACTATGAAACAAATTGGACAAGAAACAGGCTGATACTTTAGTCAGTATGAGCTTTAGAACAATTTTAGTCCCCTCTGGCATTGCTGCATGTACCCAAATAGTGATTCCTAGTCAGTTTTCGAGTGCAAATGTGTGGCATTGGCTGCATGAAACAGAATTGACCAGAAATCTTCTACTTATACTTGAGTCAGTTTTAAAATTTATTAGTCCTAGTAATATTAGTTAGTATGTTTATGATTGTGCGAATTAGGCTGCAATTTCATGATCAATATTTCGCATAATATTGATTGAATAAAGAACTATGAAGGATAATGGATAAGTTACAAACGGATGCTTGCATTTGGTGTAACATAGTATGCCTCACTCATCCAATCTTGGATGATTTGGTGGAACTGGTGCTGTACTCTGACCCGGTTGTGGTTGTGTCAGAAGATGAATCGGATACCTCCACATTTCCATCCGTCGGGTCACGAATCCCAACATCCTTGCTGAAACATTTTACTAAATCCGATACTTTTTTAATGCGTCGAGGATTGGTTTCTTTCAGACCGGAAATCTGAAAGTATGGGCAAAATTGTTGTTGCTCCCCCGCCTTACGTTTGTGGAAAGTACATATATAACCCGCCACTCGTTCATATTGGTCGTAGTCTCCGAAAACGTACCTATAAACTTCTCCAATTTCAACTGGTCCGTTTTTTTCTGGAGTGTAACGAACTTGTTCGTTTACTTCGTAAATAGGAAACATTATCTCTGGATCCTGATCTTTCAACAGCACAGAACATTTGAATTCACGTTTGGTTTCCTTCTCCTTGATCTTGATAGGATAAACTGGCAGTGTTACAATGGCGTTAAGATGACTTTTCGCAACATCTATAATCATTTCTTCGCTTACATTTGAACCCTTTTTTTCACAGGTTTTAGTCGTTGTGTCAGTCAAACCAGTATCCTTGGAATTACCCTTACTTGTGTCAATTCCCGATTCTTTAGATTCGTTGGGCTTATTTTTCGAACCCTTACTGGTTACTTTCGATCCACTGATGTTCTTTCTCCCATCGTTGATATTGTTCGTCTTGCCAACATTGCCACCGTCAACGTTATCATCCCAGGGTGGTATGAATCCACGCTTGGAATCATTTGTCGTATTGAAATTGAAAGTAACCCATCCTACCCGGTATGTGTTATTTGATTTGTTGAACTCATTTATTTGAACCTTGGATGTTGTGAAGCAATCCCAAGTTAGAAAGTCCGATGGTTCGTAAAAAACAAAGTCACGACCCTGGAGGTGTTCGAATGCCAGATTCAATTCTCCCGTTCCCTTTCCATAATTGTTGACAACCTTATCGTCCAAAAATTGAACTACAAGGTTAGCCGATGATAGATCATCCGACTTTTCCAACAAATATATTGCTAGTTTTTCTGTCAACGGGGTAAATATGGTACCCATTTCTGGAAGGTAGCTATACTGAATGAATTCTTCCACCCAAGTATGACGTTGGAGAACTTCCGGATCAATTACAAATATCTCACAGAACACGTATGGAATGTGTTCCATAAAAACTCGTTGGTGCACCTCTTGTTGTGAGTTAACATCGTATTGAAGGAATCTTGTAACACAAGTTTGATTCTTATGTTGTTCTTCCAATCCGGACAGTTCCAAAATACCTGTTACAAGTTCTTCTGGTTTATCGTCAAAATTGACATGGGCAAATTTTGTCTTACTCAGAACACATGCCGTCGGGAAAATGTACAATCGATCATTCCTTTGAAAATACGGAACACTTCCCTCCGTCAATTCGGTGACCATAGCTCCTTTTAGAAAATTCCTCTTGGTCAATACCAAATCTTCAATGGTTTCCATCACATGATCGTAACTGACAAATGATTGGTTATTGGTTTTGAAGACTTTTGGTATCATTTTCTCACAAACATTGTCAATTGAACAATCAAAGGACGAACCAACGCCGTCAACTCGAATCATTGATGCACATAGTACTTGAGAAATGAACAAATTACATGCTGTTTCCAACGAAACGACCACGTTTACCCCAATCTTGTTCCCGTGTTGGACAAATTTTGTTATCAGCCATTGATGCACCAAATATAGGATTCCTTTCGGCACCTTGAAATATGCCAGATCTATTTTTCCGGTTCCATGTTTGCATGGCGACAGGGTGACAAGGTCCTCATCGATATCGAAATGTATGTTGTAATATTTTGTGACCGTGTGCTTGTAGTGGATGACGTAGTGGAAAACCAATTGAGTATTGAGTGGTAATAACACTTTTCCCGTTTCCGGAATTTGCGTGTCCCCTTTTCGATGAAATCCTACTGGAACCCACTTCTCCCCAGAAAGTACCGTGGTGCCCAAGACAAATGAATTGTTAATTAATTCGGGTAAGTAATACTGATAAAAATCTTCGTGTGTCAAAACTTTGATGTCGACGTGACACATGTCGATGATGGTACAAATGGTTTTCGCCTTCCCTTGAAAGCGTAACCAATGTTCACGAATGAGCTCCTGAAAAGCAGTTTCTCGTTCCGTTATCTTCATCAACTTATTGTTTGACACAATAAGTTCTTTAAACTCGATGTTTTCTGTTGGTAAGGATTTTAAGCATTCAATACGCTGCTTCTTGAAATGTTTGTCTAAGTCCACCTGATTGCAGCTATGAGTCATTGAAACACGTAGAGAGGTCTTTGCCATAAGGCAGTCCAAGAAGTTCCTCATTGATCTGACGTATCCTTTCAACTGACTGGGAGAACAATTGTCGCCTTTGGTATGGAAACACAAATCCTCAGACGAAATATCCGACCCAGGTGGATACTTCACATTCTTCATGTACCAAACCAATATCTCACGGTACATTATCATGTACTTCTTCATTGTAACGTAGTTGACGACGTTGCGCCCATAGATAGCATCCACGCCTGATGTGTCGTTAACATTCTTCAACAGTGACTCGAACCTATCCCACTTGTTCGCCATGTCGTAGTCATTGAATCGATCAGTTAATTGCTTCCTGCTCAAAAATTTCAACACTCCAGTCATACCGTTGTCAATTTCAAACAAAAATAAATCCACCATGACGTTTATTTGATGGGGAATAGGCCCTAAGTCACTTAAGGTTGTATCGGGTTTTTTCTTCTTTCCCTTCCCCTTCTTCTTTTCCGCAGAGTTAGTAGTAGACATTGACTTCCTGAAATCTGGTGTAGGTTCGGATTCAATAATTTTTGATACAAGGTAAACCCTCGTCAACAATGCAGTGAAACATGTTGTAACCTCCAGACTGAGGTTCCTCACAAACTCCTCTGTTCCATATGACTCATCCTTCAAAGCCTTTGTAAGGTTACTAATTACTGCCTGTCGATGATCTCTTTGATCGGTATCATGTTTGTCAAGACTATTGGTTGGTGGGTCTTTCAATCTACCCTTCTTACAACTTGTCGTTTTCTTATTTGAATTTGGGTTGGCCCCGCGCTTGCGAGCACTATTAGTCGTCGGTGTCATTGGCAATGTAAAATGTTATCAGTATTTGAGACAATCTTTTTATTGTTTGAAAACAATGAGAATCACTGTTGTGTGAATCTAGTTTACCTGAGTTACGAGCAAACATTGAATGAAAGAAGGATAGTAGTACAACTTGAAACTTCTTTCACAAGAGATCACCACTCACGTAGCGACGCGACAGTGGTAATCATGTCTCAAAAACCATTTCTCAAAAAATCGAAAACGTAGAAGGTGCCTGTAAACGTGTCCTTGTTCTCGTAAAGACGTTCTACCACTAACCTGAGAAAGAGTTAAACAATATCGTCACAATAATTGGACAAATAAAACCTGCAACGACGAATGCAAGGGCGGGGATTTGTCTGTGAAACCGTTCGGATCAAAAAACCATTTTTTGTAATTGGAACCGCCGTTCCCGAAAAATGGAAAAAAGGGTTTTTTGGGTGGGATGAAAGGTGAGAAGAAGAAAAGATAAAAAGGAACATTTTCCAATTTGGAAAATGGCCCCATCGCTGAATTGTTCCATTTTGTGTACAAAAGTACAGTCGTATGAACACCTAATAGCGCTAAATAGGGAAAAGGGCATTGGTTGTAACTCCGTTGCCAAAAAACAAATGATCCGATCGCTGAATTGGTGCAATTTGTGTAGAAACGTACAGTCGTATGAAACATCTCACGCTAAATACTAAAAAGGGCTTTTGTTGCAACGCCGTTGCCAAAAAAGTAAATTGGTCCGATCGATGATTTGGTGCATTTTGTGGGGTAGAAAGGTACTTTGGTATGACCAGTACTATCGTATGAACCATGACGCTAAATACAAAAAGACCATTTCTTGCAACGCCGTTGCAAAAAATAAAAAATAAAAAACAAACAAAGTAATACTGTAGAAAGGTACTTTGGTATGAACAGGACTATCGTATGAACCATATCACGCTAAATACCAAAAGACCATTTGTTGCAACGCCGTTGCAAAAAAAACAAAAAAAATACTTAACGGACCAATGTAATTCTGACGTTAGAAGTTGGTTGTACTGTTGTATGATCCATATCACGCTAAATACAAAAAGACCATTTGTTGCAACGCCGTTGCAAAAAAAACAAAAAAAAAATACTTAACGGACCAATGTAATTCTGACGTTAGAAGTTGGTTGTACTGTTGTATGATCCATATCACGCTAAATACAAAAAATACCATTTGTTGCAACGCCGTTGCAAAAAAAACAAAAAAAAAATACTTAACGGACCAATGTAATTCTGACGTTAGAAGTTGGTTGTACTGTTGTATGATCCATATCACGCTAAATACAAAAAAGACCATTTGTTGCAATGCCGTTGCAAAAAAAAAAAGAACATAATACTTAACGAACCAATATCATTCTTACGTTCGAAGTTGTTTACTTAGCAGAAAATGTATTGAACTGGTGTCATTCTTACGTTCGAATGTTGATACTTGATGTATCGAACCGATGTCGTCCTTACGTTCGAAGTTTGATATAAGTACTTTGTACGGAGTAGTTAGCTTACAATGAAAGTTTGTTGCTCACTAACTTGGGTCACTTTTTTCACTTTCCGACAAACATCAATTTCCAACTTATCTGAGTAGAGTGTTGTTTCTTTCCAACAACACTCCGTCCGAGAACGTGGGATCCGACCCTCTTCGTCACATGCCTTAGGGCGACGATGTCACGAGCACAACGATCCGTTCTCAGATATTTCAGTCCGATATAACAGCCTTGTACTGCAAAAGAAGTAGAAAGCATTCGATTAGGGATTAGTTGCTGGAAAGATATTCTTGTTTGGACGGCCGCCTTACATAAACATCTTGAAAGCACAAAATCTGCATCAATTGCCTATATATCAACAGGAACAAGTCCCTGTTTTTCGTGACATAGGAATTACTACAAGTCTGCAAATCAACGGCAGCAGAAAGAACAACGACAACGAGTAACAAACCGGCAAATGGAATCATTGGAGGCAACAACGTATCTGCGGCAACAACGTATTGGTGACATCAACGGTAAAACGAATCAGAACAAGCAACGGTACGAATGAGATAGACAACAATGATAATACTTCCTCGACCGGCATTACTGATAATGTATTTCCTCACTTATGTTTTTCTTCCTAATTTCATAGGACCGGATCGGAATAACAGATTGGAAACAACAGATTAGAAATTGGCAATCGCAACGGTAAGAATGAGAGAGGAGAAAGACAATGATTTTACTTCCTCTGGCATTCCTGATAGTGTATTTTCTTCCTTCTCTTTTTCTTCTCATTTTCATAGGACCGTATCGGAGCAACGGATTTGAAACAAGGGATTGGAAACAACGGATCGGAAGAACCAATCTTTCCTGGTGTGGCAAATCTTTCCTAAAGTTGCAAAGGATACAACGAATCGAACGCGACACTGAATCGAAGTCAACACAGAATCGAAGGTAACAACAACGGCAACAACACAGCAACACCACCAATCAACAACAACAACGAAAGGGAGTAAACGGTGTACGTTGGTAGCATGTAGATTATATTATTCTGTTGTTATTATTTACTGTACTACATCAATAGAAACTCACCCATTTTGTTCAATTATCATACCAAATATTCCAATAAAGTCGTTGACAACGTCAACAACTCGTTGAACCGCAGATAGCAACAGCGGCAATTGGCAGCAGCGAGAGCAACAGTGGCAATCGGCAGCAATAGCCACAGCGGCAGCGGAAAGCAGCAGCGAGAGGAACAGCGGCAATTGGCAGGGAGAGGCGCAGCGGCAGCGGCAAGCGGCAGCAAAACCAACAATAGCGGCAATTGGCAGCAGCGAGAGCAACAGCGGCAATCGGCAGCGACAGCCACAGCGCCAAGCAGCAGCAAGAGCAACAGCGGCAGCCACAGCGGCAGCGGCGGCCACAGCGGCAGCCCCAAGCAGCAGCGACAGCAACAGCGGCAGCCACAGCGGCAGCGAAAGACACAGCGGCAGCGCCAAGCAGCAGCGACAGCAACAGCGGCAATTGGCAGCGAAAGACACAGCGGCAGCGGCAAGCAATCGGCAGCGACAGCCACAGCGCCAAGCAGCAGCGAGAGCAACAGAGCGGCAGACAAAAAGCGGCAAGCGGAAAGCGGCAAGTGGAAAGCGGCAAGCGAAAAGTGTCAAGCAAAAAGCGGCAAGCGAAAAGTGTCAAGGAAAAAGCGCACAGGCGAAACAACTAACGGCAACGAATCATTGGCTTCGAATTGCTACACGTACTCCAACCATGACAAGAAATCAGTTCTCGGACCGGGCTATGAAGCAAAAAAGAGATAGGAAACATGAGAAAAGAAGAAAGCAGAGAATGTCATCGAACTTTCTTAGGATTGCAGCACCGGTGTCAACGAGCCATAAAACTTATACAAAGTTGTCCGACATAAAACCAATGAAGAACGAAAGGACAAATAGGCGTAGTACTTGCAAAGATTGTGTCAGTACAATAGCGTTGAAAAACAAAGACAGAACAACTGTGGTCAAAGGAAAATACATGGAGACAAACTGGGGTGGCAAAATAGGAGGAAAGAAAAAGTATCAACCGGAACAGGCTTTGTTGATAGATAAATTCGATAGATTGGATAGTAGAAACGACGAGCATATTGTTGCGTTTGACGAGAATAATCCGTCGTTGCGCATTTTCGCAAAAGTTTCCAGAAAATTTGCCAAGCGACACCTTGCTACGAAGAATAATATCAAACTGTTAAGAAAGTTTGCTCCGGAAATTGTTGGATCCAAACCGACAGTTGCCAGAGGTCAGAAGCGCGGCAGTATCAACGATGATTATGCTATCATTGGAGTTAGACCAGAAAGATTGTCTTCCAACAATGGTGAGTACGTATTCAAAAGTCATGTGAAACCAAACATGAAACTGGAGCTGGAACACACGACAGTGAGAATTGTGAAGCATATGCATCATAGTTTAACACACATTGAACCATTTGTTGAGGATGAAATGGATGTGTTGTCTCAGATTCTGACTTGTACGCAGCTCAATGCCATTGGGAAACAGGCATTAGCTTTTTCGATTGGTCGAAATTACCATTCTCGATGCCATGTTGATGATGATATGATTTATACTCGTTTAACAGTCATAGCTCCGTCGGGAGTGCATGCTGACGAAGTGATTTATTATTTTGTCTTCCCAACGTACCGCATCAAAGTGCCGTTGCGTTCTGGGGATACTCTGCTCTTTAATCCGTTAGTGTTTCATAGCTGTTCGAATCCCAAATACGAAGGGTGTTATATTATGAGCGCCTATGTATCGCGCAAAACTATACTAAGAAGTAATCCATTATAATAATATTTTGATACTCATGACAAAAAATTTATGACTGTACCGTACTAGTACTATACCATCGAAAATACAGGAAAAGGGCATTTGGTGCAACGCCGTTGCAGAATATAGAAAAACGCAAAATAAACATGAGAAGGGGGGTATGATTGTACCATACTAGTATACCATCCAAAACACGGGAAAAGGGCATTTGGTGCAACGCCGTTGCAGAAAATAGAAAAACGCAAAATACACATGATAAGGGGGTATGATTGTATTATACTAGTATACCATCCAAAACACGGGAAAAGGGCATTTGGTGCAACGCCGTTGCAGAAAATAGAAAAACGCAAAATACACATGATAAGGGGGTATGATTGTATTATACTAGTATACCATCCAAAACACGGGAAAAGGGCATTTGGTGCAACGCCGTTACAGAAAATAAAAAAACCCAAAATACATCTGAGAAGGATGGTATGATTGTACCATACTAGTATACAATCCAAAACATGGGAAAAGATAATAAACTTGTTCATTCAAGTCATGTGCTGTTTTCACCATCTCGTACTATTGATTGTAAATCCTTCTTTTCCAGTGAAGCCATTGTCTCACGGAAATTAAACAACCATTGTTCACGATTACCCAGCACAAAATATTGGTCAGGACTACCATGGTTTCT
Source organism: Pseudo-nitzschia multiseries (assembly GCA_037355745.1). Taxonomy (NCBI): domain Eukaryota; phylum Bacillariophyta; class Bacillariophyceae; order Bacillariales; family Bacillariaceae; genus Pseudo-nitzschia; species Pseudo-nitzschia multiseries. Next base: position 12,697,498 of record CM074788.1, on the reverse strand, counting down.
AACAACGGCAGCTTCGGACTCAATGGCGTTGCAGTCGAACAAATACAATTTGTTCCAAAGCTCACCTAGCTTTACCAACGCATGATGGTGTTTTTTTCCTTTGTCCCTCTTGCTCGGTATGGGGTCTGCAGAAAGAAAGCAACGAGCGACGGCATAATAACCATCGTGCACTAATTCGAAACCACTAACGGAGCTACCCACGGGGAAAGGACCTTCGAGGTAAAGCAGGCACAGAATCTGACATGGATAAACTTTCAGTCCACGTCCATCAAGGAGGTCGAGTTGAAAATTAGCCCAATCGTACCATACATTGGACAATTGTCCAGAATCAGACTTAAACGATTAGTGGGCACGAAACAATAATTTCATCTCGCGAGATTGGTCATACCTCTTGTGCTCCGTGGTTCCAAAAACCTTGCTGGTGCCCACAGCCGGTAGGACCACGTCACAACAAAATTTGAGAACATCAGATGGAAACCAGGGTAAACTTGAGTTTTTTTTTTCATCCCACTTCATGTAAGGGAGACCATTCATCACACCAATCCAAAACGAAGACCCACCTGACCAACCACCCTCCTTAGGATGATTTGGTCCGGTTACGGGTCTATGTTCGAACAAATCAAATTCACGGTCAAGTCGATCAATAGTTCGATACTCCATCACTCGGTTGCAAGTTTGCTTGATAAGTGTGGACTTGTTTCGTTGAGTTCTCTTAGCAGGAGCCTTCACTTCAGTTTTATGATTGCTCTCACTCGCGGCAGAGTCCCACCCAGTTGGAGGACCAAATAATCTCATGTACTGTGATAAATGAAAATACATGTGATTCTTCACAAGATTGTTACCCTCTCCCTTACTTCGTTGAAGATTGTTATTTATACAGTTAATGAAAAGAACAACCATTTTGTCCACATTCAAAACACCTTTCTTGTCTTGTTTGAAAACCTCGTCGAACGTTCCAGCATACTTTAGGAACTCTTCCATACCCAACAACAACTCAATGGCGTAAATACGTCGGTCAATTTCCTCTTCACACTTTCTGCTCTTGTTCTCGAGATTGGAAGGAGTCTTTCGAGACAACAACAATTGACGACCTCCAGCAGACAAAAGTGACAGCATCTGAATATAAAGCATTCCAATGTACTGGTTACCCTCCTTCTTCGCTGTATGTATTGATTCTGAAAAATTGGTTCGTGGGAAGTCACGATCGGATTGCCTCTGGACAGCACCACCGTAGTAACTGGCTAACCTTTCCATCTCACCAAGAAGCCGCTGGTTATTGCCTAAAAAGTCCTCGCGGAACGTCTCTGCTGCACGCTTTGCGCAACCAAGTTGGTGCATATGGAGTCTCTCTCCGGGAGACGCTAGATGAATATTATGTGGGTTTTCCCCAAAATCAAGATCATAAAAAGCGTTGCCGTTATGTACACCATGGTGAGAAATGTTTTTGAAATACTGTTCAACATTCACTCCTTCGCCAACCATTGGAGCAGTAAAATCAGATATATTCCAGAGCCGAATGGATTGGTACTCTTCCCCATTTTGGTGCTTAGACACTTGCATGTTACCAGTTTGAACGGAAACAGGAACCTTCAAAACATTCACACGAGCGTTAATACCAAGTGCTCTGGGACAATTGCAATGCCTACAGATCATCTTTGAATTCGACGTTTGATAATGACCACAAAGTTGGTCGTGCTGGGGAGTATCACCTATGAAATAAGCAACCGCAAATTTCATTCGAACCGACCATTTCTTCTTGTTCCACGGCAAATTAGACCATTCAATACCATCCGTTTGGTTGCAGGCATCTTTCAAAGATGAAAGAGCCAAACGAAGGCCAGAGTGAAGATTGTTCACATTGTCAATTGATTCGGCACCTTTATCACCGGGACATGTTGGGTGATAGTATATAGCCTCCCAGGCATCCGGCCGGGAGTTTCGAGTTAGGGTGTTGAATATGCCAAGAGTCATGTTCAGTGGGGTAAGAGTGGTTTGACCACTATTGTCAATTGCAATTCCATCCATGTAGAGAATAATAGGAACCAGAATTTCATTCGATCCAGATTTGCATCTCTTCTCCCAAGTGTTGATCCACCATTCACCGTGATGCAGTTCGTCAATATCAATATTCCCTTGAAGTTCTGGATAACGGACTGGTAAGGTGGGGTCTTCAGCATGGGGGAATGACAGATTATCTTCCTTCACCAAAGTCACATTTGTTAATAGGGAATGAAGTGCTTTTTGGAACGACCGGACGTAGATTTGTTTGCGACTGGAAACATCAGCATTCTGTGATTTCTTAGAACACCAGTCAATAAGATGAGGTTCAAACCCATCGCCTTTTATTTCAGGAACAGTTGCGGAAATCTCCTTCATAACACTTGCCCTGGTCTTTATGAGATTGCCTTTAGTCCATGAAAATAAATTAAGCCGCTCCGATTCAATAGCCCATTCATACAATTCCTTCTCGGCAACTAATGGTATGCTATGATTCCGCATGATTTTCATTAACTTGATCTTGACCTTCAATTCGTCAGATATGTTCCTCCCTACATTGAGTGTCGTAATTAATAGCGTGTTTGAAGCACGATGGGAATCGTCAACATCAATGTTGATGCCTTCTTCATCATTGACAATCGAAGAGTGGGGGGCCTCTATGATCTCACTTCCTTCTTCCTCATCGTCATTGTTAGGAAAGAAAAAATTGTCATCGGAGACAGAATCATTGTCATCGTCTATGTTTGATAATTCCTGACCAATCAAGGCACGCCCAATCGATTCGACAGAAGGGTCATACATAACTTGATTGTCGAGCAACTCTGGTAATGCGGCGTCACTACTCTGTGGACCGTTACGGGTGTTCGTTAGACCTAATTGTTGACTAACATCCTCAAGCTTCTTCCTCTTTTTTCTAATGAATACGCAAGATGCAAAATCTACTATCCCCGAAGATTGCGTGAAATAAGAATAGCATGATGCGTCATTCACAATATGGTCCCGAAGACCGGGAGAAACAACTACTCCCGTTTTCTTTCTTCGTCGCGCTGTAAACAAGGGGGGTTTCTTCTTCTTGGTAACCTTCTGCTTTCCGTAACCAGTAGTGATCAGAGGAGAGTCCCGGTAGCAACGTAAACAATATACCTGATATTTAGGTATCGTCACCATCGTTAGTAGGATAGCCAGTAATAACAATAGAAATGAGGAAACGATTGAGATTGAAAAATTGCGACCATGCACTGTTTGTTTCAGGCATAAAATTCAGTAACATGCCACTACTTCGGAAACAGATGCCAGAGGGGTAGGAAAATGAAATGTGCATAAAAATATTAGGAGTTCGACATTAATTTTAATAAATAGGATGAAATTACAAAGGGGGACCAGTGGAGTTCGACCCAAATATGCGCGTGATTCTGAAATAACCCTGAATCTCGTTTGTGTGACAACTGCGTTGTTTGTCGATAGTCAGAATAGATCTGATTGGATTAGCGTCCAGTCATAGTGGATATCAGAGAAATATTAGAACACAACAGACCGGCACCTCAACCGGCCTGTAGCCATAGCTCCTGTCGTCCTCTTTGCCTTTGGATTGAGTCAGCTCAACAGCCAGTTTAAAAAGAAAATTAACAGATTAACAGTTGCAAGCTTGTTGAAGCTTGCAATAGAAGACGACAACAACGGAACCAATTCGACAGCAGATCATCGAACAAACGTCTGCGGCCGACGGTCGATATCTCTCTGATCTGACTACTACACACAACAAAGACTTCAATTCGCATCCCTGAAGTGATCACTCTACATGTCCAACATCCCGGTCGCTGGCAGAACGCGAAACAGGTCGACAGGACGATTCCAAACACTCCAACCTGGAAGCGCCGCAACCACTTCTCGCCTGCCCACAACAGACATGGCACCCAACCAACAGGGCAATCCAACCCAAGATGATGAGGAGGACACGTCTATCACAGACCTCTTTCCATCATTTGACCAAGCACTAGCCACCTTCCTGCATGACTCCTTCGATGTCCCAAGGGAGTCCCACAGCACCTTGTGTGAGGCGCTCATTGCTGGCCAGTACAAGACATGGTTGGACTTCCTGTACATTGAGAATATTGGCGATCTAGCTTACCTTGAGAGAGGAACGCGAACTCCACTGTTGAAACATGTACAGCTGTACTTGCAAAGAGTCATCGATTTCGGTCAGCACCTCACATCACAAGGGTTAGACTGGGAAGATCGGAACCACTACACGAAGGACGCCTTCAAGGATTACAGCAGAGGAATTGTCAAGGCTAGGAGAGAATCTGCAGCTGAGGTTGGAACCACGGCTGGCACATCCCAACAACAAGATCGATCCACAAGATCCATTGAACAGCTCAAGTATGAGGCCTGGACCAAGAAGTCAAGGGATGAAACCACTTTTCCAACACTACTCAATGATGCAAGATTTGAGCATTGGCTTGTTAAATTCAAGGCCAAGTTAGAGACGAGCGACATCGATACCCAAACATTCCTTGATCCCAATTGGCCCGATATACCACTCACTGGGTATACAAAAGCTCTACATGACAAACAATGTGCCTTCTTCTGGACTCTTGTTCTACATGTCTTCCAAAGTGATCTCTCCTCTTCCTGTGTGCTCAGCCATACCACCACGAGAGATGGCAGACAAGCCTTCTTCAATTTTGTCGCATTGCATGACAGGTCCAAATCCAAAGTATATGACACCTCCATCGTGATGCAGCACCTATTGGACATTGACTTGAGGACATGGAAGGATACCAAAGTCAAGTTCATCACCCAGTGGTTTGCTCAGCTGGAACATCTCAACACACTACGTGATCCACAGAGGCCACTTGATTTTGATACGGTCAAGACACACCTCTGCAAGGCCTGTAGTAGCAGCTTCCAACTCAGTGAACAGTTCTGCAAAGTTGATGATCCCCCTGCAGCCCAGGATTTGATCAAGTTCCGACAGCATGAAGCCATTGCTATCAGTGAATTGAAAAATATCCTTCTTCTTGAAGCAACCCGGCTGGATTCCCAAGCATCACTGTCCCAACCCCGTGGTCGGATGTCTGTCAAGGCCAATGCTCATGATTTATCTTCTATGACACAGTCCACATATTCTGCTATCACTGACGACTCAACCTCATATTTACCTCCTATTGACTTTGATGGTGACTACCAGGACTACGCTGTTTACAAGGCTGGAAGAACTCCAGATCCAAGCACACGCCTACCATCTGCAGTTTGGAAAACTCTCTCTAAGCATGGTATGAAGCATTGGCTTGGCTTCACAGCTGATGACAAGAAGCGCCTTGTCGCCTGTCTCAGATCTGAGCTCCTTGATGCTGAAATACCACCAGACCCCAATTCTAGCAAGCCAATCACACGTCGTGCGTATGAACATCATACTGATGAGCAGATCCTTTCACCTGATGAGGAAACATCAGCAAGATTCGCGTTCCATGAATCCCTTGGTGTATACAAGGCATCTTCTCAATCTGATAACAGGCCACTCAAGTCTTCTGTTTCTCCTGCACACCCAGCTCGATTCCTTGCAGATAATCCCGATATCCTTTACAAGAAAGAAGGCAACGTCTATGTTCCTGCTGGTCAGCCTTTGCTGTCTGCGAAATTCCACCATTGGTCACCACCAGACTGTGAATCTCATGTTCCACCAGCAAACCCCATTGCTACATACCACTCTAGCAAAACCAATGTCTCCACACCTGGTTATGCTATGGTTGATAGAGGCGCAAATGGTTGCATCATAGGAAATGATGCATGTCTCATCTCTAAGGATATTCCCCCGAGGTATGTCAATGTCACTGGCATCAACAATCACCAGATCCAGAACATCCCTATTGCAACATGTGGCGCCTATTCTGTTTCCAACAGAGGACCTGTCATCATCATCTTTCACGAGTGTGCCTACACTGGTCAGCATCCATCCATCCTATCTTCTCCACAGATGGAAGCATACTTCTCACTCATTGATGATACCTCTATCAAGGCTGGTGGGACCCAAGTCATCGCCACTACCGACGGGCATGTGTTCCCACTCAGCATTCAACATGAATTGCCCTATATTGCAATGCGCAAATACACCAGTGAAGAATTTTCCCGGCTTCCGCATGTTATCATGACAAGTGATCAGCATTGGAACCCATCTGTACTTGATGGCACCTATACCCCGCAGGATGACACCTTCCTTCAGAAATACCCCCCTCTTGTCACTTTGCTCCCATATCAGCATTATGATGAATTTGGCACGCTTCAAGATGCCAACCTTGGCTCCTCTCCTACATTTACCTCATTCATGTCTCGCAGCGCAACTCCAGTCCTTCAGTCATTGGATACTGCTGATACATCCTTCTGGCTCAGTCCGACTGATTATATCCATCAAGAAGTGCTCAGTAGGTGTTCCATACGCTCTCATTCCAATTACCTCACTGCTGCGCCACATATTCATTCACCCACTGATATGGATTATTTGTCCTTGAAACCTTTCTTTGGATGGGTCTCCCTTGATCGCATCAAGGCTACCTTCAGCAATTCCACCCAATATGGCTCCTTATCCCTCAGTCCAGATGGCAACATATTTAAAAGATTCCAATCCCCACAGCCTGCCATGAATGTCCGCCCTTTCAATGATGATGTCCTATCTGATGTTATCTACTCAGATACCCCCGCCATCAATGGTGGCTCCAAGCTCGCACAAGTTTTCTTTGGTCGGAAATCTCATATCATTCATGTAGAAGAGATGAGAAGTACTGCTGATTTCCTACCCTGTCTTCAAAATTTCGTTCGGCAATGGGGTAGACCGCTTTGACTTCTCTGTGATCATGGATCCTACCAGTCCAGCAAGAATGTTCTTGACTACGGGTTTAGAGGTTAATGCCATTCACGTTAAAAAGACAGGTTATGAGCTTATTTTTTATGTGTTATTTCACTCACAAGGCAAAAAACTGCCATATAAGCACCTGTCCCCGCTATTGTATCTCATTAACAAAGGATCAGTAAAAGTTGGTAGCGCAGGCAGATGAATACCCACATTAAGGGCTCTTCATCGATGTATTTGTAGCTTATTTACTCCAACGCTTTGGAAGGAATGAACACACTAATAGCATAGGTAGTAACGACTTGGCGCTGTTTTCGCACCTTTGTGGTGTTTTGGCACCTCTGTGGTAAATTTTGGTAGTGTTTTTGCTGTAGGAATGCTGTAGGAATGCTGCGCGGACAGGTTAAGATTTAGTGGTTAATGATACGCGCTGATGCTCTGTAGATTCTGGTACATTTTCTACGTGTCCGCATGGCATTAACCTCTAAACTTGTACCTCAAAATGATGTGGATTGGCTTATGGCAAAGTGAACCCTATTACCAGCACCAAAGCCTCTTCGAACGCCGGTACCAGACATTCAAACGCATTGTTAACCGGGTTATGGATCGTACAGGCACCCCACCTCACCTCTGGCTCTTGTGCATGACCTACATTGGCCGTCTACTTAACCACTTATCTGATCCTACTCTTTTCAACAAACAGCCATTCTACATTGCATCTGGTACCCTAGGTGACATCAGCCCCTATCTCAGTTTCTTTTGGTTTGAACCTGTCTATTACAAGACTCCTGACACCCAGTTTGGCTCTCAGACCACTGAATGCCTTGGCCATTTTGTTGGCATTGCTGAGCATGTTGGGAATAGCCTCTGTTTTCAAATCTGGGATCCCATCACCAACAAGCTTCTTGATCGCTCTGGTGTCCGCACTGCTTTAAACCCTGAACATCGAAACAAGCGTGCTGGCTTGTTTACTGATGATGGCTTCCTTGCATGGCGCAAGGCCAAAGGTGCTTCTCTCACCCCTCCGTCCTCTGGTGACAGTCCCTCCTATCGGAATCCTCCACCGGCTGAACCTACACCCGCACCATCTTCTCCACAGCCATCCTTGCCTAATCTGTTAATTTCCTTTTGAAACTGGCTGTTGAGCTGACTCAATCCAAAGGCAAAGAGGACGACAGGAGCAAAATTAACATTGTTTTGTAAGGATTTTTGGTGTAGTTGTTCCATTCTGGTGATGATTTGAGCAAGGTCATTGTCAAAGGGTGAATTGTGTTCTTCATAGGTAGTCTTTCATTCAGTTGGCATTGATTCGTAGATTAGACTCTTGAAATCTTCACCATCAATAATGGATTTTTGAAGCTTCAGGGGGAGCACCGGGAAGCAGAGGGAGAATGGCATTGTTATGGTAAGATACCATTGAAACAAACTTGCGGACTGTCATGTTGGAGGTTTTCTTGATGTTGAGGATGAATCGTTTGTGATTGCGATAAGAATTTAAGTTGTTGGAGAACTTGTATTGGATGAATTCTCCTAGGACAATGTCAAAGTTATCTTCTGTGCCCTCAATGTCTTTGACTTGTTCAGTGAACCAGGCATCATCGGAATAATCATCGAGGATGTCTGGGAACTTGTTGAGGAGCTTAGGTCCAGTATCCCATTCTTCGAGGGTTGGTCTGGCCTTGTTGAATTCATGAATAGAGTGAATGATTTGCATATGAGTAGAAGCGGCTGAAATGATGGGGACTTTCATTTTGGTTGTTTCAGTAACACCATCAACCACTCTTGAAGTTTTGTATTCCACCTTTTTGATGGTGTCTGGTTTGAAATTGAACTTGAAGGGGATAATAGTATAGTTAGTCATTGTGGACAATCTTGATAGTTAGTACAGGTGAGAAGAGTTGAATAAGTTATAAAGTGTTGAATAATACTTGAGTAGTAAAGGGTAAATATTGAATAGAAGCGTTTATTCGACTGTTTAAACATTGTCGTAAGCCTCTAAAAAGAGAACGTGTATGGTAATTTGAACTAGTAATTGTTTAGGATTGTGAGATTGATAAATCTGAAGAGAGGAAACATGTTTTTGGATACTTTTGTATTCAATCGTATTTGGATTGGGAGAAGCTTCTCAAATACAAAAGTGACCGGATTTGGAACATGTGATTAAAGGTCTGATTCCGATTCAAATGTTGAACAAATCGTTCTAGTACAAATTCTATGTAGCCCTACTTTGTCTCTTCGTCATTAACACACATACTTGTACTCCGCAATACGAAGTAAGAGTCTTACTTTGTACCGGAATGCTAAGACGGACGGTAGGTACAGCATCGTTATTGTCAGGGGTCATAATGGGCCATTCCCGAAAACACACAATATGTGTGCCACATGGCATGGATGTGTGTATTCGGGAATGAAAACCATTGACACAAATATCCGTGCGCTAAAAACTCTTCCCATATTCATGTTCATTTTTGGAATAAGGAATTCGGCCATCGTACTTGACATAAAATCAAACGCACCTCCACTACATCGAAATCTTTAAGTGATAAAAACCATTCCACTTAACACCACAAATAAACAGGTTAAAAGGTATGTACCGAGACATTATTAAAGACCGGATAAATAAGTAAACACTTTGAACCCTCAATATGTATTCAAAAAGAATACGAACAAAGACCGGATCAATAAGTAAACACTTGGAGCCCATATGTGCATTTGAATGAATACACTTAACAGCCCGTGATGAAATTACTTATTGCAATCATGAAAAACCATACCGGCTTGTATTGGGCCTCATTTATTCCATACAACACGATCAAGCAAAAGGCCCATTAATACTATTAATACTTAACCTCGTCAAAGGACCAACACCATACAGATATATAATACAGCAAGGATCAGCAGTATGGTACGACATACATAACCGGATTACTAATAAGGGAATGAAAAAGGTGCAGTCATGGATTCCAAATGGCCGACACAGAATTGTGAGTAATTCGTGTTTATGAGGGGGTCTCCTAAACACTTAAAAACGGTTATGTGAGTAAAAAAGACACGCAATGAGTGACAGATGACACAATTGTGCACAACCTAAATTACACAGATATTCTTTGTTTTCGGGAATGACCGAATAACCTCTCATTATTTTTACCAGAATCGGGGAGTTGTCAGACTGTCTGACAGACCTGCACGCACGCGGTTTTCGAAAGTAGTATATAATAACACAGTTATTTTATACTAAAAATAAATAATAACCCTAGTTATAATTTTTTCAGTCAGCGTAGGTTTTGTACTAACTTGTACTAGCTCCACAGATGATCAAAGTCAAACCCGAACCCGAATTGATTCCCACTCCTGATATGAAGAACTGAAGATCAAACATAAATTAAGACAGCCCTACCTGCTACAACTAAACATGCCGGCCGAGGTAAATCCCATAACTTTTTCGAATTGATTTCTGTTTTTTGATATTCAACTAAACACGACGCGTTCTTTGATACTCAACTAAATGGGATCCATTTCCACGATCGGCCGTTGACACGATTGGTTGGAGTGATTTGCAAAAGGAAAATAGAAAGCACCTGATTCCACTACGTAACACGTGATATTACTAGATAACAAGTTATTCCACTTCATAATTTCTACTTTTGCAACAAAGAGCTCATAATTTCAAATTTGGAACTAAACTCTGCATCTTTTTTGGCTCTGCTAAACTTGGCTAAGCCAAATAATCTTGGAATCGAATCGAACATGGGATTCATCCTAAACTGATGCTAAGCAAAACAATCTTGGAATCAGATCGACCATGGGATTTGTCTCCAGAATCAACAATCGGCTCGCTCTTCTCTCCAATCAACAATCGGCTCGGCTCTTCTCTCTAATCAACAATCGACTCAGCTCTTCTCTCCAATCAACAATCAACTCTCCTCTCCTCCTCTCCAATCAACAATTGACTCTCCTCTCCTCCTCTCCAATTGAATTGACTCCTCCTCTCCTCTCCAATCAAATCGACTCCTCTCCAATCGAATCGACTCCTCCTCTCCTCTCTGACTCCTCCTCTCTAATCAATCAATCGCCTCCTCCTCTCCAATCGATCGCCTCCTCCTCTCTAATTGATCGACTCCTCCTCTCCAATCGATCGACTCCTCCTCTCCTCTCCAATCGAATCGGCTCAAACGCTTCGCAACAACGTGTTTGGTGGTGGTGGTGGTGGGGGTGCTGCTGCTGGTGCTCCCCAGCATGTCAATCCGTTGTTGGGGGTGGGACTATCAAGTCTAAAGGACTTGGCCTTTCGAAGATGGGTGTGGATTGTTGAAAGGGTCCTCTTTGCCTTCATTAAGGTGTCACCTTCCAGTACTGCCTCTAAGGATTCGCCGGCAACAACTCTACTCTTCACATAACCGATAATACACTTGAGTCTGGAGAAATGCTTCTGGTCCGCTGAGTTGTAATGCTCTCTCCATCGACTGCCGATCTTTTCAAGGTCTTCAATACCCCCTTCAGGGAAGTCAACACCAACAAATTCCCCAAGTCCAAACCACTCATTCCACATCGACGTAACCGACTTGTGGTTACGGAACAATCCTATTGTTGGACAAGTATCCGGCGGGTCCTTGATTGTTGGTTCTGTTGGGGTTGTCGGTGTTGGCGCCATTTGATATGCATGCATGTGCTGCAGGAAGTGGTGAACTTGGGTGTTGACAACACCTTGTTCTTGTCTGAAGCCAGTAACTGAAGCCTTAACCCTCCCAACATCCTTCCAAACATTGTGGACTTCCGAATGAATGTTGTGCAGCCGGTCGCGAACCCCCGGAAGGGCAACATCGAGGCTCCTTTCGATTGAGGTAGTAGCGGCGCCCATTGTTGCTTCGGCAATGACCTTGTCAATGAGTGTTGCTTGATAAGTCTTGAACAGTTCGGTTTGGAAGGCAGGCAAGGAGAAGAGCCGGTTTTTCCTACCTTGGTGTATCAAGATGGCTGCGTCCTGCAGTACCACACATTGTAAATTGAAGAGGAGCTCAAAGAAAGCTTGAGCAGTTGGTTTTGGGACATTATCAATGGTGCTTATTGCCTTGTCAAGGAAGGGGAAGACTTGTCGACGAAGCTCCGGAGGTGGATCGATAGTACTTCTTGGCAAGAAGAACCCCCCTTTATCTTGTGAATGCCCAGCCAATGCCCTCATAGCCTTCAAAGGGAGTTTGGAAGAGTATCGGTCCTCTCTGACATCAACATTCCAATTGCCAATCATTTTGATGTATTGGGGATCAACCTCTTGCATCTCACATGCAACCGCACCGGTTCCTCGTCCAAAGTGAACAAAGTGCTTGGAAGCAATACCCAAGGCCTTGCACACGTCTTTCATTGTATTGGCAAACGCTTGGTCTGTGATTGAGTCTCGATTGTCAGAGTTATTAGCACAATCTGTGAGTAATTTGACGTCGAACCAATTGGCATTACTTGCAAAGTCATAGTCAGCAAGCTCGCGCGTTGAATGGAATCGTGCCATCAAATAGAAGCCCAACGCACCAATCGGGCACATGTTAACGTTTCGATGTCTCATAACGCGTCCATATAAAGTTTTCTGACCATTGGTTTTGCCTGTTATTATTTGCATAATTAGGATCTGGCAGGCGTGTGTGCCTTCATCATATTTGATAAGATCACACAGATCGGGCAGCTTGGATTTGAATAAGGACTCGCCGCAGAGAACCCCTCCATGTGTCATAAGAAAACAGAATCTGTCTCTCAAGGATGCCACATGATAATTTGGTTTGTAACAATTCTTAAAGAACAAGAAATCCTCTATTTGCTCGATGTTTTGCACATTCATGTATGGTGAAAGGGCATGATCTATCTTCTCATCGAATCTCATTCTTGCGATCTTCTTCTTTCGAACTTGAACAACTCGCAGCAGTTGGGTGACTCTTTCAGATCTGATGTGTTCCTTTGTAAGATTGTTGGCATTTTGACTTTGCTGATGCCGCAATATTTTGAGAATGAAACACAAGTATTGATTCACAGTGTCATAGCCTACAGGATCATGCTGTTCTATCTCCTCCAGCTCCAACAGTGATTCGTGATTCATGTCGTTACTACAACTACTACTATTGTTGTATTTGGCCATCACGGCGCCATAGTCGGTGGGGTCGAATATTTGTGGTGTTCCCACCTCCCTCTTGGGCCTCCGTCCTCTTCTCCTACGGGATCGATATGACTGATAGAAAAGGAAGCCAAACACCTTCTCTTCAGTTACTGTTTGTGGATAATCGAGGTAGCCGAATATGGTAGTGCAAAACTCAAGGAACTCTGCCCCTTTGCGACCGTAGGCAAGTTGGGTATTCATTGGGACACCATCGAGGTCATCCTGTTGAACATGTCGTGCTGCTGTGGCAAATAGGCCACTTGTGTAGGACATTTTTGTTGCTGGAGATGAAGCGGAGTGTTTTGTTGAGGATAGTAGTGTTATTTTGGGTTGAAATTGCAAGTATTTTGGCTGTTTCGTCCTTGTTTTGGTTGCTTTGACGTTTCGACGTTTTAGCCGTTTTTTGTGTCTTTATGTACTTTTCGGTTTGTCAGGATTGAAGTGTATGTGTTTGTTGTGTTTGCGTTGTTTGCGTTTTGCTGCTGCTTGGGCTGGGGGAAGTGCAAAGTGACACATTCAATCTGATTGGCTGAGTAATTGTGTCCGGCTTGGTCTTTTGGTCGCAGAGAAGGTTCGCCCATGGTTGAATTCGGTTGAATGTGATTGGTTAGTTTTACTGTAAAGTGGTTATCTTAGAGTGTCAGAGATTTCGACCGGACATTGCTCTGACATACGGTACTAATAATAATCTCTCATTATTATTTTATTGCTTATTTATCAAACACTTAGGGGTCAATTTGAGACCTCATGACCCCCGATCTACGGTACCGGTACGTACTTAATCGATCCACGACTTCCATTGCTAGTCACGTGCCTTAAAACTGTCGTACGCCTCTAAAATAAGGTACTAAAATAAGGTTTATGTATTGGTTAAAAACTAAGATTGTGAGCTAGCTCTGTCAACTACTCCGAGGAGCGGTTGAAAGGCTTGTAACAGTAAACAGCCGTTGAATCGAAATTCAACGTACAGTTTACTTAGAAGATTTGGATATGTTCTTCATCCAGTCTTCAATATTGAAGACCGGCTTGCTTTTCAGATTTTCTTGAATCGTGGGTAATTTTCAATCGTGAGCGTTGGAATACCACACTCTTCTCCTTCTCGTAAAAGTTCGATTGGTGGCACAGAATTTTTGTTAGTCGTGTGCGACCAGTATTGTTTAGTTAAGAAATTTTTAGTTGGTGTGATATGGTTTCAGATTTCGAATGTTCATGCGTTGAATTACTTGATTTCGTAAGAGAAAGGAAACTGTACCATTTGTGTGAATTTGCTGTATGGTGTAGGGGCCTTTGCTTCTTGCTTCAAAAGCTCCGGGGATTTGCTTTTCATTTTTCACCATAACTTGATCTCCTACACTGTAATCATGAATCTTCCTGTGGCTGTTCTCTTTCATAGCATTCTTGTCAATTTGAGCTTGTCTTTTGTTTCTGACCATGGCCAAGTCAGTAATTACTGGAATTGGTAGAAACATGTCTCTGTGGAATACAAGGGCTCCAGGCGTCATTCCAAAGGTCTTGTTGATGGTTGATCTAACCGCAAACTGAGCCGACGCAAAGATGCTGTCAATGATATCAGTCGCTTCCTGGAGAGTCTGTGGAGGGTTGGTATTGAGTTCGGTTCTCATTGCAGACTTCATGGTGTCATGGACGCGTTCGAGTACTGCGTTGGATTGCGGGTTTCGGACCGAGCAGACCTTGGCTTTGATTCCTAGGTTTGCAAGGTGAAGTTGGAAGTCATTGCTCATGAAGTTAGTTCCTTGGTCAATAATACAATTTACTGGTTTGGGATATCTGGAGAGCCAGCCATTGTCGAGGGCATGGACTGCCATGAGGCCGGTTGGGTTTACTTGTGGAGCTCGAATGATTTCAAGGAGGTTGGTGCACATGTCCATGATGGTAAAGCCATTGAAGGAGACTGTTCCGTGGCCAGGGATCTTGATTTTCCAAGGGCCTACTCCATCGATTGCAATGGTGTCCCAAGGAACATACTGGTGTTCTTTGGTGGGGAGCTGTCCGTGGCTTTGGTGGCTATTCTTGTACCGTTGGCACGTGTCACACGTTTTGCAGAAGGCGTTGATTTGGTCCTTCAGGTTTGGGGCATATACAAATTGGTTGATGGTTCGATACAATCGTTCTGCGCCGGCATGGCCAAGCACGTGGTGGTAGTATTTGATGGTGGCTTGCACTCGGTTTGGCGGGAGTACAATTTTCTGTCGACCGTTGGAGTCTACAACTTTCAAGTCGGTGCCGTTGAAGTTTTCAGTTGTGTACCGGGGATTGGTAGCAATATCGGCATTGGCTGCTTGATCTTGGGCGAGTTGGTCGAAGGCTAAGGGGTACATGGGAATGTCTTCTGGGTAGTTAAGAAACAAGTCAGAAAGAGAGAGAAGATCAGAGTCCGTTGAGTTAGTTGCAAGGTCCGAGTCAACCGTTGGATCGGGAGTTGGAGGACCGAAGAACTCCTTCTTCTGCTCCGGAGTATCTTGCTGAAGTGGTAGCCTTGAGAGGGCATCAGCAAGGACATTGTCTTTGCCTTTGATATATTTGAATACTGGGGAAAATTCTTCAAGGAGCATGCGCCAAGTCATAATTCTGTGGCTGGTAAGCGTTGGTCTGGTTAAGTTGATGTGGTCTGTCCATACGATGATTTCAGCACCCCAAAGAATGGTTCGAAATTCCTTGAAGACTTCAACAATACAGAGCATCTCTTTATCGACCGTTGGGTATTTACGTTGAGCGGAATTGAGTTTTCTGGAGAAGCAAAGGATGATTTTGCCATCTTGGAGGATGACGGCGCCAAGCTGGTAATCAGAAGCATCAGTATAGACATGGAAGGGCTTGTTTGGATCAGGGAAGGCAAGGAGGATATCATTGGCAATAAGCGATTTGGCTTTGTTGAAAGCTTCAATTAGCTCTGGAGTCGGAGTGATTTTTCCTTTGGCTCTTCCAGAGAGGTCTGTAAGGGGTGCAAGGACCTCTGCGCGTTTGGGGTAGAAGTTTCGATAGAAGTTGATCATCCCAACAAAGGACCGAAGTTGGGTTGTTGTTGAGGGAAAAGCAAGTTTCAGGATGGGAGCAATCTTGTTTGGATTGGGCCTAATACCATCGCGCGAAATAATGTGGCCAAGCCAAGGAGCTTGGGATTGAAACCAGTGGCATTTGGAGGGCTTGACAGAGAAGTTGTGACACTTCAGTAAGGACAGGACAGAAGAGACTGATTTGCAATGGGATTCGAGAGTATCTGAGAAGATACCAATATCATCGATGTATACTTCAATGTCCTTTAGATGGGAGAGCATTTGTTCCATACACCCTTGGGCCCAACTTGGAGAGTTAAGGAAGCCCATTGGCAATCGGAGGAGTCTGAACTTTCCGAATGGAGTAACAAGGACACAAAGCCAGGTGGAGGCCTCATCGAGTTTGAAGGTGTGGAATTGCATACTGACATCGATAAGGGTGACATATTTGAAGCCTCTTCGTCTGTGGAAGATGTCTTGGAGCTTTGGGAGTGGATAGTGAAGTTTCTTGGTGACCTTGTTAAGTTCTCTAAAGTCGCTGATAAGTCGACAGGAGCCATCTGGTTTGGGCACTACAAAGGTTGGCATTCCCCATTCAGTTGCATAGCATCGTTCGAGGATGCCAAGTTTTACTTGTCGATCGATTTCTTTCTTCACTGCTTCTTGTTGGTGCAGTGGAATGGAATATGGTTGTTTTACATGATATGGCGTTGCGCCTTGCTGCAGTTCAATGTGGAACGTTTGATTAGGGAAAATACCTAATTCTTTGTTATTTAAGCCTTCAAAAAGTTCTTCGTTTTGGAGGAGTATTGGTAACAAGGCTTGTTTCTCTTGGTAGGAGAGATGAGTTTGGTCGGTGACAAGCTTGTGGAGGTCAGTTTTCTCATACTTGGTGGTTCCATCTACATAAGACTGTTGGATTGATTGGGCAGAGTAACTTTCTGCAATGGCATGTGGTTCTGCAGACATGACCTTGTGGAGCAAGGACTTGTTGTCAAAGTAGCTTCGAGGGTGAAAGTCCATGGTCTTCTCATACCATTCAATGGTGCAGTTTTCGAAGTCCATCTTCATTCCGAGGTCTCGCATTGTCTTCCTTCCAATGAGGAGATGGTAGTTGATGTTCTGAGAGACTACAAAGCATTTGATTTGTAGGACTTTCATGGAGTATGATAGTTCTGGGAATATGGTGTTCTCCAAGGTTACGTAGTGATTGCAAGTGGTTTTGCCATTTGTTGTCTGCATGTGAATTGGTTGATCTAGGAGCTTCTTCTTGATTCCAGAGGGAATTGCTGATTCCACTATAAGGTTGTCGGTTGATCCGGAATCGAAGAGGGTTTTCAAGTAGTACTTGCCAAGGAATCCATTGATCGAGTTGCAGACACTTACTGTGGTTGGAGCAAGGTCGATGTCGACGTTGTCCTTGCTAGGAACAACATCTTGCTTGTTGTTGTCGAAATTGGTCTTTTCAGAGGGAAATCTTTGAAGATCCGAGTTGTAGTATTCTTCATCGATATCCATATCGACATGGAAGAGATCTGGCCAAGGGGTTGCAGGTATGGTTTCTTCTGGTTCATTGATGAAGACACACATGTGTTGTTCGGGTTCCTGATAGTTACTGCCGTGGGAAGAGGTAGTGGATCGATTGCTGTTGTTGGAGTTACTGCGATCATTCACATGCGAGTCGGTGTTGTCTCTGTTGTTGTTATTGGACTGATTGGAATTGGTGCCATACTTGTTGGTGTAGCATTGACCCCAAGTGTGATTGGTACCAGGGTGGATAGGACATGGTGAGTCGTTCGAGATCCTAGTCGAGCCTTTGTTGTTGTTGCCTTGATTGTTGCTGCGTTGATTGTTGTTGTTGTTGTTGCGTTGGTTATGGTTGTTGTTGTTGTTATTGTTTCGATTCCGATTGTTTCGGTTGTTTCGATTGTTGCGATGGTTTCCATTTCGGTTGTTACGGTTGTTGTTGGCATTGTTGTTGCTGTTGTTGTTGTTTTGAGACTGGTTGTCTGATTTCTTGTTCTTGTTTTTATTCTGTACAGATTGGAATCTTTCGAATCTTATCATCATTTCAGAGAGAGAATCTCTATGGGGAGAATGGTGTTGTTGATAGAGGTCTTTCCAGTCCTCTGGCATCGATTCAAAGACTAGATTCTTGAAGTCACTTTCATTGATCTCTGCACCTTGTGGCGGGTGTCCCGGTAGTAATGGGAGAATAACATGGTTGTGGAAGTTGACTTGAGCTACGAATTGGTGTACCGTCATGGAGGTTGTCTTCTTAATATTGCTGAGGAATCTTTTATGATTCTGGTAGGCATCGACGAGGTTGCTGTTGAACTTGAAGCTGATGAATGCTTCCACTGTCGTCTGGAAGTTGTCCACAGTTCTTTGTGGAACATTGGTTGTTACATAGCTGTTCCACCAGCTACAGTCGGTGTAGTCTCTGAGGAGGTCTACAAACTTGTCATAGATTCTTGGTCCTGTGGTTAGGTTGAGGGTCTTCTTAGATCTAATAAAGGCATCGATGGTGAAAAGAATTTGTAATTTGGTTGATCCTGCAGTAATCAAAGGGATTTTGATCTTGGTAACTTCTTGGGAGCCATTGACTTCTTGGGTAACCTTGTACTCAATTTTGTCAATAGTCTCTTGATCAAAGTCATACTTGAAGGGAATGACTGAGTAAGACATACTGGTAGATTTCTTATTGTTACTGGACAATCTTCGGATCGGTTGTTAGTTGTGTAGTAGTGGTAATTTGTTCGTGTAGTTGAAGTAGTCTTTACCGGTAGAAAAGGGTCGAAGCGGTTATTCGACTGTTTAAACAGTGTCGTACGCCTCTAAAATAAGGTACTAAAATAAGGTTTATGTATTGGTTAAAAACTAAGATTGTGAGCTAGCTCTGTCAACTACTCCGAGGAGCGGTTGAAAGGCTTGTAACAGTAAACAGCCGTTGAATCGAAATTCAACGTACAGTTTACTTAGAAGATTTGGATATGTTCTTCATCCAGTCTTCAATATTGAAGACCGGCTTGCTTTTCAGATTTTCTTGAATCGTGGGTAATTTTCAATCGTGAGCGTTGGAATACCACAAAAACGAAGAAACCCATGGGCGTTGGGAAAGAAATTGGAATGGTCGTCGGGCTGTCTCTGGCGATTGGTGGACGATACTCAAATTCCCATAGAGACCCTCGACCCTTACATAAATGTTACGAAGTACGTCCTAATTTCTATTCTTCTCTCGGTTCCATTTCCAAAGAATCGGGCGTTGCGATGGCCCTAACGGTATATATGTAGGTATTCTCGTGTATCGAAAAATTGGAATCGATACTTAAGCGCCGAATCGCTCACCTTCTCACATGCTGCGCGTACTCGCACGTTCACGTGCCTTCTTATTATTATTTCAGTCTCATAATATCGGAAGCATTGGACGGCACGAGACCACCAGACGCATTGCCGTAAATCTTCTCCTCACATTATGAAGGTCAGTACCATACGGTAATAGTAAAAAATCATTGATAGTACAAGTACCCAAACGCATCACAACATAGCATCACGATTTGGCAGATTGCGAAGATTGCATCGCTCGGAAGACTGCTATACCTTACGAACCTACCAATCAAACGCTATTATTTCATACTTCGTAATTGCCTGCTACCACGATGAGAGGAGCCAACGGTACCGGTAACACCACCACCACCAACAACAACAACAGAAAAACGGGAATTTTGCTATTTCTTCTCCTGTGCTGTTGTTTCATTATTTGCAACACAACAACCACTGGCGAACAACCGACGTGCCACGATCCCAATTCCAATTCCAAGTACGGGAACGGGAACGGAATCCCACCAACGTGCCTCGACGACGACGACGACGACGACAATGTTGGGTCTTTGAAGGACAAATTTTTCCACTACTGGGAAACCCTCCGGCACGACTCGCCGGAAGAGGGCAGTCTCGTCGACCTCACACGCATCAGCGATAAGTTCTGCAATAGCGCGGACTACGACATCGAGGGGAATCCCAACTCCTACGCGACGATTCCCACCGTCCACGACTACGAATTGCTAGTGGAAGCCTACGTCCACGCGTCCGAACGAAACCCCAACGCCCGCGGGCGACCCCCCACCGTGACACTCCACAATCCCGACAGCTTTCTCGTTCCGGTGGAGGTACGGGCCATTCCCCACATCGGGCGGGGTGTCTTTGCCCTCGAGGACATTCCCGCCGGCACCGAGGTGGTACGGCCGGTCAACGCCATGGAGTTTTACAACGCCGAATCCCTTCGGGATTTCATGGCGTACCTGGTGGAGACGGAGTCCCGGATCTTTTGCGACGTCTTTATGTGGCTCTACGCCACCAGCATGAGCTCGGAGGACAACGACTATACCGTGTGTATCGATGCCGATCATTCCTCGCTGATCAACAGCGGGGACGACTGGGACGCAATCGATGACGACGACGACGATGACTACGATGACGATGACGATGACGGTTATGAAGACGACAAAGACGAAGAGAAGAAGACCGCACAGAAGACAGAGTATTCGCCCGATATCCTAAACATTGGACAGCCCGTCGGAGTCGCAATAACTCGGATCTATGGATGTCGGGATCCTCCGAATTACGCCCTAAGGGACATCAAGGCGGGGGAAGGTGCGTGATCTGATGTGACGTGATGTGACGTGATGTGATGTGACGTGACGTGATGTGATTTGATGTGATGCAATGCAATCGCAGGCCGGGCACGGTTGGGTTTCGTCGCTGTGGTGCATCCTGTCTGCTGTCTCCGTCGTATACTCACGGACAAAAACCCTTTTGTTATTTCTTGTTTCGTTCTCGTGTGATTGGTTCCGACACACAATCAACCAACCAACCAACCAACCAACGACAAACCCCCAAATCCTGGTCCTTTTGCGATGGAATGGGATGGGTACGACGACACCTGTTGAATCTACGTACGAACCAATTCGTCATCTCGTTGGGTGTGTGTTGTGCTTGTGCTTGTGCTTCGCAGAGCTGAGAATGTCGTATGGGGACTTTTCGGAACCGGAGGGATTCGCGGCCATGGGAC
Organism: Pseudo-nitzschia multiseries; assembly: GCA_037355745.1. Taxonomy (NCBI): domain Eukaryota; phylum Bacillariophyta; class Bacillariophyceae; order Bacillariales; family Bacillariaceae; genus Pseudo-nitzschia; species Pseudo-nitzschia multiseries. The sequence goes on along the minus strand of CM074788.1, from coordinate 12,676,430 downwards.
TTGGTCACTTCTCCTAGTCAATTCTCCGGAGGGGAAGGCCACGATCTTCACCGCGCTATACATGGAACGGAACCAAACGAAACGAAACCAAACCAAACCAGCGGTTCGTTCTGCTTTCTTCCTGTCTCTCGATCACTGCACGAAGATGACTCCGCGATACGGAATGCTTTCGAACGGTTTCGACTAATTGTATACTGTAACTATCAAAAACATTATCTATTGTTTGTTTCATACCACTGGAATGTCCCCATTTGTACCCCGTCCAACATGCCATGAAAGTGCAAACAATGATGGTATTTTTCGGAATTAATGTTTTCCATTTATTTGATCAAATCGAATCGAAGCTCTGTCCACGAAACAATTGCTACTGTACCGTATCGTACTGTACCGTACCGTGCCGAAGTGTTCTCTTTGTTTCGTACCGTCACCTGCGAAAACTCCAGTTGAATTCCAATGGTATCCCTGCCCTCCCTTGTCTACATCATACCTCGCTTTTTCGCGATGCTTTAGGCACTTTAAAAGCCAATGGGCTCCACAAGATGCCAAACCCTAGAGCGACTGCTGCTAGTATCAGCGACAAGCCCTCGGGAGAAATTGCCATGTAATCCATCAGCAACCCACCGCCCAGTGCCGAAAGGGATTCTGCGGACAGTGCAACACTGGTGTCTATGCTGCTGACGCGCCCCAACAGCCTGGGTGGTGTGTATTTTTGTATGAGTAACGTGGAAGCGACCCAAGTCAAACTGGATCCAATCGATCGGACTACGCCCGATGCAAGAGTGCTCGCGAAGAAATCTGGAAACAATGACATTTGCCACAGGCCAAACGATTGGAAGAAATATCCGGCCAAACACAATCTCGCAATGCTTCGGGGGCGCGACAACTTCGAAAAAATGTCGACGGACAGGGAACCAATGATGCACCCGATCCCTACGCATCCAAACAGCGCCCCGAGTTTCAGTGACGTGAGCGATGGGTTCATTTCGGATCCCCGTGAGCTGAAGGTCACGTTTAGAACATCTGCGGCGCCGAACGAAGCCGCCGCCGATCCTTTCAAGAACGCATAGGCCCCCACTAGTGGTTCTGTCACAAATGCATACTTCAAACTCTGAAAAAACATGGCCCCATTACTTCTGTCGTTGCCATCGTCGTGTGCATCGCATTGTTGTCGATCTACGTCTCGTGTGACGTCTTTCGAATCTCGCTGCTCCTCGAGCAGAAAATCTGTTTCACTCTTTGCGGTACCATTGAGGTCCTCCGTAGTTGTTGGTGTTGTTATCGTCACGTTATAATTTCCTTCTACGCCATAGTATAACAATGCAGCACTGATCAAGTACGTGACCGAATCAATGATAAAGCAGCCATCGATACCAAACGTAGCGACCAGTATCCCGCCAATCATACTGCCCAGGGCCGCCATTGTACTCCAAGTCATTCCTGTCAGTGTTGTTCCCTTTTTCAGTTCTTCTTCGTTTTCTACTTTGCTCTTCTTCGCATTGTTCCCAACTAACTGTGGAATGATAGCTTTGTTGCTCGGAAGGTACAATCCCGACAAGACCTCGAGCACAAAATTGGCCAGATAGCAAATTGGTATGGATTTCTGGTGATAGGACCACAAAAATAGCACGACCACCCCCGACGACAGCACGTCCAATGCAATCTGTACTTTGCGGCGATCGTATGAATCGGCCATTATTCCACCCATAGGCATAGAAATGACGTTGGGCAACAGCTTGACCAACACCAAAATCGAAATCAGGGTATTTTTGTCGTCGTCATTGTTCGTCACTTTTTGGATCAATGAAATCGAAGCCATGTACGTCATCCAATCTCCCTTTGTTCCCGTTTGGAAGAATTAAATGGAGTAATTAATTAAATAAATAATTAGTTCGTTCGATCGTTCGATCGATCGACCGAGCATTCGTTCGTTCGTTCGTTCGTTCGTTCGTTAGAAGCATGTGCCGAACGAAATGAAATGAAATCAAAAGGTCAACCGACGCACTGTGTTGGCCTCGCACACTTACCATTCGGTTCACAACGTAGCTAAACCAAAAGTTTCGATAGTTTTTGTTTGAAGTCAAGAGATCAATATAGGTGACATTGTGTGATCCATCAATTGTTTCGTCGTCACTGGATTCGCTGTCTGGACTCTCGACGATGCTCCCGTTCTTGTCAACAACATCTTCTTCGTCGTCACCGATATTTTCATCGTTACACGACTCCCTACTGGTGTTGTTAGAGACGAACAACGACGTTATTGAAGCCTGAAATCCGTTCCATCTTTCTCGGTCGTCCTCGCCCTTTATGTTATCGACAGACGACATGGCGTTTCAAGTCCTCCAATTTGGTAGGTCTATCGAAGGTGACAAAAGAATGATTTGGACAGTCTTCTGTTGCCGGCATGTACCGTACGATGCCACACCGACCATTATTACTTCGTATTACGGTACCGGTACGAAGTAGGAGTACCGTATTGTTATTCCTTGTTTTTTTCGAAGTAATTTTTTTTCCACGGAGTTTCTATGCTTGAGCTTCAAAGGCACGAGTTCGTACCGTACGGTACGAGTAAGATTACGGGTACCACGTTTGGAGCCCTGATGGAAGGCGGAGTCAGAGAGCATGAACACTTGTTGGCTGGTTGTTGGTACTCGTACGTACTTGGTCAAACTACCTAGGTAGGAGGTAGGATCTCTACGTAACTGTGACTGATCATTTGCCTACGGTAAGTTCATACGGATTTGGATCGAACGAATCAAATACGTGAATGAATCCAGGGTTTGGAGTTGTTGGGATCGGAGATACGGAGTGGATACTACCGAGATACTACACTCCAGCTCCTCGTACCGTACAGTACGAGTTTAGTTGCTAATGCCACTCGATTTTGAAAGACTGGTTATGAACCTCTTTTTTCATGTGTTATTTTACACACTAAGCTAAAAACTGCCCGAAAAGCACCTGTCCATGGTATTGTATCTCAGGCAATAGAACCTCCAAAAAGTTGGTAGCGCAGGCAGATGAATCCCCACATTAAGGGCTCGTCATCGATGTATTTGTAGCTTATTTACTCCAACGGTTTGGGAGGAATGAGCACACTAATAGCATAGGTAGGAACGATTCACATGTTTTTAAAATTCATCGGCGCTGTTTTCGCACCTCTGTGGTAAATTTTGGTAGTGTTTTTGCCGTAGGAATGCTGTAGGAATGCTGCGCAGACAGATTAAGATTTAGTGGTTAATGATACGCGCTGACGCTCTGTGGATTCTGGTACACTTTCTACGTGTCCGAGTGGCATTAACCACTAAACTTGTACTCGTACCACATCTATCCCATGTTGAACAACACAAGGAGTGAATTCCTAAAATAAGGTGACTAAGTGAGGTTAATGGGTCATTCCCAAAAACACACAGTTTCTGTGCCTTTCTTGTCAGACACTTTTCTGTGTCATCTGTCACACAATGCGTGCAGATTTTACTTATGTGTTTTTAGTGTTTACGAGACCCCCTGGTAAACATGAAATCCTCACAATTCTGTGTCAGCCATTTGGAATCCATGACTGCACCTTTTTCATTCCCTTGTTAGTAATCCAATTATGTGTTATGTGTTCTTTCATCATGTCATACATCACTTACCGATCCTTGCTGTATTATATATCTGTATGGCATTGGTCCTTTTATGAGGTTAAGTAATAGTATCAATGGGTCTTTTTCTTGATCGTGTTGTATGGAATAAATGAGGCTCAATATGAACCGGTGTGGAATTTCATGATTGCAATAAGTAATTGTTCTGTGTATTCTTTTTGAATATACATATGGGTTCAAAGTGTTTACTTATCAATCCAGTTTTTAATGATATCTTGGTTCGTACCTTTTAACCTGTTTATCTTTGGTGTTAAGTGGAATTGTTTTTACCACTGAACAATTTCAATGTAGTGGAGGTGCAATCGTTTTTAGTGTCGCTTTGTGCTACGTACCATATATTTTGTTACCGTAGTATTTATACGGTGTTTTGTTGCAATATGGGTGAATTCCTTATTCCAAAAATGAACATGAATGTGGGAAGAGTTTTTAGCGAACAGATATCTGTGTATGTTGGTTTCCATTCCCGAATACACACATCAATATCATGTGTGCAATAATGACACACATATTCTGTGTTTTTGGGAATGACCCAATGAGCTACAAGTACTTGAGTGTGCCTGTGTGTGCGTGTGCGTGTGCGTGTGCGTGTGTGTGCATGTGCACGTGCACACTGAAAATCTGCATCAAAATACACCCAAAATGCAGTAATTAGTAGCAAGTAGCACTAGCATGCTGCATGGCTTGGAGGAGGAGTTATTTAGCACGGCTCAGAGGAGGAGCTAGCATTTCTCGGATGAGCTTGTTACCACAAATTGTCTCAGATGACATGGATTAGTAGAGTACTTTGTTTGTACAGCTAGGAGGAGTTACTGCCAGTAGTACTAGCACAGATTCTTACAGATGTTCTTGTTTGGTGTTAGCATTCTTGTCTAGTGGAGGAATTACTAGCTAGTACTAGTAGTAGTAGTAGTAGCACAACTGAAAGGACCGCTACTAGCTTGACTTAGAGGAGTACTGTAGCTACCCTCATGATTCGGGAAGGGTCCACCCCAAGACCTGATGCACTAATGATGACTCAAGCCTGTCTATAGCAGCACAAGAAGTTAACACAACTTGGCTCAAAGGCGCAATAATAGCATGGGTCAATAGCAATGCTGCTCAGCAGCAGCATGGCTTGGAGGGTCACAGCTTGGAGGATCATGGCTCAGAGAGCACTGATCAGAGGGGTGAGCTCAACTCAGAGGAGTTTGCACAACTCAGAGGATTCAATTGGCATGGCTTGGAGGACGAGATTATAAGCACAGCTTAGATGAGTTGTTAGCCTCCTGCTGGTGTTGAGAGGGGTAAGTTTGAAGTTAGTATGGCTCAGAGGAGTTAACAGCACTGTTTGGAGTATTCATTACATAACATGTATCACGGCACAAAAGAGCTCAGATAGATTTCTGTTTACCAAGAAGTATTAGAATCATGAAACGAAGTGTCAATGCCACGACTTTGGTGACGCGAAGTCCTTTCTGGTGGATCCTTCCAGCTTCTTGATTGACGTTCCCACTTGTGTTTTGTATGACCCTGAGCCCACAAGTTTTTCCAGTCTTTCCTTTAGGACGTTGTAGCTTCTGATAGTTGCATGAGAGGATGCCCTTCAGTTCTCCTTGGTTGTGACCGGCAAACTTCTTCAGCTCATTTGGCTTCTTCGTAGTGTTGTTGTGTTTTGCTTTCTGAGTTGGAGTGTTTCTGTTATTTGGTTGTGTTCCGAACCTGATGCCTTTGGTCTTGTCCGGTGGTGGGCTGCCACCATTGTTGTTGTTGTTGTTGATGATGATGTTTGAACAGTTTGTGTTAACACATTCAGTAGGAGTACATATGTATCCCACCATAGGAATGTGGGTATCAATTATTTTAATTTATGTTGATTGGATACTATTATCCGTGACAATCATACCAAGCCTAAAAGAGAACATATTTGTTTAACCCTATTGACTAGATAAATTAAAAAGAATGAGAACATTATTCTGTTCACCTTTCTCTTGGTTAAATGCTTCATGTGTCTGAATATCAGGTGTTCTGACATCCTTACATATTCTTGACATTTTAGATATATTTCCTCACATTTTAGATATGTTCCTTGGCATATTATATGTAATTGTGTTTCTTGATCTTGATTGTTCTGAGCATCTGTTCAATCAATTTATTTTGCAAATACGCGCGCACATATAACTTTGGTCGCGCGCGCTCGCTCACTTTGATACTCAACAAGAGTCACTTGAGTTGAATTTGTTCAGTGTACCGGTACAGAATACCAGAGATTCTACTTGGGGCTGTCTCCTCTTCATTTGTTTTTACCATTGTTCATTCATGATTGCTAGTTTACAAGCTTTTGCTGTTCTTGCAGATACGAGTTTTTTTGGGTAATGCAACCTCCTGACTTATTCCAACTGGTAGGATTTCTATGTGTATGAGCATGAATGGATGTACGGTACTAACACAATCTAGTATTCTCAAACAAACAAAAATTGCCGGGGAATTAAAAATACGAAGTCAGGGCCTATGAGTAGTCAATGACGATAAATTCATTTTTCTATTGCTTCTTTTATATCCTCTATTGTTCATACAAACAATGCATTGAACAATACACCCGCAAACAACTCCCCCGAGGCACTGCAGAGTACTTAATATTCAACGTGTTACGTTGTCGCATGCATTCTTGTTGTCTTTTTCTTCTTCTAAGAATCGCTCGACTTCTCGGCGATCGCTCGAAGCCACTTCTTGGGCCAGAATCTTACAGTCTTTCGTAACCTTCATGGATGCAGCGGCGATGGCTTCATCGTAGCAACCATCGATGTTAGCAGCGTTCGGATCCTTTTCCTGATATTCCCATTGCCTATCTTGTTCGATAAATACTTTTTCGAGGCACTTCAAGCGCTTCGATTGCGTTCGAAGTGCGTTGAGTGTCATCTTGCTTTCCAAACCGCGGATGCAACACGATGGACTCGGCTCTTGCTCGGTCCTAGCGATGAGGTTCTCGTCGCGTTGACAGATTTTTGTGAATTCGTCTTGTTGTAGCCACGTACTTCGTATCTCATCGTCGGTCATGTCCGTTCGGGAGATCGTAGACTCTATTGATTGTCCCGTATAATCAAAGCGAACGCTTCCTCTTCTTCTTCGTTTGGGCCTCCTGAAATTGCCGGATGCTACACAAAGAGGAATAGAAGCTGGTCGTTGGCTGGTTTCCATTGTTTCGTTTTGAGTAGCAGCAGCAGCAGCAGCAGTAGGAGCAGCATTACGAGTCTCAATTCCTATGTGCTCTTGGTACTGGCCAAGTATCCCATTCCCTCTCTTCCGGTGTAGTGACATCTTGGAAAGGGAACTTTTCACGCCGGACACGCCGGATCTTTTTTCCATGAAAGATAAAGCACATCGATTGTCGCCGTGCTGCATGTGCTGGGCTCCTTCTGTTTCACTTTGATCCATATCTGCGGCATCATCGTTGCCGTTATTGGAAACACCGACCTCTTTGCTGCCGTTTCTGTTTTCGTGGGCCAAGGCCTGTTGTGCGATGTTGGAGACTTCCGATTTGCTTCGTGATGAACTCTCCTCAACGACGATTGGTTCCTGATATTTAACCAGAAGGGAGGGTGGCAGCCGCGATGGGGGGATCGTTGGACCCAAAGGAATCGTTCCGTCCTTCGATACATCAGTTTTGTGGCATTCGGCACGAGAATTGTGTTGTGCTTTCGGAGGGTTCTGGTTCCGGTTCTGACCCTGGCCCTGGCGACGAGCGTGGATCAAGGATGAAACCGCCCCATCGAAATCTTCATCGTCGAGCAAGTTATCTGAGGGGTCCATTCTGTGCTGATTGTTGTGTTTCTTACTAACTAAACAGAACGAATTCATGTGGGTTTGCTTCCAACTTTCGGCACCCATCGTTGACGGCAATGATATTAATACTTCGTAATTATTAATTCTTGCATCATCTTCTGACACGATTTTTTTCTTTCGAAAATATCGTGCACTGGCATGTATTCCGATACTCGCAAGCGGTTTGGGTTTCTGGGTAACGGATACGAATTCCTTGTACGAACTTCTACGAAGTACAAAATGTCACTACCGGTATCAGTTATGCTACGGGTAATTACAGTACGTACGTACTCCATCCGATCCCGATATTGTGGAGACCGCTTTCGGTTCGAAAAACAAATTCGAAAAACAAACAGCCGTGAAGTTACAGTGTTAAAAACACCATATTGGAATGCGAGGGCTATAAAACGCACGCCCGATTTGCCTGCCTGAGTTCATTCTTTTTTGGAAATATCGTCATTTTTCAAATGGGCCAGAGGGAACTTAATGCACTTTTTTGGATTTGGATACTTACAACAGGTAGTACTTAACACTGAGAGCCTTACAAGAAATAAAAGAATAATTCTTTTTCTTCTTTCTAGACTACGTCACAAAGCTGTACCGTACGATGATTGAATTTCAACTCAACATGACACATGCCCCAACACAAACAGTTACTGAGGAAGAAACATGTGTTTGGAAGGCCCCGAAGGATGAGGAGGAGGGAGATTGGCGTTAAGCTAACTTGAATTGGTTGTTTGCTCACTAGAATTTCAACATTCATTCAATTGAATTGAATTGAATTGAACTGAATTTAAGCAATTCTAATCCAAACTAAATATATTATGAACTCAATTTCGCTGTTTTAGTAAAGTCCCAATTGTTGTTAGGGAACGCGTGTGTACTGTAAAACATTTTTCTTTTTTTGTTCGATCGAATACAACACAACACAGCACAGCACAACACAACAGCAGCTGTCTCACTGCCTGCTCACCAAATTCCAGGTCACACTCGCGTCGCGTCGCGTCTTCGAAATGACATTTTTTGCAGGTGAGAATTACCGCTGCGATCCATGACACCGGGACTGAATGGACCGGTGCTGTAGCACGCAACGCAACGCAACGCAGCACAATGCTTTTGGGAGTTTTCCGGGACTCTCTGTCCGACTTTGTTATCGTACCGGAATGGGAGTTTTCAACAACACAACACAACACAACACCTTCAAAGCGATTCGATTCGATTCGATTCGATTCGATTCGCTCCTATGTATATTTGAGAATGGACCATTACTTTTTAGTTTAGTTCGGCATCATCAAATAAATGAACAAAATGAATCAATCATCCATCCATTCATCCATTCATTCATCCATTCATTCATTCATCCATCCATTCATTCATCGAGCACGGTTCGGTCGGCCGGCTCACAGCCCACAAACCCACACACAACACACTGTACGGTGAATCACACACACACACACACACACACACACACAAACCATATCATCAACATCATCATCATCATCATCATCATAATCCAAATCCAAATCCAAACGTTGTCGGTTGTGGCTACTCGTACCGTACAGGTGGTATGCTGTAAGCACACGAGAACGGCCCGTCCCGGTTTGCACCGGGACTGCCGGTGATGGCGTTGTCCCGTCTCGTCTCGTCTTGCCTTGCCTCGCCTTGTCTGCACTTCGGAGCTTAACTAACTGCTAGATCCCTACCGTACCGCATCTCCCTTCGAGCCAAACCAAACCAAACCAAACCAAACCAAACCTAGCCGACAGCGCTGCCCCCCAAAACCAACATCACTCGACTCGACTCGACTCGACTCGACTCGACTCGACTCGACTCGACTCGACTCGACTCGACTCGACTCGACTCGACTCGACTCGACTCCACTCCACTCCACTCCACTCCACTCCACTCCACTCCACTCCCCTGCACCCAACCCGATCGGAACCCCTTACCATTCCAAGTGGTGCGTACGAGTACGGTATTCCACGGCAACATTCCGGGGATCGAACGGGGCGGGACACCTCTCCACCAGACTGAGAGAAGACCGATTCCACGGACCTCTGCTGGAAACGATCTAAAGTAAGGTACTGTCTTGTTCCTGCAGTCTAAATTCTCGGAAACTATGCGGTGTCTACACTTAGTTGTTGTGAATCATAAATTATGTGTTAGTTACAGTGTGCCTACAAAAATCCCCAAGCACAAAGTCCGGGGCAACCGGAGAACCATCGTCGTTCTTCCATCCCCATTCCATTCTAGACACGGGATTGCTATATACCGTGTATGCTAACAGGAGAGAGGAACAAGGTCGACGATGTTCTTTGGAACTGGATGGTACAGACAAACAAAAGGGCACGCGGCGGCATTCCACCGCGTTGCATTTGGAATGGGCTCTGCTATGCTCGTTGGACAACGTTCCGGTGTCACGAGGTACCGGTGTTGTATTGTGTTGTGTTGTGTTGTATTGTGTTGCTTGGAACAAGGGTTCGATAGCGTTCGGGACCCGGTGCCACGATGCACCGGGATTCGCCAGCAAACTATCATACGAAGTAGTATTCGATAGTGGTTTGCGCTGAGTTGAGTTGAGTTGAGTTACAGGAGGGAGCGCATCGATTCGCGTTCGGCCCGCCGTTGCTCGTGCTCCAGGAAAATGTGGAGGGGACACGTGCTCGCGATTGTTGTGGCCCGGGTGCGGGACGGCAGCATTGGGGGTGCCGAGTGGGGGGTGCTGATGCCATGCCGCGTGTGGCAATCGTCGTCGCTGTAGGTTCGGCGCTGGCGGTTCGTCACCGGGGTCGACGGATGGTCGTGCTGCTTGTGGTGAGGGTGATGGTGGAGATGATTATGATGATGGCTCGGTTCGTAGCCGCCGTGATGCGTGTACATGTGCGTGTGCGTGTTCGTATTGTGGTGGATCGATCGGGAATGTCTCGCACCGGATCCTCGCACCGGATAGGAGGACGATCCGTAGCTTCGCTTGGATCGCAGCACGAGGTACATTTCCGTCTCGTTGCTGGGCACCGTAGATCGCAGCTGGTTGGGATCATGGTTGTCTTCGAGCACCGTCTGGAAAGTGTTGTTGTTGTTGTTGCTGCTGCTGCTGTTGTTGTTGTTGTTGTTGTTGCTGTTGCGCTGCATCTTTTTCGAGGTCACCTTGGCCACCATGCGTTTCAGCTTTCGTTTTCGCCGCGCCAAGAAACAGCGCAGAAAGAGTTGCTTGATAAACACCATCACGTTCGCATTCTTCTTGGAAGACGATGACGAAGAAGAAGACGGAGGTTCCGCCCGTTGCTTTGACGGGGATTGCGTTCTCGGATAGCGTGCACGTGCACGCTCATGTGAATGCTCATTCGAATGCTCGTGCGAATGCGATGTCTCGTGCTGCCGCTTGGAATTCCGCTTGGATGGATTCGTTGCGACGCGCGAGCGCTCCGAGGTCGATCGAGACGAGGAGGACAGGGACGAGGAGGAAACAGAACCCGACAGCGATCGATGTACGTGACGACTAATTGTGGCGTAGTCGACGCGGTCATGCTTGCTATTGCTGTTGCTATTGCTGTTGCTATTGCTGTTGTTGCTATTGCTACTGTCGTTTTCCTTGTCCATATTCATGCTCAGAGCAGATTTGCGAATTGTACTTTTTCCGCATTCCTCCCGGGGTCGGATGCGACGGTTCTTTCGGGAAGGACGGTAAGCATTCGTGGTCGGATGCATCTTGTGCTGTGCTATCCTGTATGGCATTGTGTTGTGTGTCCAACAAACTCGGGACAACAGTCGTTTGCCCTATCTCAGTCTTGTGTCTCGGGTCTTATCTTTGCCCTGGGTCCTATCTTTGCCCTACGGTGCGTCATGCACTATAGTACCGTACGACTTTTAAATTATGGAGTGTTGCTTCTTCCATGGAGGTACAGCCGGTGGCACCGGCGCTGTCCTTTAGTCTCTCTCCTGTGATAAGAGAGAGAGAGAGAGAGAGTAACGTCGCGGCAGACTTGCTTGTCACAGAGAAACTGTGTAACTGTCAGCGCTTGCCGGTGCTTAAAGACTAAATGTTCCCAATACCCGTAACTAGTAAAACATTCAGAACGCGTACTTGTACCGGTACTCGGAAGTGATTGAAGTGATTTGCCATCACGCGACAATCGTGCGTTATTTTACTCGTTACATAAAAATATTTTTTTCTCCTGAGATGCAAAACAAAACACAATACTTCGTACAACACAACACAACAACAACAACAACAAAAATCGGTTTTGTCTCGTTACGAACGCACTTGGCGGAATTGATAAATACAACAAATGCAAACAGTCATTTAAGCGTACATAGAAGACGGTACCGGATCCAACGACGGCACTTTGACATCAGCATCCAGAATTCTTTTGATTCGACGAAACAGAACCTAGCGATCTTCGTCCGTGTCTAATTACCATAGTAGTCGTCCCCGGATCGCGCGCGTTTTTGACTACTCGTGGCTGAGTTCCGTATCCTACGAGTCGGTACGTACGCTACGGATCGGATCATCTAACGCTTTCTCGCCAAAAAATGAGTCCGTCAGAGGGGCATAAAAGTTTTGTAGTCGAGAGAACCCCTTCTACCGGTACATATTGTACTACCGACTTGTGTCAGCGAGAAAGAACAAACCGACAAACAAACGGCACGCAGCGGAAGACCACATCACGCCACATCAGATCACACCGCGCCAAAGCAGTCGGATAAAAATAGCAACGAACCGCAACGAGGATGTCCGGTTCGTACGAGTACCGTAAGATAGGAATCAATCAATCATTCAATCATTCCCGAAAAAGTTCACCGGGACCCGAGCATCTCGTTGACAAGATCAAGATCAAACTGGAACGAAACAGTTGTACAAGTATTACTGGTACGAAGTAACATTAGTTTTATCTACTTCTTTTACCGGTACGAACACTTCATACCGGTATTACGAAGTATTTGAAAAAGTAATTATGACCCCGTAAACTCAGAAAGGAACTCGTTGGAAATCTACCTAGACCCGTATGATATTATTTTTTGCTAGTCGTATTTTTACCCAACTTCAAACGAAGATCGGACCCGTTTGTGACCGATTTGAGACATTATTTTTTGAAAAGTGACCATCCGGAACGTGGCTGTTTTCATTATTGTTCTTTTCAAACAAGAATGAAAATAGGCATATTTCAAGAAATAAGCCCATGGGCAGTTACAAACATGTCAGGGCTGTCATCACCGGAACTTACCATCCATGCAGAAAACACGAAACGAAACATAAAAATCCAATGATCCAATGATCCAATGATCCAATGACGGTACGGTACTCGTAACATACCGTATTCTCCGATCGGCATCCAAAAGGTTGTGTAGGATAATAATAGTATTATGTGTAATATACAGTAGCATTGTTTCGACTATTGTAGGAATTGCCTTCATTTTAGTAGAGTTCCATACCATCGTACCACCCTGCCATATATACCTGTCATAGTTGATGAGAGAAATGGTTTCCCTACCGTACTCTTCGGATCCAGCCTAACGCGTGTCGGACAGAAGATGCACCATCGATTGGATAATACCATGCGAAGATGGTTATGTCATTAGCAAGCTAGAGCCCAACATTCACGATCTATTCCAAAGACAAAGAGAAATTCATATTCGCAAACGTTCGGATGGATCGACCGGTTCCTTGTTTCCGCACGATACACACACACTCTACAAAACTAGTGCTAGGAAACGAAAATGACATAATGATGATAAATATTCCTAAATAGTTACTTGCACTTATTATTATTCGTTCGTTCGTTCGAATGGCTTCTGGTTCCGAGTCATTATTTCCGCTACAAACTCTTTGCCATAATAATGGAGCCATCGCACACATCTTCATTTCAACAGACACACACACCACACTTGCGCGTCCTCCTCGCACACAACTCGAAAAAGGCGCGCACCAAAGCAATCGGTGTGTGTCGTCGATAGTTTCGTTCTTGTCTTCTTTCGTGTTTCGTATTTCCGTCTTGCGCGTCACATACACCGCAATTCTTGCTCTGCTCGTTCAACTGCTCCCGAGCACAAAAAGTTTCGAGTCCTTGGCACTCACTCACTCGCCTCGTTTACTCCGAGTCCTGGGTCACACCGGCATCATGCTTGCTGTAGCCCTTAAAAACTGGAACTGGAGCTGGAACCGGATTTCTTGTTCTTGGAGGATTTCAAGCTGTGGTCGTATTCATCGTGGTACTTCATGTCGTCCTGTACAAACAAAACAAAACAAAACGAAACGAAACGCAGGAATGTGAGAAACGAGTCCAAAACTAATGGCACAACGAATCACCGCTCGGTGCACACTTTCGACTCAAAAATCAAATTCAACTTACACCCTTTCCGCTAGGCTTCGCGGTAGGATGCCTGGTTGGCTCGTGGGTAGGATGCTTGGTTGGCTCGTGGGTAGGATGCTTGGTTGGCTCGTGGGTAGGACGCTTCGTTGGCTTGTGGGTAAGAGGCTTGGTTGGCTTGTGGGTAGGTTCACGGGTAGGCTCGATCACGGGCTTGCGGGTAGGCGTAGGCTTGCGGGTAGGTTCAATCACGGGCTTATCGTCATCGTCGTCGTCTCCTCCCTTTCCCTTTCCTCCCTTTCCGTTTCCTTTTCCTCCTTTGTAATAGCCGTAATAGCCGCTTTTGCTGCCTTTGCCGCCTTTACCCTTTCCCTTGCCGTCGTCGTCGTCGTCGTCATCATCTCCTCCCTTGCCTTTTCCTTTGTAATAGCCGTAATAGCCGCTTTTGCTGCCTTTGCCGCCTTTACCCTTTCCCTTGCCGTCGTCGTCGTCGTCGTCATCATCTCCTCCCTTGCCCTTTCCTTTGCCAGACGGCTTGGTAGACTTGGACGAAGATCCTCCTTTACCCTTTCCCTTGCCGTCGTCGTCGTCGTCGTCGTCATCTCCTCCCTTGCCCTTTCCTTTGCCAGACGGCTTGGTAGACTTGGACGAAGATCCTCCTTTACCCTTTCCCTTGCCGTCGTCGTCGTCGTCGTCGTCGTCATCTCCTCCCTTGCCCTTTCCTTTGCCAGACGGCTTGGTAGACTTGGACGAAGATCCTCCTTTACCCTTTCCCTTGCCGTCGTCGTCGTCGTCGTCATCTCCTCCCTTGCCCTTTCCTTTGCTAGACGGCTTGGTAGACTTGGACGAAGATCCTCCTTTACCCTTTCCCTTGCCGTCGTCGTCGTCGTCATCTCCCCCCTTTCCCTTTCCTTTGCCAGACGGCTTGGTAACATAATAATCGTCGTCCTCGTCATCTACTCCCTTTCCCTTTCCTTTGCCCTTGGAACCCTTGGAGATAGAGCCTCCTTTGCCTTTGCCCTTAACATAATAATCGTCGTCCTCGTCATCTACTCCCTTTCCCTTTCCTTTGCCCTTGGAACCCTTGGAGATAGAGCCTCCTTTGCCTTTGCCTTTTCCCTTGCCTTCGTCGTCATCATCTCCTCCCTTTCCCTTTCCTCCTTTGCCTTTTCCCTTGCCGCTGTCGTCGTCATCATCTCCTCCCTTTCCCTTTCCTCCTTTGCCTTTTCCCTTGCCGCTGTCGTCGTCGTCATCTCCTCCCTTTCCCTTTCCTCCTTTGCCTTTTCCCTTGCCGCTGTCGTCGTCGTCATCTCCTCCCTTTCCTTTGCCCTTGGTAGACTTAGAATAACCTCCTTTGCCTTTTCCCTTGCCGTTATCGTCGTCATCGTCTCCTCCCTTTCCCTTTCCGGATCGAGTAGGTTCTCTGGTCGGCTTGCCTTCGTGGCCGATTGCCAATCGACGACCTTGGTCGGTCGCGCCACGGATCTGATTGCGAGAACGGTGAACGAGCATATCCGCTTCCTCCTCCACTGCCTCCTCGTTCTCGAGAGCACCGGGGATAGATGCCACAGCACCTGGTGCAATGAGCACAAACTCGAGTTCTTCCTCCTTCTTATCAAAGGCGGGGGTGTTTAAACCACCCTGCTCGAGTTCCCAGGAGACAAATGCATCGAGGCTTTCCTGCGACGCAGCAAATCCGGTGCACGCGATGGTACCGAACAAAAGCTTCAAGCCAAGTTTCATGGACGTCATGTTGATTTTGTTTCTGCTTAGATTGCTATCGGCTTTGTGATTACTTCGGCTTTGGATTGTGAGGATTGAGATTGTGCAATCCATCTAGCAATCCCTTCGTCACTTTTTGTTGTGGATTGCAAATCACTTCAAAAAAAACGCCACGGCGTTAGTTCTGTTTCAAGCAGCGTATCGTTCGGATTCCATTCCTGTATCAACTAGCATTGTCTACAAAGAAATGTCGAACGGTTGCCAAGCGAAACCGTAGAACGATTAGAGATGCGTTGACCTGAAGATTATCTCAAACCTAACGATGCTAACTCCTCAATCTAAAGAGTATCATCAACCAGATAGAATCCAATCTCTTCGCGGAACGCTCTGACAAAGTGTGCACGTAAAATCCGGTTTGAAAGCTAATCACAGGGGCTTTAGTCTTTCAATCATAAGGAAGCGTGTTTCACATACTTCTTGCCCGTACGGGATAGAGCAGTTTTTTGTTTTTTGTAAACCCCATGAATGTGATCTCTTTCATGACTGAACAAATTTCGATGAGATTTTGTGGCGGGAAGCATACGTTTTTCCACACAAAGTCGTGCTTGCGTTGAATCACATTCGTTTTTAGACGTGGGTCGACTGAAGTTGTATTGTAATACCGGGTATCTTCCGTACTTGTATTGTATTTCCACTTGTACGATTATCCAAGGAATACGTACGTATCGTTGGGGAAGCAAATTCAACCCTGCTGTTTCGAAGCAATCATAATCACCCGTACACAACTAGGGAATAGTATCATAATAAAGACGATTATTAAGTAGGAGTATGGAATAAGGATCATATCGCGTTTGAAATAAGCAATAATAATTAATGATTCTTTGCTTTGATTGAATGAGTAAATTTGATTAAACTCTCGTGTATTGCCTAACGGAACACTACAGACGTACCGTACGGTATGAATAAGACTGGTTCTTACGAAGTACGAAGTACGAATTACTGCTGGAATTGTGCGTCTTCTACCCCCCCCCTCTCCTCTCCACCAAACTTTGAGTACCGGTACAGTTCACGTTCGGGGGAACGAATTTCAATGTTCAATCATTACGGTATTTTTACCAGAATCGGTCAGTTGTCAGACTCCATGACAGACCTGCGCGCGCGGTTTTAGAAAGTAATAAAATAACCGAGTTATTTTATGCTAAAAATCACTTCGTAATAATAACCTTAGTTACTATTGATCCTGTCAGCGTAGGTTTTGTACCATATATCCGGATTTTGGCCATATATCCGGATTTTGTACTACTACTATATCCCGTTCTGTATATCCGGGTTTCTTTCCTACATAGTTGCCAGCATAGGTTTTGTACTACCGTATCTTCTACATAGTTTGTGTACTACAGTAGGTTTTGTACTACCATCACTCGTAGGGACGTATATCTGGGTTACTACAATCATTCGTAGGACCGTATATCAGGGTTCCTTTCTCACATAGTAGTTGTCAGCATAGGTTTTGTACTACCGTAGTTTTGACGTAGGCTGTGTACCACCGTAGGTTTTGTACTACCATTACTCGTAGGGCCGTATATCCAGGGTTCTTTGTACCAATATGGTTGAATTTCATTGGTTCGATCCAATCCCACATCAAATCAAACCCGCACATGCGCACACATGCGCATACATGATAAATGGTTGAATTTGATTGGTTGGATTTACTGTAAAGTGGTTATCTTAGTGTGTCAGAGATTTCAACCGTTACCGTTAAATCATGCGCATTTTGCTAAGGGGGGTGTTGGACACTGCTTTGACATACTAATAATAATCTCTCATTATTTTAACACATTGCCAGGTACCGGTATGTCGCTACGATAGTGGCAAACATGGCTCTGACTCTCTTCAAAGAGCAATTGTTTGAGTAGGCCAGAAATTCCTTCACTGAACGTCACAACCCGTTTTCTGAAGGTAGTATTTATGCCTTAATTGGAGTAAGATAAGGTACAACTAGTGTCGTACCGGGACCTTATTTTGTACGTGAAAATCACTAGTAAAAAATTATTTTCGAAAAACAACAACAATGACAATGACAATGACAATGACAACGACAACGACGGTGACGACGACAACGACGATGACAACAACAGCAGTAATGCATCAATAAAGGTAGTAAAATAGTGGAAATGACATACTAGAACCTGCTAATTGATACATTACTTGGAGGAGGCCTCCCTTTTAAACTGTTTAGAGAGGGGTTTTGCTTGCAATACTAAGATCAACGCTGGTATGAAATGTCGTGTAACAATCTAAGCAAAGGTTGACATTGCAGGTCTTGCAGAGAACTATGCTGTTGCCTTATTTTTGAACTCCCACAGCCCAATGATGCAGTGCACACTTAGGACGGCTGCCAGTATCTGTGGTGGAAGAAGCTCCCTCGAGTTGGCTGATTTCCTTGTTGTAGTCTTCTTCTTCGTCTTTCTCGTTCAACTTTAATCCTCCCTCCCCCGCTGCAGCCAAAGGTCCCACAGGAAGCCGCGTCAGTAGAGCAGACTGTAGCCGCTCTTGTAGCACTGTTTTGGTCCCATAGATAGGGCATCCTCTAGATTTGAGCTCTGCATGCAAATCTTTCCTTCACATTGTATCAATGGCACTATCATTGCTGGGGACATGCTTTTCTTCAACTGGAGCTGGGGCGTTGGCGCTCTCCTTAGGTTCAATAGCTGGGGAGGGGACTCTATCCCCTGTAGCAGCAGTAGTGGCTGTCCACTCAGGGACAATCAAGACCTCCTAGGCCTCTTCCTCATCACCCTGTACAGTATTGGAAAATGGACCAATTGCATTGTCCATATCGTAGCCTGATTTGAACCAATTTTCAATGGTGGACTCACATCTCCTAGTGAAGCCAACAAGCTGTCAACTCTTAGGGCTTCTTCTTGAGGGCTTTAAATGAACATGGGTGGGAGAGACTGGGGTGTTGAGTGCTCTAGGGGAGCCATAGTATTGGCAGAGGGACTTTTCTTGACTTTTTTTTTGAATTTTTTGGGTTTTTTGGTACCTGACAACACCATCATCTCGTGGGAGTTCTTGGTAGTGGAGTCAATAAAAGGGCATCAATCTCAACTAAAGTAACAATCTATCACTTGTACTGGTATGAAATAACACAGGGAAGGGTTTTTTATTACTTAGTTGGGTATTTTTGGCTAATTTTTGGCAGAAATCTGGCAATTTTCATACATCGGGTCTGTTGTGTTTCACAATTTTGAGACAAGACGTCGCCCCCGCTTCGAAAACACCAAAGACTGCAACAAAATCCCACGTTGGTCCCACACAAATAGCAAGGAGTGGTGAATTTGAAACAATACTTGCTGTCGTCGAGGTGAAGGTTGCAATCAAATTGTGATTTTCATTTGTTCGCAATCCGCGTCTTTTTGAGTTTTGCTTGTTGTCATTGCCCCCGCCTAGAAAACACCAAAGACTGCAACAAAATCCCACGCCGGTCCCACACAAATAGCAAGGAGGGGTGAATTTGAAGCAATACTTGCTGTTGTCGAGGTCCTTTTTGTGGCTTGTAGGTATCTGATAGTAGAAGAGGGCCGGGTACTTCGATTGGTGGCATCAAAAGATCCTGGAGCCCGCCTAGTGGGATTTGCTTGAGCATCATTTTTGTTGTTTCTGCTGTTGGTGGTCCCTGGTCCAAATCACCAAAATACGCCTTATCTTCTTGATATCTGGAGGAATCAGTCCCTTCTTTTTGTGGCTAAGAGGTATCTGATAGTTGAAGACGGCCAGATACTTCGATTGGCAGCATTGATTGATCCTTGAGCTCGTTTGGTGGATTCGCTACAGTGTTGTTGTTGTTGTTGTTGTTCATTTCGTCACATTGTCCCTGCTGGTCCAAATCACCAAAATAGACTGTTTCTCCTTGACATCTGGAGGAATTAGCTTAGGAAGAAGATTGGATTTAGAGTACTAGTCAGTATCTATTGTACTAGTATCCTTCAACGATATAAGATTTGAAAAAATGGGGTGAGTATCTATTGATGTACTAGTACTATAGTAAACGATATAAATAGAAGAATAGAATTTACGTGGTGATGCTAAGAACCTACACCATTTGCCTTCTATTCGTTGCCAAAGTTGCTGACAATTCCTTGTTGCCAACGATCCCCAACAAGTGGTTGTGGACTAGTATGTGTTAACACGATGATTCGTTGATGCCGCCAATTTGTTGATGTCCGTTGTTGCCCTAATATGAAAATAAGAAGAAAAACAAAAGTGAGGAAATGCAGGAGGCAGTATCATTGTCTAGCTAATCTCTCTCATTTATACTTTACCGTTGATTTGTTGCTGTTCCGACAATCGTCCCAATGGAAGAAGACTCCGCACCTCAATGGAAAATTGTCGGAACGCCCCTTGCTCTTGGTGTTGCGGTTGATTTGAAGAATTCTAACTCCTATGTCACAAAAAACAGTACCTTGAGCCTGTTGATATAGAAGCAATGGATGCAGATTTTGTGCTTTCGAGACGTCTGTGTTTGGGTGATCAATTCCAAGAACACTGTCTATCCAGCAACTAACCTCTTGTCCAATGTTTTCTACTTCTTTTTTCAGTACAAAGCTGTTATTTGGACTAAAATATTTCGAGCCTGGATCAGCCAGCCTAATGATCAATGTCAGTTCAGTGGGATTCCGCGTTCTCAGACGGAGTGCCTACCATACGGTAAAGCAACTCTGCTCAAAATACTAAGCCGAGTAAGATTATGAATGGAAAGAGTATTTTTTTAAATCCCTTTTCGCACACCAGTGTGAGTGATTCGCACAGTGTGAGTGATTTTACAGTGTAAAATCGCACTGTAAAATTGCACTGTAAGATCTTTTCATCAGCAGATTGTTCCAGCAGCCGGTGATTCTGTGACAGATTGTTAAAGCAGCAGCCGGTGATTCGCGCGAACCTCTAGTGTATTCAACAGATTATTACAGCAGCCGGTGATTCTCGCAAACCTCTAGTAGTAGTGTACGCGCGAACCTCTAGTGTATTCAGCAGATTATTACAGCAGCTGGTGATTCTTGCGAACATCTAGTGTATTCAGCAGATTACTATTACAGCAGCCGGTCAGCAGATTATTACAGCAGCCGGTGATTAATTAAATTATTTCAAATGAGTGGCTATTATACAGGTCTGTCTATTATTCTTTTTAGTACTGAATTTACGTACAGATTCTAGTTACATGTTTTTCTACACTATTTTCCTACTATATTATTTTGGTACTAAATTTGCGTAGCTAATCTACCTACGTGTTTTTCTACACTATTTTCTTACTAGAGTATGTTTGGTAATGAATTTGCGTAGGAAATCACCGAAAGTGGTTTTCTACACTATTTTCGTACTAGCTATAAAGGTCTGTCTGTCTTCCGATTAAAAAAACCTTTACAAATAATTTTAATGTTTGTCGTATCGTACCGGTACGGGTACAACTTCTACATATTTTGTACACAAACGCCCAGTTTGTGTGAAACATCAACTGTATCGATATCATATCCACTATCTGCTCGTCCACTCATTCCCACCCATAGTAGTAAATAGAAGATGTCAGACAAAAAATAATATCCACCATGTTGTCGTTAAAAAATACGACGACAGAAACACCGTAGAAACGCTACGGTGAACAAAGCAAAGGTACATACACACAAATACTCGTGAACAAATCTGGTTTAGAATCAAACGCACCTCCACTACTTGAAAATCCTTAAGTGGTAAAAATGATATCACTTAAGACTACAAACAAAAGGGGTTAATCAGTTAGAAACAAGACATCTCCGAAGACCTGATCGATAAGCGGACACTTGGAATTCTTAAGTACATTCAAAATGGATATACTTAACATCCCCTGAGGAAACAACTTATTGCAATCATGAAAATCAATACCGATTCCAAATGGGCCTCATTTATTTACCTACTCAATGAACAAGCATAGGCCCATCGAATAAAACACTTAACCTCCTAAATGACCAATACCATCGAATGACCAATATAGTAAGACCGGCACACGACACTAACACAGGAACAGCAGCGACAGTATCGGTATGAGAATGGTAACAAATAACCGGGGAAGATCTCTACTACAGAAAATACAGAGAGCCCCTATACAGTACAAAATACACAGTAAAATAAGGGCGTCTCTCAGAGCTCACTTCTCTTTAAATTTTAATTATCCTATCCTTTCGGTCGATTTTTAGAGTAACAACAGGTTATAGAGCCCTAATAACTCACACTTGTGTCCCGCAAGAGCACTCGTGTATACCTTAAGCTACGCTCCTATCTCCGGCCGTTCAGCACCTCCACTGTTGGTTAAATCCAGAGGAAATTTTGTTCTTAGCTCCCTGTGCGGCACATTCTCGGCCTCCCCCCCCCCCCCCCCCGTCTCATTCTTTCTCTCTCTTTCTCCCTGCTCGTGAATCATGGGGTGTAACACCAATCCTTCTACCGGAATCTTCTTTTGTGATCCACGACCAAGCGCTGGTTAATTAGAAGGACACCAAGCCGACGAACGCTCCAGACAACACAGACGGCAACGGCGACGACGGTTAATTCCCTTTGATCAACGACGCGGACAACACCGGTTAACTAACTTGACGATTGACCGGTTAACTAACTTGACGATTGATCGATTGTTTCTCCGACGTTAATTGAATAACACCGACACCAATTGTTCCACGGCCAATATAACGATTCGACGATCGAACGATTAAATCAACATCACAAGAACGTTCCGCGGTTAATCCAACGGTCAACACCAGCAAACGACCAACAAGTGTTTCTTCAAACCGAACGCTGCCATATCAACACCGCCGGTTAATTACATCGAAACGACGGATAAACCATGCCTACTCCATTCGACTGGACTTCAATCTTCGGAATCGAATTCCGATGCGCAAGCGCTAGCAACCCAACTGCAGCCACATCCCTTAACAAAGCCTACTCTGAAATCATTGGCAAAGATGAACTCTCAGAATTCTTTGTGACCCGCGAAGATGAAGAAGAAGAAGGACCACTAGAAATAGCTCTGGATCCACAACTCCACATCCTAAATTTCATTGCCAAAGCAATTGCTATCAATCTAATAGACCCACCGGACAAAATAACAAAATGCCACATTGCCAATCTCCTCAGCAAATTGTTATCAAGCATGTCAGAAACAATGGATCCACCAAGCAAATGCGGTACAAGACAGAATTTGATGCTGCAGCTAAGCATGCAATTCAAACCAACACCGATGAAGAGCCTACTGTCATAATTAAACTCACTATTACCCATTGGAAATTCAAGAAGAAATGGCGCCCTGACCTATTCATGGAAGCCTACACAAGGGACTCACCATCTGATGATGAAGGTAATACTGATAACAATGCAGATGACGCCAACGATGAGGACACACCCTCTGCTGAAGGCACACCTCCCACCGAAACGAGACAACTGGCAAATCTACTACAGCAATTGGTAAACAATGGAAACACAAACCACAACAACAACCAAGCTACAGCACTTACCCTTCCATGGAACCCAGGAACCCTACCTACTATGGTCCAGGAAAGATACAACCGTAGAGAAGAATTCCTTACCAGTGATGAAATGAAATACTTTGAAATCACTTCCACGGACAAAACGGGAGATGAAACAACCGTCAGACAAAACTACTACCTACGCAATCTAGGCAGTGGTAGAAATGATCAACACCTAATCACAAGAAGTGGTGATTGCTTTGACCTAACCAGAGCCTCTGAAAAGTTCAAGGAAGCAGCAAGAGATAAACTTTTTCTCTCAGGCTTCCCACAACTAAAAAATTCCACAGCCCCTCAGGTCCGAAAGTGGTACAGGGAAGTCACAGCTCACGCGCAGCAGCATCATATATATGTCCACCCATACTACCTCCACAGAAGAGAAGCTGATCATCTCAGAGGATTCACAATTGGGGAAACCCATATGGTCAACCTCCCTGCAAGATACGAATTAGCTATCCATGAATGGGGAAACCTTATCTACACGGCACTCAGAACTGATGAAATCATCCCTGACTCATGCAAGAGCGTGAAAGCTGCAATTCAGAGCTTTGAAGGCGGACAAGGATATGAAGCTCTCTACAGTGTGATTGCCAAAACACATCGCAACTCAGAAAGACCATCCTACAAAGGAAGAATGGTTAGAAACCTACCAAATCAGGAACAAGACAAGTCACTTGAGAAAATTTCTTCCGGTACAAAGATTACCTCAGGCTTAGAGTATTCCTCCACAATCAACCCAGTACAATTAGCTCAATGGAAGAAGTGAGCAATATCATTGAGGGAGCTACTACTCTCTCTTATGAACTACGCAAGAAAACAGAGGACAAGCAAGAGTCAGATGATCAATTCAAGCGAGATAAGTATAAGGCAGGCAGGCTTCTACAAACCCTCCAAACATATGAGCAAGAAATCAAGGCAGAGATGAAGTACAAGGACAAAGCCTCCAAATCAAGCCTGTCCAAGCAATCGTTCACAACTGGAACCAGACCAGGCCCTCACCGAAGTGATAGATTACAAAAACGTGCTGGCAGCAGCACCATCAGATCTCCTTCCACTCTGACTTTCCACTCAATCAGTCTGATGAATCACTTGGATACCCTGAAATGGATGACGAATCTGACGATCATTTCCTCCATCAAGCCTACTGCAATGCCATCACTGCATTTGATAAGGAACCCAGGCTTTTTGACACTTCCAGAAAGTGCATCGTTTGCCACAACTCAGGCCATACCTTTGACAACTGTCCTGCTCTGCAAGATGTTGAATCCCTAAGGAAACACAGAATTGCCACTGTTGTTTCCCTCAGAAAATGCAACAGGGAAACCCAGCAACTCTTGGATTCCACTCAACGCATCTCCAAGATCAACACTGAAGATGAGGCTCAGGATGCAGAGTCTTCTGATGATGAACCAGAAGACCAAATTTTTTGCCAAGGTCAAGAATAAACCGGCTTTCTTGCAGCCACACCGTGTCACCCAAAGATGATCTCCCAGGATTTGATGGTGCCCCAAAAACACCAGATAAAGACGTATGTCCTTCACTGGATTCAAGTAGCATCAGCTCCCATGAGTCAATCCAAATTGGTGCGGTCAACTTAATTCCAACACCTACACTTCACCCATCCATCCCAACTGATGTGTACTGTGATATGGAAAGTCAACCCTTGAAGTTAAAGCCCCTGCATTGGAATCACATTTGGAAACCAATGGGGACCCCAACTTTGACCATGACAATCCCATCATAGTTGATGCCAACTCTGTCAAGAAAATTTTACCAGCAGATCCATTTGCAGCTGCATCATACTTCCAACAAGGCAAGCGAGCACAGCTAGATACTGGTGCTAAAGTTTCTTGCACAAACCTACTGCATATTCTCCATGATTACAGACCCTACACCAAGCTGAGAAAATGTCCTGTTAGGCTGACAGCAGCAATAGGAGGCAAAGCATCCAGTTGTATTCCAGAAGGATCCGGTTACGTGCATATACCAGCCCCAAATGACAGAGGGTACATCAGTGTTTTCTTCTACTACTCTCCACTGCTTTCTACACCATTGCTGAGTGAGAATGATCTCTGTGGAACCACATCTCGCATGAGAGACCAGTTCAGTGCACAGTCCATACACAAAGCATTCACTGACACCAATGACTCTTCCACACAAAAGAATGGTAACCTCACCATTATTTATCACCACAAATAAAGTACTGCCAGAAGCGTCGTCCTGCATGGAGCTATCATTGATGGTCAGTGTTACACTCATCCCTTATTAATCCCAGATACAGATCTGGAATCCCCATATGCGAATTGTGCAACTTTGTCAACATATGCCTTAGCAACTGACATGGAATTTAAACAAGCCTGTGAAGCAGCCTCCAGGAAAGCCATCAACAACTACAGATACGATATCTACACAAACCTTGTCACCCTCCAAAAATGTACTGAAGCTGCTGGAGGAAAACCTGACTCCAGTGACAAGCCCTGGTTTGATGCAAAACTGATTTCACCAAAATTGCTGACAAAGAAATCCCTATCCAAGCCATCAAGGCAAAGACCTCCAAGCTCCTCTGGCACCAAAGATTGGGACATCCTTGTGATGATTTCTTGTACAAGGCTCACAAGCATATCATATTAAATTCCTTTCGTACGTATGTAAAGGGAACTACAGGCTGGTACTTGAACTTACGTATATTTCTACGTAATTTACAGTACTACAGCTGGAGTGGTACGATAATACCGTTCGAGTCATATGCACCTCTGTAAGCAAGATTGGAGCATCTCTGTAAGCAGGATCGAGTCATATGCACCTCTGTAAGCAGGATTGGAATATTCTTCGCGAAGGCCGAATGACCGGGAAGGCCCATACTTTCTGTAAACAGGATTGGAATATTCTTCTCGAAGACCGAATGACCGGGAAGGCCCATTTCCTTTCTGTTTTCACGACCAAAGTTCGATACTTAAGATCAGAAGCAAGGTTCGTTCACGACCGAATTGGAATGTTCGATGACTGCATCCAGCCCATATCTTATGGAAAATGACCGGGAAGGCCCATTTCTTTTCTGTTTTCACGATCGAAGTTCAATACTTAAGATCGGAAGCAAGATTCCTTTTGTTTTCATGACCAAAACAAGGTGAATTGCCTGGTTCCGGTATAGCCGTTTGATACCTCCAATCATGTGTTTCGATATTCAAGGAGGTTCGAAGAAGCTTCCTGTACCAGCTGCTTCAGTGATCACGATTAGAAGAAAGCTTCTCATGACAGCACGCGATTCTACAGTGCTGTACGATTAGAAGGAAGCTTCTCATGATAGCAGTGATTCTACAGTGCTGTACGATTAGCGGTGTACTGTATTCATCACTGCACTAAAAGAGATATCATGCTCTCCAGCAAGATTACTCTCTTAGCTCATACTTTTAACATTCAACTGATTTATATCCCAAAATTCACACTAGTTGCTATCAACTACTTGTAATCTACATACTAAGGTCTGTCTCGCTGCAATCTGAATAAGTCACAGCAAGAGGAGATCTGGCGTTTCCCTAGTCTTGCCTGTAGTCCGATTATCCGTTGCCGAAAGTATACAACCACAATTGTCACACGTAGAGTACAACCGTTCGTCTACTAACACACTAACGCAGCGTTGCTGTTCGTCAGAAGCCTTTGAATCAGACTCTCAATGAATCGGATTCAGAAGGAAAATAATAGATTAACAGTCGCAAGCTCTAAGATGGCTTGCACACAAAGGGGAACAAGAACAGACTTGAATACAATCTCTACGCTGGCATATGCCAGTCGCACACCGTACACAAAGCAGTTCTCATTCCCAGTCACCGCGCAATTCTCTCGGAGGATCGGAACCGTCACAGATGCCGAACATACCGACGATGCCCGGCAATGTATTTGGGGGCGAAGAGAAGAATGACGTATCTCGTATTCGGATCCCGACGCCCACCAAATTGATTGTGCTAAGCACCATAAACCACCGACTGCAATTGTTCCATCGATAATTGCCTTATCCGACCCACTAGTACGATGCTTACGATTTGATTCTAAGATCAATCACCTTCCTGATACATCTACGATCCATCTTGCTGTTGTGGACGCGCCAGTACCAATCTGGTTCTCCGAGCAAAGTCATCGTATTGTTTTCGCAAACTTGTTCTTACAAACAGTGACAACAAAGACAATAATCGAATCTACAATCGATTATTCGTCACCGGCACGCAACAACAATCTCCGATTGACCGAATTTTCGTTGCGCAAACCAGAACAGCAGAAAAGACAACGATTTTTGAGAACAACAACAACAACCATCCTATTGTCTGTTGCAAACTCTTTCTTACTATCGATTCTTTGCTGCCGACGCCAACGCCAACGCCGACAGTGACAAGAACGTATTCGCCGTAACATCGTTTAGCAACTACCATCGCCGATTGTTTCTACAACAAACGAATTTTCATTGTTTTCACCGCCGCGCATCAAACAGCAACAACCACGACAATAACCGATTCCACGATCGATTACTTGTCAACGACGCTGTTTCACCGCGCAACAACACCAACACAAGAACCTACGATCGATCCTTTGCTGCTGACGAAAACGGCCGACGACGATACCGAGTATTGTTGACACGCCACCACCGATCGGTTATTCGTCAACAACACCTATTGCCGACGACGTCTCCACCAACGACGACGATCCGATTAAAAGAATTTTTCGTAGCTTCGTCACTTCAACTGCCCGTCGTATTCCATCGAAATCGCCGACGCTATTTATTATCAACGCCGTCTCCAACAACGACGGCAACGGCATCGACAACAAACGATTATACGATTGATTCTTCGTCGACGACAACGATATCAAGAACAACAACAGGAAACGAATTTTCCGTTGCTTCATAATATCAAAAGCCCGTCGTATTGCATCAAAAACGATTCTCCTCATTATTGCGGACGTACCGGTACCATCCTGGTCCTCTATCTCCCAATATTGACAGAGATATCAAATTTTCTCAGTACAAGAAGGACACCACATCAACAACAACCGCAACGTCAGCATAGTGCCACTATGTCCAGTTACGGCCCTGATCTCAGATTACTGTTTCCATCATTTGATTTGAAACTTGCAGAAATCCTAAATGCAACACTGGATGTTCCTCAAGAAGCATGCAACCACATTTGTGAAGTCCTCATTATAGCAGGAGCAACCACCTGGAACCATTTCATTTGTGACATTTATGAATATACCTATATTGTTGATGAAAATGGCTCTGAACTAAAATACCAAGCTCAGACCGACCCCTGTTCTACCAGTGCAAAAGATCAACATACATTAACTTCATTTGTTGATTTTATAAATGATATCATGCTCCAAGATGACTGTTACTGGTATGACCACAATCAGTACACTTGGGATGCTTTCCTTGCCTTTTGTAATGCGCGCAACCAGCACCCTGAACTGACTGTTGTTCCAATCAAGGCTAATGCTGCTATTCTGGTGTCACAACCAAGCATACAAGCTAAACCTTGCCTGACAAAACCAGTCCTATCACAGGCATCCTCTACGACAACAACACCTGTTTCTACGACGATTCCAGGACCGGCATCATCTTCGGTATCCGCTTTCGTAACGCCTCCAGTACCTGTTCTCGTCACGCCTCCAGCACATGTTTCTGTTACACCTCAAACATCTGCTTCCTCTCCATCTCAAGCACCTAATTCTGCTTGCAAAACGCCTGTCACTACTCTTATTGCCAACAATGGGAACCCTCTTGAATCCCTTGATACGCACAGGTTAGCTTCCAATACTGATCCTCTCCCTGCTTCCACACGTACTCCAACCTACACTTGGACTTACTTCCCTAGCACCAAATCAGTCCGTTTTTGTAGAGTTGTCTCTTCAACCATTCCCACTGTCCACCCGGACACTCCACCTGGTGATGCCTCTCATACTACTCCAAAGCGTCACTCCCCACGTCCTTCTCCTAAGCCTTCAGCTAATACAGCATGGACGTTTCATCCTAAATCTGCTACTGTGACATTCCACCGTTCACCCAAGCAATTTTCTTCCCACAAGCCTAGTACTTCCATTCCTTTGTTGCAACTTCCATCATCTGGGGCATTTTCTAAGGATAATGTTGTTCCAAGCTCAGATCATGCCACCGTACCAAGCACAAGTCATGCCTATCCACAGCATGGTACATCCTCTTGCCCTCGTCAGAAGCCTCTTTATGGGGCACATTCTTTGACCTACGACTTGCCTGCTGTGTGCTTCACCAAACGGCATCGTGATGCTATCAAGCTCAAGCTGTATTATCTCCATGCTACCATCTTGGTCACTAATTGGACATACGACGGCGTTGCTTGAGAATCAAGACGAATCAATCGATTTATACGCCTTGGTATAATCAATTATGGTATCTTCTACGATAAGACCAATCGATCTCTACGATTCGCCATTCATCATC
The DNA here is from genome assembly GCA_037355745.1 of Pseudo-nitzschia multiseries. Classification (NCBI taxonomy): domain Eukaryota; phylum Bacillariophyta; class Bacillariophyceae; order Bacillariales; family Bacillariaceae; genus Pseudo-nitzschia; species Pseudo-nitzschia multiseries. The sequence continues at coordinate 12,646,951 of CM074788.1, read as the reverse complement.
GATGTGATACTCAATCGATTAGATTCTACGATTGTATTTGATCAATCGCATTCTCGATTCGATTCTAAGATTTGATCTTCCGTCTGTCAGTTCCAATGGCTTGATCCATGCAAAATGGGGCACATTCTACAGAATCGATTATTAATCACATCCTACGATTCCATTCTACGATTCGTCTACAAGCAAGATCCACGATCTGATGTGTGCACACAGTCAATCAGTATCAAATCAACAATACTACGATTCGATTCTACGACTTGATTGATCTTCTCGCTTCAAGATCAAAGCTACGAATCAATTCTCCAAATTACGCTTCCAGCCTCAGTTACGGTTGAATTTGATCAATCATTTCCTACGATTCGATCCATTTCAAGTTGACATCCACAAATCGATGATTTTCGATGTACCCCACGATTGCTCCACTAAGCTCGATCCACTATTTGCCTGCAATCGATGCTCCACTAAGATCGCTACGATCGATCTTCTTTCCGAAGTATGAGATACACTTGATCACGTGCAAGAAGATGGGGCATATTAAATTGCTTCCACATACGTACTCACGAAATTTACTTGTTCTTCTTTTCGAGCTATGTGATACACTTGATCACGTTCAAGAAGATGGGGCATATTAAATTCCTTTCGTACGTATGTAAAGGGAACTACAGGCTGGTACTTGAACTTACGTATATTTCTACGTAATTTACAGTACTACAGCTGGAGTGGTACGATAATACCGTTCGAGTCATATGCACCTCTGTAAGCAAGATTGGAGCATCTCTGTAAGCAGGATCGAGTCATATGCACCTCTGTAAGCAGGATTGGAATATTCTTCGCGAAGGCCGAATGACCGGGAAGGCCCATACTTTCTGTAAACAGGATTGGAATATTCTTCTCGAAGACCGAATGACCGGGAAGGCCCATTTCCTTTCTGTTTTCACGACCAAAGTTCGATACTTAAGATCAGAAGCAAGGTTCGTTCACGACCGAATTGGAATGTTCGATGACTGCATCCAGCCCATATCTTATGGAAAATGACCGGGAAGGCCCATTTCTTTTCTGTTTTCACGATCGAAGTTCAATACTTAAGATCGGAAGCAAGATTCCTTTTGTTTTCATGACCAAAACAAGGTGAATTGCCTGGTTCCGGTATAGCCGTTTGATACCTCCAATCATGTGTTTCGATATTCAAGGAGGTTCGAAGAAGCTTCCTGTACCAGCTGCTTCAGTGATCACGATTAGAAGAAAGCTTCTCATGACAGCACGCGATTCTACAGTGCTGTACGATTAGAAGGAAGCTTCTCATGATAGCAGTGATTCTACAGTGCTGTACGATTAGCGGTGTACTGTATTCATCACTGCACTAAAAGAGATATCATGCTCTCCAGCAAGATTACTCTCTTAGCTCATACTTTTAACATTCAACTGATTTATATCCCAAAATTCACACTAGTTGCTACCAACTACTTGTAATCTACATACTAAGGTCTGTCTCGCTGCAATCTGAATAAGTCACAGCAAGAGGAGATCTGGCGTTTCCCTAGTCTTGCCTGTAGTCCGATTATCCGTTGCCGAAAGTATCCAACCACAATTGTCACACGTAGAGTACAACCGTTCGTCTACTAACACACTAACGCAGCGTTGCTGTTCGTCAGAAGCCTTTGAATCAGACTCTCAACGAATCGGATTCAGAAGGAAAATAATATATCATTGGGGTTCCAAAGTTCAAATGTCAGACAAGCATAGTTGATCAATGCCCTACTATTATTTTCCTTCTGAATCCGATTCGTTGAGAGTCTGATTCAAAGGCTTCTGAAGAACAGCAACGCTGCGTTAGTGTGTTAGTAGACGAACGATTGTACTCTACGCGTGACAATTGTGGTTGGATACTTTCGACAACGGATAATCGGACTACAGGCGAAGCTAGGGAAACGCCAGATCTCTTCTTGCTGTGACTTATTCAGATTGCAGCGAGACAGACCTTAGTAATGTAGATTACAAGTAGTTGGTAGCAACTAGTGTGAATTTTGGGATATAAATCAGTTGAATGTTAAAAGTATGAGATAAAGTGAAATCTTGCCGAAATGCAAGATATCTCTTTTATTGAGATGAATACGTTGCAACTGCTGTTGCGTAGTGATGAGATTACTTGCTGATTATTTCCGTACATGTATTGGTCGTTGACCATATATATCTGTATGCATGTATATGTATTGTGTGAGAATTACACGCCAACGGTTTTCTTCTCTTGTTCCGTTAGGAAGACTTCATGATATGTTTATCATTAAGGTCAGGAATTGCTCCCGTAGCTCGTGTGATATTTTATGAAATCAGAGTTTGCTCACCGAAGAACAATGGCAATACTGTAAAACAGGGATTGCTCACCGTTGATGCTCAATGGGAATCGATGCGCCGTGGGAATCAATATGCCGTGGGAATTGATTACTTTGATTGATACGGGACTCATTGATTCGTACGAATATGATATCTACCATCTGGTAGCTTTGGTACTTCTGGTCACGAAAGGAATTTAATACTCCCCATGTCTCCTTGTGAAGGGTCATCACGCTCTACATGATGCTTCCGTCATCTTGGAGAAGGTCGCCGGTATTACCACAGAAGTGGAAGATGGGCCTGAGCAGTGGATACACAATTGAGTGTCCCCAATGCTTGGTGAGAATGTCTGCACAGTTGTCCTTACCTGGGATGTGCATCATTAAAATGAAGCCTCTTGCTATCATGCTTCGTACGTAGTGAAACGATAGAATGTTGTGACGCTTGTGCAACCTTGCATAAGGGAAGGTTGACGTTTGGATCATCTTTTTGTTGTCACCCCAAGAGTAGGAGATATCATGGACTCGTGTTCCTAGGTATCGGAATGAGTGGCGTAAATCGACAATCTGTTTGATGCAAGTCCTTCCTGCAACAAATTCAGCTCCAAAGGTGGCTGTTTCCGTAGTAGACTGCTTCTTCGAGAACCACATCATGGGAGTCTTGTTCGCGAAATGAAGAATGCCGGTTACAGCCTTACCACTGAGAATATCATGCATGAGGTTGGCATCATAGAAATGTGTCAACACTACTGTCTTTCCAAGCGGTGCAGGAGCGTCGTCGGGTAGCTCTTCAGAATGCTCCCCATAGACGGTGTTGGACCAGTCGATGGTGTCGGGTTTAGTCAATATAAAATTGGGTGGTTCCACGTGGAATCTGATTTTAAAATGTCTAAACTTGGAGATATATCCATAGATACGTTTAGCACGTTCGAGATGCCCATCTCGTGGTTGAGCTCTGAAACTGGAGAGTGTCATCACGGCTGTTTGTACGTCGAAACGGCCGATAGCGATGATCCATTGGAGTGAACCGATCATACTTTGGTATTTCTGTATACCAGTTTCCTCGAGAAAGGCTGAGGAGTCCAATTCGGGATGATCGTTCTCTGCAATGGGTGATTGGAACCTAGTGCTAGGTTTGCATCCGAACATTTGTTCGTAAGACGCTTCCATCTTTTCGATGAACTTTATGGGATTCATGCATAGAAGACCATGCGCGTCGCGCTCAAATCCGCAACCTAGGTGAAAGTTCATAGGTCCGGATCCCTTTAGTTTGAAGTTATACGGTGACGACTGCAATATCTTCAAGAAGGAATTGGGATCTGCCATGCAGAGACATAGGTCATTGACATATGTGCATATAAGTTCATATACACGTTCACCATGTTTGTTCGTTCCAGGCTTGAGGAATATTTCCGGTTCTGGGCGGGATCGTTCGAAGCCGAGTTCGATGAGACAAGCTGCGAGTAAGTCACCAAAGCACTTGCCTGAAGACCTGAGGCCGTATAGGGCTTTGTAAATGATCAACAGGTGATTTTCCCGCGATCTGAATTTGGGACCTGCCTTGATGCATACTTTCTCGCAGGTAACTGCTTCTAAGTAGGCATTACCTATGTCGGTACCCCATGCTTCCAAGTCGTTCAGTTCAGCTAGGAATAGGCGCATACGTAGGCCGCGGAGAGATACGACACCTGCGTAAACACTGTGGATAGGGGCCTCAGTGAGATTACCGTTAGCAATGAGACGAGCCTTGTGTCTACCGTCGTGCTTGACAGCATATATCATGTGTACCTTGATCTGTTGGAATCCGGGGGGAATGGAGCTTGTCTTGTACACGCCTTTATCAATGAATGTATTGTATTCATTGAGTTGTGCCATTTCCAGAGTGGTGGCATCTTCCCATTTGGTGTTTCCGTTGGCTTGATCAAATCGGAGGGCTTCTTCGTGGTTACGAGGTACTTTGAATCCGTATTGGTACTGCGGAGTTGTACGGAAAGAACGTAGTTTGGCTTGGTGCACGAGTCGATCAAGTTTCTTGGTTCGTCGCGCTAGGTTGGTGATGCGCTTGAGGCGTTTCCAACCCGGAAGGTCAAGCAAGTTGTTGTCTTTCCCATATTTTGCAACGGTGACTGGGTCATCAGCCGCAATGTTGGCTAGAGGTTCATATGTGCGTTCCATATTTTCCCATTCAATCCAAAGGTTATACTTGGAACCTTTGTATTGAGGATGCTTGTTATCCAGCGGACCTTGGTGTCCTAGGATGCGGCGAAATGACCAAAGTTTGCCGTCTTCTTGTGTTGAATCACGATGAATGTAATTCATGATATCATTGTATGCAATGATATCATTGAGCTCGTCATCAGAGTGTTTGCACTTAAACTTGATGAAGTCTTTGTTGCGTTCAAGACTGTCTTCAACATCGACGATGGTGAGACGTTTCCGGGTGCCATCGGGGTTGGTTACAAGGAAGGATCGTCCTTGTAGATCGGCAATCGGGACCGTAGGAATGGTAATGGGTTTACCATCATCGTCAAATTGTGCGTTACCTTCTTCGTCGGTAACAACTACCTGTGATGGGTCTACTGAAGGAGTAGCGGGGTTGGTGTGTGGAGTTGTGACGTCACTAACATCAAAGTATGCTAATTCCGGTGGATCAAAATCATCTTCAGTAAGGAGAACGCCATCTGATGTCTTGCTGAAGATGTGCGTCGTATGGGGACCATCAAAACTCTCCCCATAGTTGTTAGGGAGTGGAGAAGGTGACCAGCTTGGGCTGTCATCGACCTTCTTATAAAGAAAGCTCGGTAACGAGGGGTGGGCGGGTGGTTGAAGAATTGGTTGAGTGCCAGATGCGTGGGGCGTAGTACCTGGGTGTTCGTTGGATACAGATGGGATGGTGTCATCGGCAGTGTCAGAATCAGCGGGTGAAACGCTAGGGGGAATTGAGTTGCCTGGTTTCGTAGACTCGTCAATGGGTTTACTCTGAGTGGTATACTCCCCATGTATGAATGCTGGAGCTTCTCCAGTGGCGTATAAACGGGGCAAGGAATCTTTGGCGTTACGCCATTTGATGAAACCATCATCAGTGAATAGGCCTGCGCGTTTGTTACGAGACTCAGGTGTAAGAGCAGAGCGGACACCGGACCGGTCAAGTAACTTGTTGGTAACGGGATCCCAGATTCGGAAGCAGAGTCCATTGCCAACATGTTCGGCGATGCCGACGAAGTGACCTAGGCATTCGGTAGACTGGGTACCGAAAGGGGAGTCGTTGGTTTTGAAATACACAGGTTCAAACCAGAAGAAACTGGTGTATGCGCTGATGTCGCCAAGTGTACCGGTAGCAATGAAGACCGGTTGTTTATCTGACAGCGTAGGATCAGAAATAACATTGAGGAGACCCGCGATGTATGTCATGCACAGTAGCCATAGATGTGGTGGTGTGCCTGTACGATCCATGACGCGATTGACAATGCACTTGAACTATTAAATTCCTTTCGTGACCAGAAGTACCAAAGCTACCAAAGGGTAGATTTCCTATTCGTACGAATCAATGAGTCCCGTATCCATCTAAGTAATCGATTCCCACGGCATATCGATTCCCACGGCGCATCGATTCCCATCGCGCATCAACGGTGAGCAATCCCTGTCTTACAATATTGCCATTGTTCTTCGGTGAGCAAACTCTGATTTCATAAAATATCACACGAGCTACAGGAGCAATTCCTGACCTTAAAGATAAACATTTTATGGAGTCTTCCTAACGGAACAAGAGAAGAAAACCGTTGGCATGTGATTCTCACACAATACATATACATGCATACAAATATATATGGTCAACGACTAATACATGCACGGAAATAATCAGCGAGTAATCTCAGCACTACGCAACAGCAGTTGCAACGTATTCACCTCAATAAAAGAGATATCTTGCATTTCGGCAAGATTTCACTTTATCTCATACTTTTAACATTCAACTGATTTATATCCCAAAAATTCACACTAGTTGCTACCAACTACCTGTAATCTACATACTAAGGTCTGTCTCGCTGCAATCTGAATAAGTCACAGCAAGAGGAGATCTGGCGTTTCCCTAGTCTCGCCTGTAGTCCGATTATCCGTTGCCGAAAGTATCCAAACACAATTGTCACGCGTAGAGTACAATCGTTCGTCTACTAACACACTAACACAGCGTTGCTGTTCATCAGAAGTCCTTGAATCAGACTCTCAACGAATCGGATTCAGAAGGAAATTAATAGATTAACAGTCGCAAGCTCTAAGAAGGCTTGCACACAAGAAGGAACAGGAACGGAATTGAACATAATCCCTACGCTGGCATATGCACGTCGCACATCGCACAAGAAGCAGTTCCCATTCTCAGTTACCACGCACTTCTTTCCAAGACTCCGAACCACCACAGATGCCGAACATACCGTTGATGCCCGGCAATGCACTCGGAGGCGAAGAGAAGAATGACGCCGAAGTCGCCAATCTCAACGACCGCTTTCCCAGCTTCGATACGGACATGAGAAAGATACTCATATCATTACTCAACGTAACAAGTGAGATTACTAGCAAGTTGTGCCTAGCTCTCAAAGAAGGCGGATTATGCGAGTGGAAGTCGTTCCTCGACGCACTTATCGAACCGGATTTTGCACGCGAACTTACCTATATGGAGCGAGGATTGGCAACAAATATCCCTCGATCCATCCAAAGGAGCATAGAAGCACTTGCGGACTTCGCTATCGACCTACAAGAAGAAGGTGTCGATCTAGGAGAAGACGAGAAGGACTGGAAAGATGTAAAGTCATATACATACATGGAATTTCAGACATTTCGCGGAGAGCGTGCCCAACGCTTACGTAACGAATCTGTTCTGAACCCACCACCTCCTCCGGCGGGAAGTAACAAAAAGTCCCCTCAGCAGGTAAAGTACGAATCATGGTGCCGAAAAGCACGAGATGAAAAGTCCTTTACACCCCTCACGAATGACTCGAGATTCGAACACTGGCTCGTCGGTTTCAAAGCTAAACTCGAAGCATACGACATCGATACAGAGACATTCCTCGATGAAACTTGGCCTCCAGCCACACTTGTAGGTTACACCCGTGATCTCTACATCAAACAATGTGCCTTCTTCTGGGTACTAATGTTGGAAGTCTTCAAGAGTGACCTTTCTGCATCATGTGTACACAGTCATTCTACCACTCGTAATGGACGCCAGGCCTACTTCGACTTCGTAAACCTTCATAGCCAATCAAAAGCAAAGGTATACGACAACTCGACCCAGCTACAAGCGTTGCTAAAGTTGAACCTCAACAATTGGAAAGAATCCAAAGTGAAATTCATCACACATTGGTTTGACGAATTGAATCACCTCAACAAGCTCCGTCCTCCCAACAAACCCCTCGAGTATCACACTGTAAAATCAGCATTGTGTCAGGCATGTTATTCCAGCTTCCAGCTAAGCGAACAGTTTGCCAAAGTCAAGGATCCAGGTGGGACGAATAGCACCGTAACGGATGCAGTTGCCGAAGCCGCTGCTATCCACGATCTTAAAATCACGCTTTTACTCGAAGCAACTCGACTTGATTCCCAGTCTGCGATGTCTGCTCCTCGGTCGACCGTACGTGCACACGTTCATGATTTCTCTTCTGACTCGATCCAACACCATGATGACTATGCTCTTCCCATCGAATTTGAAGGAGACTATCAAGATTATGCTGTGTTCAAGGCTGGACGTACCCCTGACCCTTCCACAAGATTGCCTACGAACATATGGAAGGCCTTGTCACGACAGGACATGAAGAGTTGGCTTGGTTTTTCTCCGGAAGGAAAGAAAATCGTTGTTGCCTCATTGCGACACGACTTACTTAACACTAACCAACCTGACCCCAACAGTGTCAAACCCATTACCCGAAAGGCATACCAACATGAACACTCGGTATCTTTTCAAGAAGACGATACTTCGACCAAGGATGAGCATGCCAATTCCGCATCAGACCTACATCCTGCTGTAGAGAATGATCGTAGAGGCGTTTTCCATGCATCTCTAGGTGTATACAAATCAACGACCTCCTCGTCTAAGGACCAGCGACCTCTCAAGTCTTCCGTGTCACCCGCGCATCCAGCTCGATTCCTTTCAAACAACCCTGACATTCAGTACAAAAAGGACGGCGACACTCAAATACCTGTCGGAACACAATCGTATTCCGCCAACTTTCACCAGTGGTATACTCCCGAGGACGATCTCACCTTTCCTAATGATGGGCCCGTAACGTCATACACATACCGCATACACAAAACTACGGTTACTAGCCCTGGTTTTGCCATGGTCGATCGCGGCGCAAATGGCTGCATCATCGGTAATGATGCATGTCTCATCTCCAAGGATATTCCACCACGATATGTTAACGTCACCGGCATTAACAATCATCAGGTACAAAACATTCCCATTGCTACATGCGGAGCATATTCCATGTCGAACAGAGGCCCCGTCATTCTTATTTTCAATGAATGTGCCTATACAGGACGACATCCTTCTATATTGTCATCCGGCCAAATGGAGGCATATTTTTCCACTGTAGACGACACGTCCATCAAAGCAGGCGGAGGACAGGTCATCACCACCTCCGATGGCTATGCACTGCCTCTTAGCATACGACACGGCTTACCATACCTTGCGATGCGGAAGTATACGACTGTCGAATTTGACACGTTACCTCATGTTATCATGACGTCCGATAAACATTGGGACCCATCTGTTCTCGATACCACGATCAGTGCAAAGGATGAACAATTTCTCCAGAAATATCCTCCCCAACCACAGCAACTCCCTTATGCCGATTACGACGAATATGGGAACCCACGCTGCCTTGAAGGATTCGATATATCTGTCTCTCCCGGGTCCTCCACGGTCACATCCCTCAGCTCGTATTCCAGCCATTCCACCCGATCTCCCTTTCTTCCAATTGATGATCATAAGAACAATGATCGCTCCTTTTGGCTTACTTCCACTGACTACGCCCATCACGAACGTCTCGCATGCTGCGCGCCAAACGCAGTCTCTGGAACAGTCACTGCGTTTCCGACAGATTGTACAGCAAGTGACACTACACGCATTGCAGCCACGCCCCGTGAAAGATACCCAAATGAACATGACTACTTATCCCTGAAACCTTTCTTTTGTTGGGTTTCCACCGATCGCATCAAAGCTACTTTCGAAAACTCGACACAATACGGTTCGTTAGCGGTTAGCCCTGATGGTAACATTTTCAAACGGTTTCATTCCCCTCAACCGGCTATGAACGTTCGCCCCTTCAATGACGATGTTATGTCCGATGCAGTCTATTCAGATGTCCCAGCAATTGATGGTGGATCCAAGATTGCTCAGATCTTCTTTGGCCGAAAATCGCATATTATTCACGTTGAAGAAATGCGTACCACCGGCGATTTTCTACCCTGCTTTCAGAACTTTGTTCGAAAATGGGGCAGACCCATCCGCCTCCTTTGCGACCACGGTAACTATCAATCAAGCAAGAAAGTCATGGATTACCTCAAGATGTTATGGATTGGACTCTGGCAAAGTGAACCGTACCATCAACATCAGAATCAATTCGAACGAAGATACCAAACGTTCAAACGCATTGTCAATCGCGTCATGGATCGTACCGGCACACCACCACACATGTGGTTACTGTGCATGACATACGTCGCAGGTCTCCTTAATATTGTCTCTGACCCTACGCTGTCCGATAAACAACCGATCTTCATTGCCACGGGTACAATTGGCGACATCAGCGCATACACCAGTTTCTTCTGGTTTGAACCTGTGTATTTCAAGACCAATGACTCTCCTTTCGGTACCAAATCTACCGAACGCCTAGGTCATTTCGTCGGCATCGCCGAACATGTTGGCAATGGACTCTGCTTTCGAATCTGGGATCCAGTTACCAACAAGTTACTAGACCGGTCCGGTGTTCGATCTGCTCTTACACCTGAGTCACGTAACAAGCGCGCGGGCTTATTTACTGATGATGGTTTCATCAAATGGCGTAATGCAAAGGATTCCTTACCCCGTATATACGCCACTGGAGAAGCTCCAGCTTTCAAACATGGGGAGCATACCAATCAGAATAAACTCATTGACGAGTCTACTAAACCAAACAGCTCAGTTTCCCCTAACGGTTCACCTGCTGATTGTGACACCGCCGATGACACCGTTCCATCTGCACCAACAGATACCACGCCCCACGCATCTGGCACTCAACCAATTGGCACTCAACCAATTCTTCAACCACCCGCCCACCCCTCGTTACCGAGCTTTCTTTATAAGAAGGTCGATGACAGCCCAAGCTGGTCACCTTCTCCACTCCCTAACAACTATGGGGAGAGTTTTGATGGTCCTCCTACGACACACATCTTCAGCAAGACATCAGATGGCGTTCTCCTTACTGAAGATGATTTTGATCCACCGGAATTAGCATACTTTGATGTTAGTGACGTCACAACTCCACACACCAACCCCGCTACTCCCTCAGTAGACCCATCACAGGTAGTTGTTACCGACGAAGAAGGCAACGCACAATTTGACGATGATGGTAAACCTATTACCATTCCTACGATCCCGATTACCGATCTACAAGGACGTTCATTCCTTGTAACCAATCTCGATGGCACTCGGAAACGACTCACCATTGTCGATGTTGAAGACAGTCTTGAACGCAATAAAGACTTCATCAAGTTCAAGTGCAAACACTCCGATGACGAACTCGATGATATCATTGCATACAATGACGTCATGAATTACATCCATCGTGATTCAACACAAGAAGACGGCAAACTCTGGTCTTTTCGCCGCATCCTAGGACACCAAGGTCCACTGGATAACAAGCACCCTCAATACAAAGGTTCCAAGTATAACCTCTGGATTGAATGGGAGAATATGGAACGCACATATGAACCTCTGGCCAATATTGCGGCTGATGACCCAGTCACTGTTGCAAAATATGGGAAAGACAACAACTTGCTTGACCTCCCAGGTTGGAAACGTCTCAGGAGAATCACCAACCTAGCCCGACGAACCAAGAAACTTGATCGACTCGTACACCAAGCCAAACTACGTTCTTTCCGTACCACTCCGCAGTATCAATATGGATTCAAAGTGCCTCGTAACCACGAAGAAGCCCTCCGATTTGATCAAGCCAACGGGAACACCAAATGGGAAGATGCCACCACTCTGGAAATGGCACAACTCAATGAATACAATACATTCATTGATAAAGGCGTATACAAGACAAGCTCCATTCCCACGGGATTCCAACAGATCAAGGTACACATGATATACGCTGTCAAACACGACGGAAGACACAAGGCTCGCCTCGTTGCTAACGGTAATCTCACTGAGGCCCCTATCCACAGTGTTTACGCAGGCGTCGTATCTCTTCGCGGTCTACGTATGTGCCTATTCCTAGCTGAACTCAACGATCTAGAAGCATGGGGTACCGACATAGGCAATGCCTACTTAGAAGCAGTCACCTGCGAGAAAGTATGCATCAAAGCAGGTCCCGAATTCGGATCGCTGGAGGGTCACCTGTTGATCATCTACAAAGCCCTATATGGTCTCAGGTCTTCAGGCAAGTGTTTTGGAGACTTACTCGCGGCTTGCCTCATCGAGCTCGGCTTCGAAAGATCCCGCGCAGAACCGGAAATATTCCTCAAACCCGGAACGAACAAGCATGGTGAACGGGTATATGAGCTTATATGCACATATGTTGATGACCTATGTCTCTGCATGGCAGATCCCAATTCCTTCTTGAAGATATTGCAATCGTCACCATATAACTTCAAATTGAAGGGATCCGGACCTATGAACTTTCATTTAGGATGTGGATTTGAGCGCGACGAACATGGTGTTATGTGCATGAATCCCATAAAGTTCATCGAAAAGATGGAAGCATCTTATGAACAAATGTTTGGATGCAAACCTAACACTAGGTTCCGATCACCCATCGCGGAGAACGATCACCCTGAATTGGACTCCTCAGCCTTTCTTGAAGAAACCGGTATACAGAAATACCAAAGTATGATCGGTTCACTGCAATGGATCATCGCTATTGGCCGTTTCGATGTACAAACAGCCGTGATGACGCTCTCAAGTTTCAGAGCTCAGCCACGAGATGGGCATCTCGAACGTGCTAAACGTATCTATGGATATATCTCCAAATTTAGACATTTTAAAATCAGATTCCGTGTGGAACCGCCCGATTTTATATTGACTAAACCCGAAACCATCGACTGGTCCAATACCGTCTATGGGGAGCATTCTGAGGAGCTACCCGACGACGCCCCTGCACCGCTTGGAAAGACAGTAGTGTTATCACACTTCTATGATGCCAACCTCATGCATGATATTCTCAGTGGCAAGGCCGTTACCGGCATTCTTCATTTCGCGAACAAGACTCCCATGATGTGGTTCTCGAAGAAGCAGTCTACTACGGAAACAGCCACCTTTGGAGCTGAATTTGTTGCAGGAAGAACTTGCATCGAACAGATTGTCGATCTACGCCACTCATTCCGATACCTCGGAACACGAGTACATGATATCTCATACTCTTGGGGTGACAACGAAAAGATGATCCAGACGTCGACCTTTCCTTACGCAAGGTTGCATAAGCGTCATAACATTCTATCGTTTCACTATGTACGGAGCATGATAGCGAGAGGTTTCATTTTAATGATGCACATCCCAGGTAAGGATAACTGTGCAGACATTCTCACCAAGCATTGGAGTCACTCAGTTGTGTATCCACTGCTCAGGCCCATCTTCCACTTCTGTGGTAATACTGGCGACCTTCTCCAGGATGATGGAAGCATCATGTAGAGCGTGATGACCCTTCACGAGGAGACATGGGGAGTATTAAATTCCTTTCGTGACCAGAAGTACCAAAGCTACCAAAGGGTAGATTTCCTATTCGTACGAATCAATGAGTCCCGTATCCATCTAAGTAATCGATTCCCACGGCATATCGATTCCCACGGCGCATCGATTCCCATCGCGCATCAACGGTGAGCAATCCCTGTCTTACAATATTGCCATTGTTCTTCGGTGAGCAAACTCTGATTTCATAAAATATCACACGAGCTACAGGAGCAATTCCTGACCTTAAAGATAAACATTTTATGGAGTCTTCCTAACGGAACAAGAGAAGAAAACCGTTGGCATGTGATTCTCACACAATACATATACATGCATACAAATATATATGGTCAACGACTAATACATGCACGGAAATAATCAGCGAGTAATCTCAGCACTACGCAACAGCAGTTGCAACGTATTCACCTCAATAAAAGAGATATCTTGCATTTCGGCAAGATTTCACTTTATCTCATACTTTTAACATTCAACTGATTTATATCCCAAAAATTCACACTAGTTGCTACCAACTACCTGTAATCTACATACTAAGGTCTGTCTCGCTGCAATCTGAATAAGTCACAGCAAGAGGAGATCTGGCGTTTCCCTAGTCTCGCCTGTAGTCCGATTATCCGTTGCCGAAAGTATCCAAACACAATTGTCACGCGTAGAGTACAATCGTTCGTCTACTAACACACTAACACAGCGTTGCTGTTCATCAGAAGTCCTTGAATCAGACTCTCAACGAATCGGATTCAGAAGGAAATTAATATGAACGTTTGGTATCGACGTTCGAATTGATTCTGGTGTTGGTGATAAGGTTCACTTTGCCAGAGTCCAATCCATAGCATTTTGAGGTAGTCGACGACCTTCTTACTGGATTGATAGTTACCCTGGTCGCAAAGGAGGCGAATGGGCCTGCCCCATTTTCGAACAAAGTTCTGGAAGCAGGATAGAAAATCGCCAGTGGTACGCATTTCTTCAACGTGTATAATATGTGACTTGCGGCCGAAGAAGATCTGAGCAATCTTGGAGCCACCATCAATTGCTGGGACATCTGAATAGACAGCATCGGACATGACATTGTCATTGAAGGGTCGAACGTTCATGGCCGGTTGAGAGGAATGAAAACGTTTGAAAATGTTGCCATCAGGGCTAACCGCCAATGAACCATATTGGGTTGAGTTTTCAAACGTGGCCTTGATGCAATCGGTGGAAACCCAACAAAAGAAAGGTTTCAGGGATAGGTAGTCATGTTCGTTGGGGTATCTCTCGCGGGGCGTAGCCGCAATACGTGTAGTATCACTGGCAGTGCAATCTGTCGGAAACGCAGTGACTGTCCCAGAGGCTTCAGGTAAGGTGCAGCATGCGAGGCGTTCTTGATGAATGTAGTCGGTGGAAGTAAGCCAAAAGGAGCGATTGTTGGTTCTATGGTCATCAATAGGAAGGAAGGGAGATCGAGTGGATTGGCTGGAATATGAACTGAGGGACGTGACCGTGGAGGAGTCGGGTGGTACAGAGATATCCAATCCTTCAAGACAACGTGGGTTTCCATATTCGTCGTAATCGGCATAAGGGAGTTGCTGTGGCTGAGAAGGATATTTCTGGAGAAATTGTTCATCTTTCGCACTGATCGTGGTATCGAGAACAGATGGGTCCCAATGCTTATCGGATGTCATGATAACATGTGGGAGCGTGTCAAACTCAATAGTCGTGTACTTTCGCATCGCAAGGTATGGTAAACCGTGTCGTATGCTAAGAGGCAGTGCATATCCATCGGAGGTGGTGATGACTTGTCCACCGCCCGCTTTGATGGATGTGTCGTCGACAGTGGAAAAATATGCTTCCATCTGGCCGGAGGAAAATATAGAAGGGTGTCGTCCTGTATAGGCACATTCATTGAAAATGAGGATGACGGGGCCTCTGTTCGATATGGAATATGCTCCACATGTAGCAATGGGGATATTCTGAACCTGGTGATTGTTAATGCCGGTGACATTGACATATCGTGATGGGATATCCTTGGAGATGAGACATGCATCATTGCCGATGATGCAACCATTTGCACCGCGATCGACCATGGCAAAACCAGGGCTAGTAACCGTAGTTTTGTGTATGCGGTATGTGTACGACGTTACTGGACTATCGTTAGGAAAGGTGAGATCTTCGTCAGGATTATACCATTGGTGAAAATTGGCGGAATATGATGATGTTCCTACAGGTATTTGGGTGTCACCGTCCTTTTTGTACTGAATGTCAGGGTTTTTGGAAAGGAATCGAGCGGGATGCGCGGGTGACACAGAAGACTTGAGAGGTCGCTGGTCCTTGGATGAAGAGGTCGTTGATTTGTATACACCTAAGGATGCATGGAAGACACCTCTACGATCATTTTCTACAGCAGGATGTAGATCTGCTGCTGAATTGGCATGCTCATCTTTGTTCGAAGTATCGTCTTCTCGGAATGATACCAAATGTCCATGTTGATATGCCTTCCGGGTAATGGGTTTGACACTGTTGGGATCAGGTTGGTCCGTGTTAAGTAAGTCGTGTCGTAACGATGCGACCACGATTTTCTTGCCTTCCGGAGAAAAACTAAGCCAACTCTTCATGTCCTGACGTGACAGGGCCTTCCATATATTTGTAGGCAACCGTGTGGTAGGGTCAGGGGTACGTCCAGCCTTAAATACCGCATAATCTTGATAGTCTCCTTCAAATTCGATAGGGAGAGCATAGTCATCATGGTTTTGGCTTTGTTCAGAGGAGAAATCATGAGCGTGTGCACGTACAGTCGACCAAGGAGCAGACATCGCGGACTGGGAATCGAGTCGAGTTGCTTCAAGTAAAAGCGTAATTTTAAGATCGTGGATAGCAGCGGCTTTGACGACCGCATCCGTCACGGTGCTATTCGTCCCACCTGGGTCCTTGACTTTGGCAAACTGTTCACTTAGCTGAAAGCTGGAATAGCATGCCTGACATAATGCTGATTTCACAGTATGGTACTCAAGGGGCTTGTTGGGAGGACGGAGCTTATTGAGGTGATTTAATTCATCAAACCAATGTGTAATGAATTTCACTTTGGATTCCTTCCAATTGTTGAGATTCAACTTTAGCAACGCTTGTAGCTGAGTCGAATTGTCATATACCTTGGCTTTTGATTTGCTGTGAAGGTTTACGAAATCGAAGTATGCTTTGCGTCCATCACGAGTGGTAGAATGACTGTGTACACATGATGCAGAAAGGTCGCTTTTGAAGACTTCCAACATTAGTACCCAGAAGAAAGCACACTGTTTGACGAAGAGATCACGGGTATAACCCAGAAGCGTAGCTGGAGGCCAAGTTTCATCAAGGAATGTCTCCGTGTCGATGTCGTATGCCTCGAGTTTAGCTTTGAAACCAACGAGCCAGTGTTCGAATCTTGAGTCATTCGTGAGGGGCGTAAAGGACTTTTCATCCCGTGCTTTTCGGCACCAAGATTCGTACTTTACCTGCTGAGGTGACTTTTTGTTACTTCCCGCCGGAGGAGGTGGGGGGTTCAGAGCGGATTCATTACGCATGCGTTGGGCACGCTCTTCGCGGAATGACTGGAATTCCTTATATGTATATGATTTTACATCCTTCCAAGTTCTCAAGTCTTCTGCTAGAGCGACATCGCTTCTTGTAGATCGATAGCGAAATCCGCAAGTGCTTCTATGTTCCTTTGAACGGATCGAGGGATATGCGTTGGTAGCCCTCCTTCAGTATAGGTAAGCTCGCGTGCAAAGTCTGGTTCGATAAGTGCGTCGAGGAATGCATTCCACTCGCATAATCCGCCTTCCTTGAGAGCTAAACACAGTTTACTATTGGCTTCACTTGTTACGTTGAGTAGGGATACGAGTATCTTCTTCATATCAGTATCAAAACTGGGAAAGTGGTTGGCAGTAGTAACTTCGGCGTCATTCTTCTCTTCGCCCCCAAATACATTGACGGGCATCGTCGGTATGTTCGGCATCTGTGACGGTTCCGATCCTCCGAGAGAATTGCGCGGTGACTGGGAATGAGAACTGCTTCGTGTACGGTGTGCGACTGGCATATGCCAGCGTAGAGATTGTATTCAAGTCCGTTCTTGTTCCCCTTTGTGTGCAAGCCATCTTAGAGCTTGCGACTGTTAATCTATTATTTTCCTTCTGAATCCGATTCATTGAGAGTCTGATTCAAAGGCTTCTGAAGAACAGCAACGCTGCGTTAGTGTGTTAGTAGACGAACGATTGTACTCTACGCGTGACAATTGTGGTTGGATACTTTCGACAACGGATAATCGGACTACAGGCGAAGCTAGGGAAACGCCGGATCTCTTCTTGCTGTGACTTATTCAGATTGCAGCGAGACAGACCTTAGTAATGTAGATTACAAGTAGTTGGTAGCAACTAGTGTGAATTTTGGGATATAAATCAGTTGAATGTTAAAAGTATGAGATAAAGTGAAATCTTGCCGAAATGCAAGATATCTCTTTTATTGAGATGAATACGTTGCAACTGCTGTTGCGTAGTGATGAG
Organism: Pseudo-nitzschia multiseries; assembly: GCA_037355745.1. Classification (NCBI taxonomy): domain Eukaryota; phylum Bacillariophyta; class Bacillariophyceae; order Bacillariales; family Bacillariaceae; genus Pseudo-nitzschia; species Pseudo-nitzschia multiseries. Next base: position 12,629,177 of record CM074788.1, on the reverse strand, counting down.
ATTACTTGCTGATTATTTCCGTACATGTATTGGTCGTTGACCATATATATCTGTATGCATGTATATGTATTGTGTGAGAATTACACGCCAACGGTTTTCTTCTCTTGTTCCGTTAGGAAGACTTCATGATATGTTTATCATTAAGGTCAGGAATTGCTCCCGTAGCTCGTGTGATATTTTATGAAATCAGAGTTTGCTCACCGAAGAACAATGGCAATACTGTAAAACAGGGATTGCTCACCGTTGATGCGCAATGGGAATCGATGCGCCGTGGGAATCGATATGCCGTGGGAATCGATTACTTTGATTGATACGGGACTCATTGATTCGTACGAATATGATATCTACCATCTGGTAGCTTTGGTACTTCTGGTCACGAAAGGAATTTAATACCTACATGCATCCAATGCAAACAAACCAAGACGCCTGCCGACTCCCATTCTACAAGGAAGGCTACTCAACCCTTTCAAGGTTTGTCTATTGACTTTGCTTTCTCAGGAGCCAAATCATCCAACACTGAAAGGAAGCATGACTATGAGGGCATTCATGGTGAAAATGCTTGGATTATCATCACTGATCATTTCACTGGTATGAAATATGGTGACACCTGGATCTCCAAGGCAGCGCCACTTCATTGGCTGGAACATTTTTTTGCCCAGCACAACCCAACTTGCCCCAACAAATATGTGACAGTTGATCAAGGAGGGGAACTCTATCACAATCCCAATATATTAAACCTCTTCTCTGCCTTTGGATATACCATTTTCCCAACCGGTACAGATGCTTCACATCAAAATGGTACGGTAGAACGCACTCACAAAACCCTTGCTAACTCAATGAAAACCATGCTTAGTGGTGCCAATCTACCAATAAAATTTTGGCCCTTCACCTTCTACCATGCGCTGCGCTTGTCAAATGCATTCCCTGAAGGTCAACAACACCATTCACCCTTGGAATTGGCAACTGGCACAAAGAAGAATCTCACTGACTTCATGACTTTTGGTTGCAGAGTTTGGGTCAGACCCCCAGGCAAGAAACCAGTCAAGCTTAAGCCCAATGCCAGAAAAGGCATATTTCTAGGTTTTGTACCATACACTACCAGAAACATTCTTTGGTATGATACTGAGACACACAGACGAGCCAAGATTGCAACTCATGTCAGATTTGATGAAGGCATGAATGACCTCCCTCTTTCTGATCTACCCACCAACGTCAAGCATTTACTCAGAACTGATGACAACCTCCCTCTTCCACCAAAACCCACTGAAGGCTCATTCAGTGCTTTCCAATTCTCCATCTCCCCATTTGCAAACCTAACCAACCTCAAGCTCACTGTCATGCCCTCCTGCACAGACAAGGCTTTTGGGTTAAAATATGCAAATGATTCACTCCTTGGCCACTGACATCCTCTCTAACAGTCCTGCCTCGAGACTTTTCTCCTCTCATAAAAAGTCTCTCTCTAAACTTTGCGGCGCATACATTATCTCTATCAATCACAATCGTGTGTTCACTGCAGCTGATGTCACCACAGCGCTGCATACCTCATACAATCCAGGGGTGCGGGATGCTTCAATAGAGATACCCATAACCTTTGCACTTGAAGAAACATTATCTATGAAGGAAGTCAGGAAACATGTGAATGAATATGGTTTATTTGCCCCCAATACCTCCTGGAAGGAACCCAGTGAAGAAGAAGATCCACCATTCTTGGAACGGATTTCATCCATCCAAAGTATCAAGCGCATTGGCACCAAATACAAGCAGCTGCTCCAGTCAAGAATCAACCAGGTTGATGGCACTGAAGCATTCCATGCCTCCATCCAAAAACACCTAGCACCAACTGAAGATGATATGGATGTTATCATTCCCACTATTGATATCGCTTCACTCAGAGCCATCACCAAGCTTCGTAAGGCTAGCAATCATGCATTACCACTTGATGCAGATTCACTACCAACCGAACACATTGAACTCTTAATCAAGGTCATCAATTCAAAGGAAACCACACCAGAAGAACAAGCCCTGGGACATTTCACGCAAAGGAATCTCAAGTCATTATCCACATGCACTGAATGGGAAGCCGGAGAGCGAAAACAGCTTGACCAGTTTGAAGACTTGGAAATGTTTGGATCACCAATTCCATATCCCAAAGACCCAAATGCCATCATTCTCAGACCTCATTGGCAATACAGTGTCAAAAGGAATGGTGTAAGAAGAGCCAGGCAATGTTGCAATGGAAGCAAATATGCAGCTCCAGCCCTGCATGCCATTGCCATGTCATATTCATCTTGTGTTGAACATCCCATCCAAAGGTTATTATTTGCTATTGCATCATATCTTAACCTCAAGGTCTATGGAGGTGACGCGGCAGATGCATATGCGCACAGCCCCGGACCCAACATCCCTACTTATGTGACTATAGATGATGCATATGCAGAATGGTACAAGCACAAGCATGGCACAGACATGGACAGAAAATTGGTACTACCAGTCCTTCGAGCACTCCAAGGCCATCCAGAATCTGGTCACCTATGGGAGAGCCACATCAACAAAATCCTGAAGGGCCCTGATCTCAACTTCAAAAGCACCACAGACGACAGGACAATTTACACGACGGTTTTTGAAGGCAAAAAAGTCTACATGCTGAGACAAGTTGATGATTTTGTGCTAGCTTGCACGTCAGAATCCATATCTGACAAGATCTATGACATTATTGGTGAGAAACTGAAGCTACCCAAGGAAGAACAAATACCATTCACCAAACTGGGACTACTCAAGGATTTCAATGGAATTGATGTCAAACAGACAGCTGATTACATTGAACTATCCTATGCCAATTACATTGACAGAATCATGAGATCCCATGGTTGGGAAACAGATTCTAAAATGAAACCACACTCCAAACCATCAGCCCCATTATCCACTGAAGTATTGAGCCAGCTACAATCGCATACAGATGGACCATTAGAAGGCACCAAACAACATGCTGAATTACAATCCACATCTGGATTCTCCTACAGAACACTCCTTGGTGAAATGATGTTTGCATATGTCAGTTGCAGGCCAGATATTGGATATGCAGTGACCCTGATGTCAAAATACAGTTCCAATCCCACTGCATTCCGCTATTCCAGCCTGAAGAACATAGCTCCATACCTCAGAACAACCAGATCTTGGGGCATTAGGTTCTACAGGCCAAATGCTGAACCATCCCTGCCTACAGGGGTGCCATATGACGGCTCAGTCCAAGATGCATCACTCCCCAAATACCCTGAAGATATCAAGCAAAGCAAGTTGATGTGTTTTGTTGATGCAGCATATGGAAATGATCCAAAACATCACAGATCCACCACAGGATATGTTTTCACTTATGCTGGTGGAGCGATTGTTTATAGATCTAAAGCACAATCACTCACTGTCCAAAGTTCTACAGAAGCTGAGTTCATCGCAGCCATCACGGCAGCCAAAACAGCAAGACATCTCAGATCCATACTCAAGGAACTAGGCTTTATTCAAGTTGGTCCAACTCCAATCTATGAAGACAACACATCTGCAATCGAAATTATCAATGCCCAAAAGCCTACTGAAAGAACCAGACATATTGAAATCAGGTTCTTTGCAATCCAAGCATGGAAAGAAAATGGAGAAATCAAGATGATTCATATTCCTGGAGTTATCAACCCTGCTGATCATCTAACCAAATCATTGGGATGGATCTTGCACGCCCGACATGCAAGATACATCATGGGGCACTACCCAGGTTAAATCATACACGTTAAGACACGGACAAACTGCCCGGACCGGATTCATTTGACGATTCGATCGAGGAATCATAGTATCGCCGAATCGATCCGATCCAAATGATCAATCAATCGATCAAAACTCTGATTCAATCCAGGTTAAATGACCGATTTCCACATGAATGAAGGTTAACTATCCATAAACTGACAGTAATCCAACACCAAGTGAATAGCATGTTGGATCAAGGGGTGTGTTGTTGGTTAAAAATACGACGACAGAAACACCGTAGAAACGCTACGGTGAACGAAACAAAGGTACATACACACAAATACTCGTGAACAAATCTGGTTTAGAATCAAACGCACCTCCACTACTTGAAAATCCTTAAGTGGTAAAAATGATATCACTTAAGACTACAAACAAAAGAGGTTAATCAGTTAGAAACAAGACATCTCGGAAGACCTGATCGATAAGCGGACACTTGGAATTCTTAAGTACATTCAAAATGGATATACTTAACATCCCCTGAGGAAACAACTTATTGCAATCATGAAAATCAATACCGATTCCAAATGGGCCTCATTTATTTACCTACTCAATGAACAAGCATAGGCCCATCGAATAAAACACTTAACCTCCTAAATGACCAATACCATCGAATGACCAATATAGTGAGACTGACACACGACACTAACACAGGAACAGCAGCAACAGTATCGGTATGAGAATGGTAACAAATAACCGGGGAAGATCTCTACTACAGAAAATACAGAGAGCCCCTATACAGTACAAAATACACAGTAAAATAAGGGCGTCTCTCAGAGCTCACTTCTCTTTAAATTTTAATTATCCTATCCTTTTGGCTGTTTTATAGAGTAACAACACACCAATCATTTTAAACCAAAATACCTCCTAATGGCTGATTGTTGAGTCCCGGGGAGGTACCCAACAAAAATGGTTTCATGACCGTACCGTACAAGTACAGTAGTCATGGGCACCAATGACACCAGGTTCTTAAGCAAATGCAGGTACAAACCACACCTAGTTTTTATTGTTCATCCGAGAAACAAATCAGATTATGCAAAAGGGACACCACCCAGTTGTTAAGGAGCCAACGAACCCTAACAGTAGTCTATCAGCCAGCCTGTCCTTTTGATGGGATTATCCAATGCCTGTTTAGAAAAACAGCGTTTAGTGCGTCCTGAACCATCTCCGGTTGCAAGCAAAGTTATCCATGACAAGTACCGATCGTAGAAGTCAAAGTAGAAGCCAACATAGAAGCCAACGTAGAAGCCAACGTAGAAGCCAAATCAACACGCCAAAACCCACCAACTTGCCCTTGTACTTGCCCTACTTGTCACAGCTTAACATAGATACTGCCACCGACGTAGACACTGGCCACCAACGTAGACACTGCAACCCAACGTAGACACAGCAACCCAACCTAGATGGAACACAACGTAGACACTGCAACCCAATGTAGACACTCCTCCCCAACGTACTAGACACTGCAACCAACGTAGATCGGCAACCAAAAGTAAATGCAAAACAAAGTAGACACTGCAACCAACAAATCCAAACAGAGGCCCATACAATCTTGCCTGCAAAGAAAGAAATAAAATGCAAAAGAATCTCCAAATGGGCAACTTAGGACTGGAAAAGCCCTTCATTCAACAATCAATTTGCCACACACTGCAACTCGGAACATGGACTCTATTGAATCATAACTTGCTAAGTGAAACCAAAACAAATCACCACTTGCCAAAGGAAACCAATTCAATCTCCATCTTCAACTACTATTCCAAAGGAACCACTGAAGTCACTGAAGGTTCTCACCATCTATCTGCAGTCGCGAATGATTGCGCATGCAACTAGCAATTAGTGCATCATTACCCACAGCTCAACCTGTGCTCAACAAAGGCGTCCCTTTGAAGAGCCAGACTCATGGAAGGCGTCCCTTCAAGAGCCCGGTACATATAGTAGTACACCGGAATCGCCATGGTGACTGTCAATAGAAGATAATTGTCATTTAGTTTCCAGAGTAGATCTAAGAAATGTAAATTGTGATGAAGACCAAAGTTATGAGGAAGGCTAGCTAGTTGCTTTGAATGTCTTCAGAAATAATTGTGTGTCATGCATTATAGTGTTATTGGCAGTAGGCCAAGGAGTTGTTTTGTTAATAGCTATCCAACAGATTCATTTGCACGTTGGTCTCTCTTTAAACAGTGCGCAACGTATCGTGGATGATATCGTGGTTTATATCGTTCAGTATTATTGGTTGATATCGTGGAGGATATAGTGTAGGTAATTGTGGAGGATATCGTGGAGGAATTATCATTCCCATGTACTTAACATGGAAATGATGAGACATCTAACACATTCTTCTGTCAGACATCCATTGCTCTCTTTGTTCCAAACGCAATTGCGTTGTTATTAACTGTCATAGGACCGAACGTACCCATTGATGAAACCATTGTGCACATGGTCAGTTGTTCACATAGGCGAGACTGTAAGGAAATTTGGCAAGTGATCCCAGTACACACTAATTTGACATTTGAAATTTTAAATCAAGACATTTATTGTGAGTTGTAGATGATATTTTTCCTGTTATGGATAAGATGAATCATAGAAGAAACAGAATTGAGTTATCTTTGATAGTTTGTGAGTCACCACCTTAGTATGAGTGCATTTGGGTACTGAATTTGGAGGAAAAATACACACTAATTGGCAATTAGAAATTAGAAAATCAGATACTACTTTTGGTGATTAGTCATGAATATTGTTCCTGTTATAGATAAGATGAATTGTGAAAGAAACAGAAGTGAGTTATGTGTGATGGTTTGTGTGTTGCAACCTAATGAATGCATTTTGGGTACTGGATTTGGAGGAAAAATACACACTAATTTGCAATTAGAAATTAGAAAATCAGATATTTTTGGTGATTAGTCAATGCATATTGTTCCTGTAATGGATAAGATGAATGAGCAAAGAAACAGAAGTGAGTTATATTTGATAGTTTGTGTGTCACCACCTAATGAGTGCATTTGGGTCCTGGATTTGGAGGGAAAATAAACACTAATCTGCAATTAGAAAATAGAAATTCAGATATTTGTTGAGATTTGTCCATGAATATTGTTGCTATTATGGATAAGATGAATTGTGAAAGAAACAGAAGTGAGTTTTGTGTGATAGTTTGTGTGTCACAAACTAATGAGGGTATTTGGGTACTGGATTTGGAGGAAAAATACACACTAATTTGCAATTAGAAATTAGAAAATCAGATATTTTTGGTGATTAGTCAATGCATATTGTTCCTGTAATGGATAAGATGAATGAGGAGCAAAGAAACAGAAGTGAGTTATATTTGATAGTTTGTGTGTCACCACCTAATGAGTGCATTTGGGTCCTGAATTTGGAGGGAAAATAAACACTAATCTGCAATTAGAAAATAGAAATTTAGATATTTGTTGACATTAGTCCATGAATATTGTTGCTATTATGGATAAGATGAACAAGGAAAGAAAGACCAGAAGTGAGTTTTGTGTGATAGTTTGTGTGTCACAAACTAATGAGGGTATTTGGGTACTGGATTTGGAGGAAAAATACACACTAATTGGCAATTAGAAATTAGAAAATCAGATACTACTTTTGGTGATTAGTCATGAATATTGTTCCTGTTATAGATAAGATGAATTGTGAAAGAAACAGAAGTGAGTTATGTGTGATGGTTTGTGTGTTGCAACCTAATGAATGCATTTTGGGTACTGGATTTGGAGGAAAAATACACACTAATTTGCAATTAGAAATTAGAAAATCAGATATTTTTGGTGATTAGTCAATGCATATTGTTCCTGTAATGGATAAGATGAATGAGCAAAGAAACAGAAGTGAGTTATATTTGATAGTTTGTGTGTCACCACCTAATGAGTGCATTTGGGTCCTGGATTTGGAGGGAAAATAAACACTAATCTGCAATTAGAAAATAGAAATTTAGATATTTGTTGAGATTCGTCCATGAATATTGTTGCTATTATGGATAAGATGAACAAGGAAAGAAACAGAAGTGAGTTTTGTGTGATAGTTTGTGTGTCACAAACTAATGAGGGTATTTGGGTACTGGATTTGGAGGAAAAATACACACTAATTTGCAATTAGAAATTAGAAAATCAAATATTGTTTGTGATTAGTCAATGAATATTGTTCCTGTTATAGATAAGATGAATCATGAAAGAAGCAGAAGTGAGTTATGTGTGATAGTTTGTGTGTCACAACCTTATGAGTGCATTTGGGTACTGGATTTGGAGGAAAAATACACACTAATTGGCAATTAGAAATTAGAAAATCAGATACTACTTTTGGTGATTAGTCATGAATATTGTTCCTGTTATAGATAAGATGAATTGTGAAAGAAACAGAAGTGAGTTATGTGTGATGGTTTGTGTGTCGCAACCTAATGAGTGCATTTTGGGTACTGGATTTGGAGGAAAAATACACACTAATTTGCAATTAGAAATTAGAAAATCAGATATTTTTGGTGATTAGTCATGAATATTGTTTCTGTCATGTATAAGATGAATGATGAAAGAAACAGAAGTGAGTTATGTGCCATAGTTTGTGTGTCACCACTCAAGTAGTGCATTTGGGTCCTGGATTTGAAGGAATAATACACACTAATCTGCAATTAGAAAATAGAAATTCAGATGTTTGTTGAGATTAGTCCATGAATATTGTTCCTATTATGGATAAGATTAATCATGAAAGAAACAGAAGTGATTTATCTTTGATAGTTGGTCGTGTGCCACCACACAATGAGTGACTTTGGGTCATGGATTCGGGAAAACAACAATACACAATAATTTGCAATTAGAAATGAGAAAATAAGACATATTTTGTGATTTGACCATGCATATTTTTCATGTTAACATGGATAAAATGAATCATGAAAGGAACAAAAAGTGAGTTATCCCTCTTTGATAGCTAGTGTGTCACCACCTATTGGGTGCATTTGTAATGTTGATTTGGAGGAAAAATAAACACTAATTAGTAATAACAATAATAAAATAAAGACATTTGGTGTGATTTGTCCATGAACATGGACCCTGTTATGCATCAGATTCATGATGAAAGAAATAGAAGAAAGTTGCCAGTGACAGTTTCTGTGTCACCAGATTAGGAGTGAATTTGTGTTGTGTATTTGGAGGACAAATACACACCAATTTGCAATTACAAATTGGAAAATAACAATACCTTTTATGTGATTTGTCCATGAGCATTGTTCCTGTTATGGATAAGATGAAAGATGAAAGAAACAGAAATGAGTACTAATCTTTGATAGATTGTGTGTCACCACCTAATGAGATAATTCTTGTCCTGGACTTTGGGAAAAATAGGGTGTGGGTGTCACATCATTTGGTAGAATTTTCTACGTACATCAGTACATTGTTATCGTACAATCTAGTAGTAGTATTGAAATAAGTAGTGAATGTAGTGAAAAAAAATGGCGCGGCTAGGCCGACAGTTCTTTTTGGTTGGCCCGCGATCGCAAGCCCGCTTCACAAAGAGAAATATAATGCAAATTGCTGAATTCATACAATCGCTGCAAAAACAAGGCATCATAAAAATTCACAAAATTGCCAAAAACACAGATGATTGGAAAAATATCAATTCAAGATGCCGAAACAAAAATGGTCAAACCTACCCAAGCCATAAATAACACGTTTGCAAGAAAAGAAAATAGAAGCTATGGCAAACACAGCCAGGGATGGAGACACTAGAGATACTAACAAAAATACAAGAATTACCACCATGTCCACCAAGAAGACCACGGCGGCTGCAACAACACAAGAAACCACCACCGCGGTGGAAAGAGAGACACCACTAAAAAGAAAAGCTGAAAACATTAGCATCATGGACAGCGACAGTGACAGTGAAAGTGACAGTGACAGTGATTCAAGTTTGGTTAATGAAGACAATGATGGGAGCTCCAACAAGAATACAGATAACAGTGTAAATATCCACGGGACAAGAGAAAAAATACTACAGACGGCAGACAACAGAAAAAGACCAACGTGACCCGCATGGTGAAAATGATAACAGAAAATTTGAGTAAGAATCCAGATCTACTAGAGAAGATGCTGACAATGGTGAGTGATAGTAAGAAGGGAGAGAATTCTAAAGAGGATGCTGCAAAAAGTACCTACACAGTTCCATTGAAAACAGTGCAGAGCGGCGATAGCGTGTTGATAAAGTGCGTACATTGAGTTATGGAAGTATACATATGTCAATGGATAGTATGAAACTGATGAAAACACATAAAGATACAATTGAAGGACAGGTGAGAGCCTATGTGAAGGAGGAATGGTATGGTGGCATGAAATTTCTGACATCAAAAAAACTCTCCAAAAAAATAATGGTGCAAGGAATCCATGCCGGTTGAATCTCCGTTAGGAAAGATATGCCCATTAAGGAATTCTGTGACTATTTTGATAATGCGGTACCTAGAGCCCTGGCAAAATTGAGGCACAATAATCAAACATTGGCAAGAAAAAATTGGTTTGGTAAGTGGTGGCGTAATGGTTGAATTGGACGGAAATTCTGGTGCTGTTGACATTCTTCCCTATGTGCCTACGACCGACATACAACTAACCCCGCCATACTATGATATCATACTGCCATTTGTTGTCCTCACCACAGCTGATAGTGAAAAGGCAAAAGTGCCAGCATTATTCCCTGGTACTGTAGCTCTGAATCCAGACTCGGTGGAAATTACGGCCAACGAGTACCGGCAATATGGAAATGCGGATAACGAAGACTTTTATTATTTTGTGACAAGCATCCTGTCTGCCGTTAATCCGGTAAAGACAAACTTTAAGCTGAGGAAGGCAAAGGAGCTTATTAGTAACATCTTTTCTGTTACGGATGAGGCTTTTGCCCTAATGATAATTGACAACGAGTACAGCAATTGGGAAAAATAGAAGCAAATGAAACTTGATGGAACATACGCGTCACAAACAACGACAAAATACATGAGAAAAAAATATTGCAATTCAAAAAGTGGAAGTGCAGATGGATGGGACATAAAAGGATGGCAAGTGTTCGCTAGATTGTGCAAGAAGGTACAAATGTTTAGAGAAGATCCCGAAATGGGTAAAAATTTGGAGAAAATGATGCTGGAAAGATTCAAGTCAGAAAAAAAACCCTACCGGTACTGTATCAAAAGATGGTGGCACTGTTGCCAGTAGTCTTGCTGAAGAGGAAAATGAGGATGACAACTATATTGATCCTGTATTGATGCAATTGCTTGGCAGAATGGAGGAAGTTTAGGCATTGTTTTCACAATCGTTACTATTGATTGTGTCAGCAGTCCATTCACTAATTAGACGCGGGTGGGTTCACACCTACAGTAGTACGACACGGGTAAATCTTCGGGGAGAGTGATTAGGGTAAAAGGTACATATTATACATACATTGCGTATCATGGTTGCAAATAGTAGATTGTGTGACACAAATGATGAAAATGTACGGAAAGGAGTACTCATACCTATCATACATATTTTGCATATAATACTACTAGACAAATTCTTGACCCAAATAATTGAACTGTAGTGGTAGGTAGTCGCAAGCGATGATATTAAATTTTAAGGGTTGTGTGTTGCGAGCACAAATATTAAATTATAAGGGTAGTGTGTTGCGAGCAATGGAGATACATTTTAAGGGTAGTGTGTCATGAGCACTAATGTTAAATTCTACTGGTTGTGTGTCGCGAGCAAAGGAGATAAATTTTGAGGGTAGTGTGTCACAAGCCCAATTATTAAATTATAGGGGTAATGTGTCACGAGCAATGGAGATAAATTTTAAGGGTTAGGTGCCGCGGGCAATAATGTTAAATTTTACTGGTGGTGAGTCATGACCTTGCGTATTTAATTATAGTAGGTGTGATTCGCGAACACCAGTATTTAATTGTACGGGTAGGTTATATTAAAAATCAATAATAATTATTCATGACCCAAGGAAAAAAATAATCGCGAACCAGGGATTGAGAGTTAGGAAAATGAGCTTGATACAAAGCTACTGAATCACAGGGGGGGGGGGGGGGGCTCGTGTTAAAATTACACACAAGCAAGGGTTGCGAAAGTACCTTGCGAGGAAAAAAAAAGGTCGCGGGACAGTTATCAGTTGTTGTTCTGATTCGTTTCACCGTTGTTCTGATCCGTTGTTCCGATCCGTTGTTCCAATCCGTTGTTCCTGTTCTTGCTGCTGCCGTAGATTTGAAGAATTCTTACTCTTATGTCACGAAAAACAGTACCTCGTGCCTGTTGATATAGAGGCAATGGATGCAGATTTATTGCTTTCAAGACGTATATGTTTGGGTGATCAAGTCCAAGAACACTAGTATCTATCAAGCAAACAATCTCTCGTCCAATGCGATCTAATTCTTTTTTCAGTACAAGGCTGTTATTTGGACTAAAATATCTCAAGCCTGAATCACCTGCCTCATTGCTGATCAGTTCAGTGGGATTTGGCGTTCTTGGACTGAGTGCCAATCGTACAAGTACGGTAAAGCAACTCTGCTCAAAATAAGTCGGTTAAGATTATGAAGGGAAAGAGTATTTTTTGCCTCGCGAAAAAAAATCACACTGTAAAATAACACTGTAAAATTACTTTTTGCTGTGTGTGTGTGTGTGTGTGTATGAGAGAGTTTTTTTTGTCGCGAGGTAGAAAAAAAAAAACTTTTCGCTGTATGCGTGTGTGTGTGTGTGTGTGTTCAATGAAAAAATCAATACTTAACCTATGAGATCTAATTCACTGAATATAGAATAATAAAGAATAATTTGATTTTCTTAATTAAGTTAAGAACGTTAAGTAAATAATATTGCGCGGCGCGTGCGTTTTGAATATAGAATAATAAAGAATAATTTGATTTTCTTAATTAAGTTAAGAATGTTAAGTAAATATTATCGCGCAGCGCATGCGTTTTGAATATAGAAAAATAAAGAATAATTTGATTTTATTAATTAAGTTGAGAGCGTTAAGTAAATAATCGCGCGCAGCACCGCGTTTTGAATATAGAATAATAAAGAATAATGGCGCGCCATGCGCGCGATATAGCCCTTATTTTTTAGTTTACGTTCTCAACTTGTGATACAGTGAGATCTTTCATGTACCGGTGGTACGTACTCGTACCACATGTGTGATGGTGATTTTACTGGTAATGAATTTGCGTAGAAATCTACGGCAGTAGTTTTCTACACTATTTTTGTACTAGATAATTTCTGGTAATGAATTTGCGTAAAAATCTACGGCAGTAGTTTTCTACACAATTTTTGTACTAGATAATTTCTGTTAATGAATTTGCGCAGAAATCTACGGCAGTAGTTTTCTACACAATTTTCATACTAGATAATTTCTGGTAATGAATTTGTGTAGAAATCTACGGCAGTAGTTTTCTACACAATTTTTGTACTAGATAATTTCTGGTAACAAATTTACCGTGGAAATCTACAGCAGTAGTTTTCTACGCAATTTTTGTACTAGATAATTTCTGGTAACAAATTTGCGTAGAAATCTACGGCAGTAGTTTTCTACACAATTTTCGTACTAGATAATTTCTGGTTACGAATTTGCCGTAGAAATCTACGGCAGTATCCAAATGGCACAAAAGAGACTATTTATGGTGTAAATCCAGGGCACAAACTGACTTAGTGGCTAATGACTCCCAAACAATCCAGTCCAAGCCATGAATATCTCTCTCATGACTCATCAAATGCATATTAGGAACAACTTTGCCCCAGAGAATGCTGGAAATGTTGTGATTTCTTGTCTCTCCAAATTGCAAACATGAGGGTATTTTTGGTCCGACACAACAGAGCAAGCAGCGAGTAGCGACAATCGACAGCAAAAGAAAACAACGGCAACACGAATCACCAAATTGAAACCAACAGAAGGCAACACGGCAACGGGGTAGGTTAGCATGTAAATTATATTATTCTGTTGTTATCGTTTTTACATCAATAGATACTCACCTCGTTTTTTCAATTATTACATCGTTATAGGATACTATAATAGACACCGACTACACTAGCCACCAAGAGCAACAGCAACCGGCCACACAGAGCGGCGACACCGACAGTGGCGACACCGAGCGGCGACACCGTGAGCGGCGACAAAGAGCAAGCAGCAGCAACAGCAAAAGCACAGGCAACACCAATAGCGGTGACAGAGAGCAATCAACAGTAAAAGCAAGTGGCCACATTGAACGGCAGACGACTGTGACAAACAGCAGTAGTAACAGCAATAGCGGCGTCAGAGAGCAAGCAACAGCAAGCGGTGCTACTGATAGCGGCATCAGAGAAAAAGCAACAGCAACAGCAATCGGGCACAGCAATTGGCTACAGCAAAACGCCCCAGGCTCCGGATCCGTTGCCTGCTGCTTTGAGGAGATCAGGATCTGTGTCTATCACCACCAACAACAACAAAAGAAGAAGGAAATATGGTTAGCAAAGAAAGCATTGTAGGCTTTTCAACCGGCAGAGAACATACTTAAACTCTTGTTGAAGATAGTAGCGAATGAATTGAATTGAATCCACCATCGAGTCCACCATCAAATCAATCGAATCGGATCCCTCCACCAGATCCACCATCCAACCAATCAGATTGAATCCACCATCCAATCCACCGTGGTCCAATCAATTGAATCAAATCCACCATCCAATCCACCATACAATCAATCAAATTGAATCCAATCCACCATCTCCACCATACAATCAATCAAATCAAATCAAATCAAATCCACCATCTCCACCATGCAATCCAGCATCCAATCAATCAAATCAAATGAATCAAATCGAAATCACCATTGAATTCACCAGCAATCAATCAAATTGAATCAATCAGCAGTGTTAGCAGCAACAGCTACAGCAGCAATATTCAACAACGCTGGCAACAACGCTGGCAACAACGTCGGCAACAACGTCGGCAACAACGGCCACAGTGACAGCAGCAACAGCAACAACGGACACAACAACAGCAGCGAGCGGCAGCGGGCATCAAATTGACGGCAACAAAATGATCCTCAGACAAACACTCCTTCGGTTCTTACTCCGACAGCTGCCCTTCCCCTTTTCGATTCTTTGTTTGTACCTCGGCGCTCCTCCTCCAAACGGCGCTCCTCCTTCAGCAATCAATTGAAACGTAGGATCAATATGTTACGATTGATACGGAGGAGCAATCTATTAAGTAATACTAAGTTATTATTGATATTGTACTAGGTAAACAATTAAGTATTGGATGTGTCAGAGAGGACCTCACTATCGTCATCATCGTTCGATGTCATTGAACCTGCCATCACCTGAATTAGTAGCATCATCATTATTGTCGCTGTCCTGTTCAACAATAGTGCATTGGGAGGAGAGTGTCTCTTCATTAGGCAAAGATGACGTTGTCTTGTGGAATTCATCCAGCCGAGCCCTTCAATTTGAGACAACTAGATATGAGTTTGTTTTCAAGGTACCAATTGCATCAAGTTGTGGGACAACTGCTACATCGGAAAGTATGCTATCAACATGAAATAAGAACAGGGAGTTTTTGTCTAATTCACCTCTTTTCACAAATGATGAAGCTGTCGGCGTTGGAGTTGATTTAAACTTGGTCACTACTGCATAAATGTCTTCGTCTGCAATTTCGTACTCAGAAACAAATGAGTAAGGCTGCTTCAGATTGTAGAGTTTGAGGAAACACATAATATGGCAGGGTATTTCACATGCGTTGACATCGAACAATGCCCAATCATACCAAACAGAGTTCAGTTGGCCACTGTTGGAACGATATGAAGGGTGGCTCCAAAACAAGTAATTTTGCTGTGTGCAGGGGTCAAACCTGTTGTGTTCAGTAAATCCTTTGACAAAGGTAGAGTCCTGCAAAAGTGGAAGCACATTCTGACATACAAAAGTCAACACGATGGGAGAAATATAGGGTTTTGTTTTGTTTGATGACCTAACCCATCTCATAGTACTTGCCCCATTGTCGTTAATGAACACATGGAATTTTGAGCCAGAAACTTCAGGAGGGATTCGATTACCAGAAGCATCTTCTGTTGTCACTAAATTGAACTCTGAAGTAGCTACTCATAGTAGCATTTTTTCTTCCTGTTGCTTTGCCATTTGCATAATCAATGTGGCAGCATTCTGTTGAGTGTTCTTCGACGGTGCTTTGATTTCAGTTTTGTGGTGTGATTCCGAATACAAAGAATCCCATCCGCATGAAAGTCCCCAAAACTTCATGTACTCAACCAGGTGAAAGTAAAGATGGTTTTTGATCAGTTTTGTACCCATTCCGTCTCTGAGGCAGGTGGAATTAATACAATTGATAAAATGGATTATCATCTTGGGGAGATTTTCCAATGCAGAAATGGGTATGTTTCCATGCTTCAAGAATTCTTCCATGGAGAGGATCAGTTGAATTACCTCTACTTGTTTCTGAATAAATGTTGCATCTTGGATGATGTTTATTGCCACATCAGAATAAAGGGTGATCAGAATGGAAATGAGCATTCCAGAATAATCATTACCCTCCTTTTTGGTAATGGAGAGAAGCTAACTTGAAAACTTTGTTCTAGGGAAATCTCTGTCTGATTGCCTTGACAAAAGGCCTCCGTATAACTGAGCAAGTGAACCAATAGTAGCTGATGTGCCATTCGTGTTTAAATCAGGTGCATACCAACACTTAGGACTGCCTTTTAACAAAGAATCGAGTGATTATACTGCCCTACGTGCTACACCCAGTTGATGCATATGCAAACACTCACCAGGAGTAGCAAAGTGAATGTTGTTGATATTACAACCAAAATTGAGGCTGTGAAAAGCATTTTTTATGGGATGGTGGGAAATGCTTTTGAAGTAATCCTTGTATTCCCTTGCAGACATGTTTGGGGGGGGCTTGAAATCATCTGGAACTCAGAGTCGGGTCTGTTCCTCCACTTGGGCTTTTGGTTTATGGATGACATGTGTCGGGCATGTACAGTGGCGGCACAATTTCTTCACCTTTTCCGTGTATGATCCATACTTTCCACATAGTTTGTCGTGAAGTTCTGTATCACCAACAAAATATGCAATCGCAAATTTCATTTTCACTTTGAACACTTTTCCTGCATACGGAAGATAATCCCACTCCAACCCGCACTGCATTTCACATACTTGCTTGAAAGATTGCAAAGCCGCTGCCAGCGCGGTGTGTAGATTTTGAATATTATCTTTTGCCGTGGGTTTTTTCGTGTGTCTTATGCTCTCAATTTCAGTGTCGGGATGAAAATAAGTTGTGGTCCAAGCGTCAGGTCGTTTTCTTGCTTCAACATTGAAAATACCGAGAGTCATGTTGAGAGGAGTGAGTGACAGACAGCCATGTGCATCCAAGCTGATTCCATCCATGTAGAAAATGATTAGAACAAGGATTTCCTCATTTTCATTGCAGATCTGCTTCCACGATTCCGTCCACCAAGACCCGTGGAGTAGTTCTGTTATGTATGTTTTGTTAGTGATTGGTGGGTTGTTTTCAGGTGAAAGAGGAGTCTCAACATTATTGGGAAAAGACGATTTTTTTCTTGCATCAATTCCTTATTGGTCAGAAGAGAATGAAGTGCGTCTGGGAAGGATCGAACAAATATTTGGGTTGGTACTTTGCCAGGTAACCGGTTAATTATGTGTGGCTCGAACTTGGTCTCAGAAATGCCCAAATTGAACTTGATTTCACTAAATATGGCTTCTTGATGGCAGGGGAAGGTAGTGCTGAAGTCAACACCATGAATATTTTGACATTTGTTTGCCCATTGAAAAATAGATTTGAATGTGTTTAGAGGTAACTTGTGTTTTCTCATTAGATTCATGAGCTTTATTTCAGCAATGAGCCTGTTGGTAGGTGAAAAATAAACATGGAATGGGATCAATTGCTCTCTTTCATTGTCATTGTTGTTGATGTTGTCTTCTGAAGGAAACAACTGTGATTCCATTACATTTCTATCAATTGTTGGAAAAAATAAATTGTGCACTACCTGACTGTTTAGTACTGAGTTGAAGTTTTCGTTAGAGGATGGATTGTTATTGTGAGCGGCAGCAACAGCGGCGGAGGGTGAAATTGGACCATTCTCGGTCAATGTCAGGCCATATTGTGAAGGGGAATGGCAAACTGTAGTGGATTCTTCTTTTGCAGATGACAAAAATTCCATTAGGTTATGGTTTAAACAGAAATCACGACAAAAAGCTATTGAATCAAGGTGACGTGACAGCCCTCGTGATACATATTGGTATGATTTGTGTGAAGAGGAATCTTGTCTGCTTCTGATGAATGTCTTCAACTTGCCCTTATAGGAAATGCAGCAATGGCAGATAAATGATTTGGTTATTTTGGTGTAACAACCCTTCTTGAAGGGGCAGCGATTTTTACTAGGTTCTGACATGTTGTTTTATTGGCAAAAGGGAGGGGAAGAAATGGTTTTGATGGTGGTGTTAAATGAACATGATGAAAATGAGCATGATGCTATCGGATCGAGCATGAAAAGGCATAATGGTATGAAAAAAGAAACGACGTGACATAGAAACAACGCGGAAACATAGCAAACAAACACTTCTTAAAATACTTTTATTTCATATCTTGGGTTAAGGTTAAGAAGTTATGATTTTTTAAATCAATTTAGTCAAAATTGAGAGATCAAGGGACATTTTGAGTCCTCAGGGAGAGTTTTTGTTGCAACCTGAGGGGGGTTGAAACTCTTCACCACAAAAAATTGTGAATTTAAAAAATTGCCCTTGCGCATAACAAAAGCAGGGTCGATTTTATCAAAATAGGGCTTGCGAGGGGCCGTGTTGGGTCGCGTGACAGTTATCGGACGTAGGCAGTTACTGTATTATTATTTTTTGGTCCTCCAATCCGTTTTCATCCAAACAAGCAAACAAAAAAGCAAACGAACCCACAGAATCGACTCAACTCGAATCAATCCTCCTGTTATATGGATGTATGGTATGGTATGGTATGGGAGATGTAAATCGCGGGGAAGGCATCCATTCCGAAGAATGAATGAATCGTCCAACTTTATACTAGAATGGAATCGTCTGGTAGTCGTGCTTGTGCTTGTGCTTGTGCTCGAGCTTATACAGTAGCAGAGGATGATGCCGTATCACATCAGTATAAGTATAAAAAATATAAATATCAGTATAAGTATAAGTATCAGTCGTTGCGACTCGCCAAATCGTACTCTGCGATTCCGTCTTTGGTAATCAGATACACCAGGATTCCGTATCCACTCAGACAGTCTCGTTCAAGCGCTGTTGGTTTCCGGCATCCACAACAAAAGAATAATAGGGAGGATTCATGATTCGGGAACAGAACAAAGCAAAGCAGAACAGAGCAGAACAGCACATATGAGTCTATTGTGATCCGTATTATTGCCACATCCCTCCGTGTCGATACCGCTACCTAGGAACTGCCAGCCGGCCAGCTGGCCAGCAAACGAGTCGAACACTGCCCTCCACTAAACCGCACTGCACTTTACGTTGCGACAGTACAGTACAGTACAGTACAATACAGTACACGAGACACACACGCACCGCTCTGAAAGACCCTCCCGCAACATTCCAGCAACTCGTCCGGGGTCATGTTTGGCCTCCACATCGCCTCCGCGGTTCCGTACAAGGAGGTCGACGCCGCCCCGGAACACACAAAGGATTGCGAAAACGATTGGGCCCCGATCATGTCCATGGCGCACAGAAACGGTGTGTAGCTGTTGTAGCTGTTGCCGTCGCCTTCCAATTTCTCCCGCAGGCCCACCACCAGGGGTTCCACGTAATAGCCCCGCTTCTGGTACAGCACGTGGCTCGTGAGACACGCGAGCGCGGGCGGTGAGATCCGGGAGCGGTCGTTGTCGTTGTTGTTGTCAACCGAAAATCCCAGCGCCCGGTTCCGCTTCGCATCCACCTCAGCCTCGAGTTCCTCGCAGAGGCTAACGACGTCTCCCTCCAGTCCCGAAAAGGCCACCAGCACGAGCGCTTGTGCTGAGTGTTGTTGTTGTTGTTGTTGTTGTTTCGGGGCCCAGACGCGGCGGGGAGCAATGTTGACCAGCTGGGGTCCCGACCCGAACCGCTTGTCGACGGCGAGTGCCACGCAGTTCTTTCCCGCCATAGCCAGAAGCGATCCGCCGTTCATGGTCAGCGGGTTGGATTGTTGCTGTTGCGCCGTTACAACAGTTGTTCTGGTTGTTGTCGCAGCTGTGAGAACGACTACAGCAACAACAACGAGAAAACGGCCAAGAACCGAGAGCGGAGAACTTCGGTACATCTTGCGATCCACACCACGGTAGAGTATAAGTACGTAACGGACTTTCGTGTCGGAATAGAATGGGATGGGATGGGATGGGATGGGATGGAATACATCACGGTCAACGGTAGAGTGTGTTTCGTTCTTTCGATTCTTGTTCACACCGATCGATCGATCGTCGGACATTCTATTGGGTGATTCCCGAAATAGTCTGGGTAGGGGCCCAGATTTAATCTGGGTAGGGGCCCAGATTAAATTCTGTACCATTTTGACGTCGACCAGTTTCTGGGTCCCTACCCAGATTTGCTTGAAATCCCACATGGAATTTTGTTTTTTTGTTTCCTGCGCGCGCATGCTTATCACTCAAGAAGTATTGATAACTAATTTATTTTATCCATGGATGAATTCCGTATTCCCAAAATGAGACTTTAGAAACTGGCCCGCCAAAATCTGGGTATGGTGATTTTCATTCCCGAAATACAAAATCTGGGCCCATACCCAGACTATTTCAGGGATCACCCATTATTCCATTCTACTCCGGCATGGTTCAAATCAATGATTCTAGTCTATGATTCAATTCTGTGATTCAAGTCTAAGATTCAAGTCTATGATTCAAGTCTATGATTCAAGTCTATGGTTCAATTCTAGAACTCTAGAATTCAATTCTAGGATTCAATACTATGTTTCAATTGAATCATTCAATTTCATGACTTCATTCTATGATCCAAGTCACAAGTCTATGCTACAAATGAATGATTCTAGCCTATGGTTCAATTCTATGATTCAATTCCATGATTCATGTGTATGATTCATGTGTATGATTCATGTGTATGATTCATGTGTATGATTCAATTCTATGATTCAATTCAATGATCCAATTCTATAATTCTAGTCTTAGATTCAATAATATCATTCAATTCTACAATTCAATCCTATAATCCCATTCTATTATTCCATTCTATTATTCCATTCTATGATGCCAATCAATTATTCTAGTGTATGATTCAATTCTATGATTCAAGAGAGAGTATGATTCAAGTCTAAGATTGAACTTTATGATTCAATGCAATAATTTGAGACTGCAATTCAATTCCATGATTCAAATCTGTGATTCAATTCTATGATTCAAGTCTATGCTTCAAGTTTATGATTCCATTTGATGATTCACTTCAATGATTGACTTCAAGGATTCACTTTAAGGATTCAATTCTATAATTCAATTCTATAATTCAATTCCATGATTCAATTTTATGATTCAATTCTATGATTTAAGCCTATGATTCAAGTCTATGATTCAATTCTTTGCCTTAGATCTATGATTCAGTTTCATTGTTCAATTATTTAACTCAAGTTTATGATTCAATTCCATGACTCAATTCCATGACTCAAGTTGATGATTCAAGTCGATGATTCAAGTCTATGACTCAAGTCTATGGCTCAAGTCTATGGCTCAAGTCTATGATTCATTTAAATGACTTGAGTCTATGATTCAATTCAACAATTAAAGTCTATGATGAAAATTCATGATTCAAGTCCATGATTACATTGTGTGACTCAAACTTACAATTAAATTCCAATTTCATTATTCCATTCTTTGACTCAAAACTACCATTCAATTCCATGATTCAACTCTATGACTAAGGTCCATGATTAAATTCATTGACTCAAATCTACGATTAAATTTGATACAATTCTATGATTCAATTCTATGATTTGAGGCTATGATTCAATTCCACGATTCAATTGTATAATTCTAGTCTATGATTCAATTCTATAATTCACTTCCATGATTCAAGTTTATGATTCAAGTCTATGATTCAATTCCATGATTCAATTTTTGACTCAACAAGTCTATGATTCAATTCTATGATTCAATTCTATGATTCAATTCTATGATTCAAGTCTATGATTCAAGTCTATAATTCCAGTCCATGACTCAAATCTACAATTCAATTATTTGACTCAATTCCATAATTCAAGTCCGTGATTCCATTTGTTGACTCAAATCTATGATTCAAAACCATCATTCAATTCTATGACTCAAGTATATGATTCAAGTATATGATTCAAGTCTATGACTCGCCTCAATGATTCAATTCTATGATTCAAGTCTATGATTCAATTCTGTGGCTCACCAAGTCTATGATTCAATTCTATGATTCAAGTCTACAATTCATTTCAATCATTCAATTCTATAATTCACTTCAAGGATTCATAATTTAATTCCATGATTCAATTCTATGATTCAAGTTTATGATTCAATTCTGTGGTTCAAGTGTTTGATTCTATTCTTTGACTCAAACCTACGATTCAATTCCATGATTCATGATTCAATTCTTTGACTCAACTCAACGATCCAATTATATGGTTCAATTATATGGTTCAATTCTATGATTCAAATCTATGTCTCAATTATGTGACTCAAGTCTATGATTCAATTCTTTGATTCACTTCAATGATTCACTTCAATGATTCACTTCAATGATTCAATTCTATGATTCAAGTCTATGATTCAAGTCTATGATTCAAGTCTATGATTCACTTCAATGATTCAATTCCATGATTCACTTCAATGATTCAATTCTATGATTCATTCAAGCATTCAATTCTATGATTCACTTCCATGATTCAATTCCATGATTCACTTCAAGCATTCAATTCTATGATTCAAATTTATGATTCCATTCTTTGACTCAAATCCTACAATTCAATTCCATGATTCAATTCAATGACTAGAGTCTATGATTTAATTCTTTGATTCAAGTCTATAATCCAATTCTTGACTGGAGTCAATGATTCAAGTCGATGATTCAAGTCGATGATTTCATTCTTTGACTAAAATCCACGATTCAATCCTGTGATTCAAATCCATGATTCAAGTCTATGATTCAATTCTTTGACAGGAGTCAATGATTCAATTCTATGATTCAAGTCTACTATCATGATTCAAGTCTATGATTTCATTCTACAAACCATAGATCCCGTTCATACTCATACTTCATACGTACCATGCTTAAGTCATACTTCATTTTTTGAGGGGGTGAACAACAAGAAACTATTTTTTTCAATTTTTGGTTTTTCAAAAGATCTGTTCTTAGATCCAGTACATACTCATACTACATACCGGGCACCGTGTTTAGTTGAAAGAAACTATTTTTTTTCAATTTTTAGTTTTTCAAATTTGGAACCCCTCCCCCCCATCCGGCCCCCCATCCGCCCCCCCATCCAGTACATACTCATACTGTAGTTTTGGTACATATGTTAAGTATGTATTGGTACTGTCATTTTTTTGTCACGCTCTAAAATTTGTGTTCCAAACTTTGCGCTTTTATTTTCCTGCTGGCACATGTACAAATTGTACCAATTGTTACTAGTCTGATTGAAATTCTCAACAACTTTTTGATCCAGGAGCGCCCGGAATCAAGAATTCCGCGCGTGAAAAATCAATGTTTCACAGGATTTCAGTTTTGGCATGAGTCATTAATAATTAAAGATTCGCAATCGGAGTAGCTGGAGTTAAGAATTTTGCGCCCCAATTAATCAATTTTATGTAGATTTTGTCCATAAATTGTTATTCAAAATCAACTAAAAATGAAAAATAAAACTATTAATTAATACAAATTGATATTAATTACGGAGTAATATTAAAAAGATGAAAATTAAAATTAATTTATATAAAAAATTAAAATTAAGATCAATTAATATTAAAAAATTAAAATTAAAATTAAAATTAATTGACAATAACAAACTTCGGATTCCCATAGCCCCCTCTGTGCCATCGTATCAACTCCTCGGTGTTCGGTTTGATCCATCCGGTCTCTAAGGATTTATATCAAGTATGACCAACTCTCTCATCTGGCAATGACTTTTGGCCGACACAAACCATTTGTTACACAACCGCAATCATTCTTCCCTCTTAAAGACAACAATGCTCCTCTTGGTATCAAACACAGACCATTAATTACTAGTACTCTTGCTGCTAACAAAATGATTGAACCTTCTTCTGTCTGGCTGCAAAATAATGTTGTTCATCAAAAGTAACAATGGTGGATGCTGAATATGTTGCAAATCTAGCAAGGATTGTCCTTGCTCTATGGGCTCTTGTTTTCTTGAAAGTGTATTCGACAGAAGAAGTTCATTGTGCAATTATAGACTGGTCAAACCCCAGAACCTTTTGTGAGAAGGCATGGCACGTTATTGAGGCCATTGCTGATCTTAAGCCAACCATAATCAAATTGGAAAGTTGCTCCAAATGGTGATAATGTTCCACTATTAACACTGGATTGTACTGACTGCATGATTAATGAGCCATTTCCATGGGACAGAAAATGGTGTTTGCATAAATTTAATGGACCAGGGTTGAAGTACGAGCTCGCTGTAGCCATCTTCTGTAACAAAATTTGCTGGACTAGAGGTCCATTTTTTGCAACTACTCATGAGTCTTGCATCTTCAAGGAAGGGTTTGGTCTAGAGTTACCAGATGATGAACCAGTCGAATGTGACAGTGGTCCAGGAGGAGATCCTTGGCTCATGCCACCATCTGCAGGCATCAACAGCTATGCCCGTAAGAAGAAATCAATTTATCGTGGACGACAAGAGACAGTATTTAGTAGATTGAAGCAATTCAATGTGCTTGCTACCCACTTCCATCATTCAGACCCTGGCAATGAGGTGATGATGTGGAAGCACCAATTATGTTTTGAAGATGTTGTTGTGATCACTCAACTGAAACTGGATTTTGGAGGTGGAAGCTTATTTGATGGTGGTAATGTACTCTTTTCACCATCTTTGACTATTGATTCTAATTTCTTGTGTTCCAACTCAGCCATTGTGTCGCAGAAATTTAACAACCATTGTTCACGGTTTCCAAGGACAAAGAATTGATCTTGGCTACCGAGGTTTCTGACCACGGCAACTTCAGACTCAATGGCATTCCAGTCAAACAAATATAATTTGTTGTGCAACTCCCCTTGTTTCACCAACACATGCCGGTGTTTCTTCCCTTTCTCCCTCTTGCTTGAAGTTTGGTCAACATAAACAAAGCAACGAGTGACGGCTTAGTAACCATCATGCACTAATTTGAAACCGCTGAGAGAACTTCCCTGGCAGAAAGGACCTTCAAGGTGAAGCAAGCAAAGAATCTGACAGGGATAGACTTGCAGCCCACGTCCGTCCAGGAGGTCTAGTTGAAAATTTTCCCAGTCTTACCATGTGTTTGATACTTGTACAGAATCAGACTTAAACGATGGATGGGCCCAAAATAGTAACTTCATCCCACGATAATTGTCATACCTCTTGTGCTCCGTGGATCCTTGAAGCGTGATGGTGCCCACAGCCGGAAGTATCCAATGGAAACCAGGGTACACTTGCGCTTTCTTCTCATCCCACTTCATGTAAGGCAAACCATCCATAACACCAATCAAAAACTTTGACCCAGCTGACCAACCACCCTTTGTAGGATGATTTGGTTCTGTCCTGGATTCATGTTTGAGCAAATTAAATTCACGGTTTTAAGTTCATCAATAGTATGATACTCCATTAATTGCTTGCAGGTTTGCTTGATTACTGTGTACTTGATTCATTGGGTTCTCTTTGCGGGAGTCTTCACTTCAGTTTCATGATTGCTATTGCTGGCTGCAGAGTCCCATCCAGTTGGAGGACCAAACAATGTCATGCCCCTCTCCCTTACTTTGTTGTAGATTGTTATTTATACAGTTGATGAAATGAACAACCATTTTGTCAAGATTTAAAACATCCTTCTTGTCTTGCTTGAAAACCTGATCAAACGTTCCAGCGTATTTGAGAAACTCTTCCATATTAAATTCCTTTCGTGACCAGAAGTACCAAAGCTACCAAAGGGTAGATTTCCTATTCGTACGAATCAATGAGTCCCGTATCCATCTAAGTAATCGATTCCCACGGCATATCGATTCCCACGGCGCATCGATTCCCATCGCGCATCAACGGTGAGCAATCCCTGTCTTACAATATTGCCATTGTTCTTCGGTGAGCAAACTCTGATTTCATAAAATATCACACGAGCTACAGGAGCAATTCCTGACCTTAAAGATAAACATTTTATGGAGTCTTCCTAACGGAACAAGAGAAGAAAACCGTTGGCATGTGATTCTCACACAATACATATACATGCATACAAATATATATGGTCAACGACTAATACATGCACGGAAATAATCAGCGAGTAATCTCAGCACTACGCAACAGCAGTTGCAACGTATTCATCTCAATAAAAGAGATATCTTGCATTTCGGCAAGATTTCACTTTATCTCATACTTTTAACATTCAACTGATTTATATCCCAAAATTCACACTAGTTGCTACCAACTACCTGTAATCTACATACTAAGGTCTGTCTCGCTGCAATCTGAATAAGTCACAGCAAGAGAAGATCTGGCGTTTCCCTAGTCTCGCCTGTAGTCCGATTATCCGTTGCCGAAAGTATCCAAACACAATTGTCACGCGTAGAGTACAATCGTTCGTCTATTAACACACTAACACAGCGTTGCTGTTCATCAGAAGTCCTTGAATCAGACTCTCAACGAATCGGATTCAGAAGGAAAATAATAGATTAACAGTCGCAAGCTCTAAGAAGGCTTGCACACAAGAAGGACCAGGAACGGAATTGAACATAATCCCTACGCTGGCATATGCACGTCGCACATCGCACAAGAAGCAGTTCCCATTCTCAGTTACCACGCACTTCTTTCCAAGGCTCCGAACCACCACAGATGCCGAACATACCGTTGATGCCCGGCGATGCACTCGGAGGCGAAGAGAAGAATGACGCCGAAGTCGCCAATCTCAACGACCGCTTTCCCAGCTTCGATACGGACATGAGAAAGGTACTCATATCATTACTCAACGTAACAAGTGAGATTACTAGCAAGTTGTGCCTAGCTCTCAAAGAAGGCGGATTATGCGAGTGGAAGTCGTTCCTCGACGCACTTATCGAACCGGATTTTGCACGCGAACTTACCTATATGGAACGAGGATTGGCAACAAATATTCCTCGATCCATCCAAAGGAGCATAGAAGCACTTGCGGACTTCGCTATCGACCTACAAGAAGAAGGTGTCGATCTAGGAGAAGACGAGAAGGACTGGAAGGATGTAAAGTCATATACATACATGGAATTCCAAACATTTCGCGGAGAGCGTGCCCAACGCTTACGTAACGAATCTGTTCTGAACCCACCACCTCCTCCGGCGGGAAGTAACAAAAAGTCCCCTCAGCAGGTAAAGTACGAATCATGGTGTCGAAAAGCACGAGATGAAAAGTCCTTTACACCCCTCACGAATGACTCGAGATTCGAACACTGGCTCGTCGGTTTCAAAGCTAAACTCGAAGCATACGACATCGATACAGAGACATTCCTCGATGAAACTTGGCCTCCAGCCACACTTGTAGGTTACACCCGTGATCTCTACATCAAACAATGTGCCTTCTTCTGGGTACTAATGTTGGAAGTCTTCAAGAGTGACCTTTCTGCATCATGTGTACACGGTCATTCTACCACTCGTAATGGACGCCAGGCCTACTTCGACTTCGTAAACCTTCATAGCCAATCAAAAGCAAAGGTATACGACAACTCGACCCAGCTACAAGCGTTGCTAAAGTTGAACCTCAACAATTGGAAAGAATCCAAAGTGAAATTCATCACACATTGGTTTGATGAATTGAATCACCTCAACAAGCTCCGTCCTCCCAACAAACCCCTCGAGTATCACACTGTAAAATCAGCATTGTGTCAGGCATGTTATTCCAGCTTCCAGCTAAGCGAACAGTTTGCCAAAGTCAAGGATCCAGGTGGGACGAATAGCACCGTAACGGATGCAGTTGCCGAAGCCGCTGCTATCCACGATCTTAAAATCACGCTTTTACTCGAAGCAACTCGACTTGATTCCCAGTCTGCGATGTCTGCTCCTCGGTCGACCGTACGTGCACACGTTCATGATTTCTCTTCTGACTCGATCCAACACCACGATGACTATGCTCTTCCCATCGAATTTGAAGGAGACTATCAAGATTATGCTGTGTTCAAGGCTGGACGTACCCCTGACCCTACCACAAGGTTGCCTACAAACATATGGAAGGCCTTGTCACGACAGGACATGAAGAGTTGGCTTAGTTTTTCTCCGGAAGGAAAGAAAATCGTGGTTGCCTCATTGCGACACGACTTACTTAACACTAACCAACCTGACCCCAACAGTGTCAAACCCATTACCCGAAAGGCATACCAACATGAACACTCGGTATCTTTTCAAGAAGACGATACTTCGACCAAGGATGAGCATGCCAATTCCGCATCAGACCTACATCCTGCTGTAGAGAATGATCGTAGAGGCGTTTTCCATGCATCTCTAGGTGTATACAAATCAACGACCTCCTCGTCTAAGGACCAGCGACCTCTCAAGTCTTCCGTGTCACCCGCGCATCCAGCTCGATTCCTTTCAAACAACCCTGACATTCAGTACAAAAAGGACGGTGACACTCAAATACCTGTCGGAACACCATCGTATTCCGCCAACTTTCACCAGTGGTATACTCCCGAGGACGATCTCACCTTTCCTAATGATGGGCCCGTAACGTCATACACATACCGCATACACAAAACTACGGTTACTAGCCCTGGTTTTGCCATGGTCGATCGCGGCGCAAATGGCTGCATCATCGGTAATGATGCATGTCTCATCTCCAAGGATATTCCACCACGATATGTTAACGTCACCGGCATTAACAATCATCAGGTACAAAACATTCCCATTGCTACATGCGGAGCATATTCCATGTCGAACAGAGGCCCCGTCATTCTTATTTTCAATGAATGTGCCTATACAGGACGACATCCTTCTATATTGTCATCCGGCCAAATGGAGGCATATTTTTCCACTGTAGACGACACGTCCATCAAAGCAGGCGGAGGACAGGTCATCACCACCTCCGATGGCTATGCACTGCCTCTTAGCATACGACACGGCTTACCATACCTTGCGATGCGGAAGTATACGACTGTCGAATTTGACACGTTACCTCATGTTATCATGACGTCCGATAAACATTGGGACCCATCTGTTCTCGATACCACGATCAGTGCAAAGGATGAACAATTTCTCCAGAAATATCCTCCCCAACCACAGCAACTCCCTTATGCCGATTACGACGAATATGGGAACCCACGCTGCCTTGAAGGATTCGATATATCTGTCTCTCCCGGGTCCTCCACGGTCACATCCCTCAGCTCGTATTCCAGCCATTCCACCCGATCTCCCTTTCTTCCAATTGATGATCATAAGAACAACGATCGCACCTTTTGGCTTACTTCCACTGACTACGCCCATCACGAACGTCTCGCATGCTGCGCGCCAAACGCAGTCTCTGGAACAGTCACTGCGTTTCCGACAGATTGTACAGCAAGTGACACTACACGCATTGCAGCCACGCCCCGTGAAAGATACCCAAATGATCATGACTACTTATCCCTGAAACCTTTCTTTTGTTGGGTTTCCACCGATCGCATCAAAGCTACTTTCGAAAACTCGACACAATACGGTTCGTTAGCGGTTAGCCCTGATGGTAACATTTTCAAACGGTTTCATTCCCCTCAACCGGCCATGAACGTTCGCCCCTTCAATGACGATGTTATGTCCGATGCAGTCTATTCAGATGTCCCAGCAATTGATGGTGGATCCAAGATTGCTCAGATCTTCTTTGGCCGAAAATCACATATTATTCACGTTGAAGAAATGCGTACCACCGGCGATTTTCTACCCTGCTTTCAGAACTTTGTTCGAAAATGGGGCAGACCCATCCGCCTCCTTTGCGACCACGGTAACTATCAATCAAGCAAGAAAGTCATGGATTACCTCAAGATGTTATGGATTGGACTCTGGCAAAGTGAACCGTACCATCAACATCAGAATCAATTCGAACGACGATACCAAACGTTCAAACGCATTGTCAATCGCGTCATGGATCGTACCGGCACACCACCACACATGTGGTTACTGTGCATGACATACGTCGCAGGTCTCCTTAATGTTGTCTCTGACCCTACGCTGTCCGATAAACAACCGATCTTCATTGCCACGGGTACAATTGGCGACATCAGCGCATACACCAGTTTCTTCTGGTTTGAACCTGTGTATTTCAAGACCAATGACTCTCCTTTCGGTACCAAATCTACCGAACGCCTAGGTCATTTCGTCGGCATCGCCGAACATGTTGGCAATGGACTCTGCTTTCGAATCTGGGATCCAGTTACCAACAAGTTACTAGACCGGTCCGGTGTTCGATCTGCTCTTACACCTGAGTCACGTAACAAGCGCGCGGGCTTATTTACTGATGATGGTTTCATCAAATGGCGTAATGCAAAGGATTCCTTACCCCGTATATACGCCACTGGAGAAGCTCCAGCTTTCAAACATGGGGAGCATACCAATCAGAATAAACTCATTGACGAGTCTACTAAACCAAACAGCTCAGTTTCCCCTAACGGTTCACCTGCTGATTGTGACACCGCCGATGACACCGTTCCATCTGCACCAACAGATACCACGCCCCACGCATGGAACAGGAACGGAATTGAACATAATCCCTACGCTGGCATATGCACGTCGCACATCGCACAAGAAGCAGTTCCCATTCTCAGTTACCACGCACTTCTTTCCAAGACTCCGAACCACCACAGATGCCGAACATACCGTTGATGCCCGGCAATGCACTCGGAGGCGAAGAGAAGAATGACGCCGAAGTCGCCAATCTCAACGACCGCTTTCCCAGCTTCGATACGGACATGAGAAAGATACTCATATCATTACTCAACGTAACAAGTGAGATTACTAGCAAGTTGTGCCTAGCTCTCAAAGAAGGCGGATTATGCGAGTGGAAGTCGTTCCTCGACGCACTTATCGAACCGGATTTTGCACGCGAACTTACCTATATGGAGCGAGGATTGGCAACAAATATCCCTCGATCCATCCAAAGGAGCATAGAAGCACTTGCGGACTTCGCTATCGACCTACAAGAAGAAGGTGTCGATCTAGGAGAAGACGAGAAGGACTGGAAAGATGTAAAGTCATATACATACATGGAATTTCAGACATTTCGCGGAGAGCGTGCCCAACGCTTACGTAACGAATCTGTTCTGAACCCACCACCTCCTCCGGCGGGAAGTAACAAAAAGTCCCCTCAGCAGGTAAAGTACGAATCATGGTGCCGAAAAGCACGAGATGAAAAGTCCTTTACACCCCTCACAAATGACTCGAGATTCGAACACTGGCTCGTCGGTTTCAAAGCTAAACTCGAAGCATACGACATCGATACAGAGACATTCCTCGATGAAACTTGGCCTCCAGCCACACTTGTAGGTTACACCCGTGATCTCTACATCAAACAATGTGCCTTCTTCTGGGTACTAATGTTGGAAGTCTTCAAGAGTGACCTTTCTGCATCATGTGTACACAGTCATTCTACCACTCGTAATGGACGCCAGGCCTACTTTGACTTCGTAAACCTTCATAGCCAATCAAAAGCAAAGGTATACGACAACTCGACCCAGCTACAAGCGTTGCTAAAGTTGAACCTCAACAATTGGAAAGAATCCAAAGTGAAATTCATCACACATTGGTTTGACGAATTGAATCACCTCAACAAGCTCCGTCCTCCCAACAAACCCCTCGAGTATCACACTGTAAAATACTTGAGAGCGTCATCACGGCTGTTTGTACATCGAAGCGGCCAATAGCGATGATCCATTGGAGTGAACCGATCATACTTTGGTTGCAGGAAGAACTTGCATCCATCGTGATTCAACACAAGAAGACGGCAAACTCTGGTCGTTTCGCCGCATCCTAGGACACCAAGGTCCACTGGATAACAAGCACCCTCAATACAAAGGTTCCAAGTATAACCTCTGGATTGAATGGGAGAATATGGAACGTACATATGAACCTCTGGCCAATATTGCGGCTGATGACCCAGTCACTGTTGCAAAATATGGGAAAGACAACAACTTGCTTGACCTCCCAGGTTGGAAACGTCTCAGGAGAATCACCAACCTAGCCCGACGAACCAAGAAACTTGATCGACTCGTACACCAAGCCAAACTACGTTCTTTCCGTACCACTCCGCAGTATCAATATGGATTCAAAGTGCCTCGTAACCACGAAGAAGCCCTCCGATTTGATCAAGCCAACGGAAACACCAAATGGGAAGATGCCACCACTCTGGAAATGGCACAACTCAATGAATACAATACATTCATTGATAAAGGCATATACAAGACAAGCTCCATTCCCACGGGATTCCAACAGATCAAGGTACACATGATATACGCTGTCAAACACGACGGAAGACACAAGGCTCGCCTCGTTGCTAACGGTAATCTCACTGAGGCCCCTATCCACAGTGTTTACGCAGGCGTCGTATCTCTTCGCGGTCTACGTATGTGCCTATTCCTAGCTGAACTCAACGATCTAGAAGCATGGGGTACCGACATAGGTAATGCCTACTTAGAAGCAGTCACCTGCGAGAAAGTATGCATCAAGGCAGGTCCCGAATTCGGATCGCTGGAGGGTCACCTGTTGATCATCTACAAAGCCCTATATGGTCTCAGGTCTTCAGGCAAGTGCTTTGGAGACTTACTCGCGGCTTGTCTCATCGAGCTCGGCTTCGAAAGATCCCGCGCAGAACCGGAAATATTCCTCAAACCCGGAACGAACAAGCATGGTGAACGGGTATATGAGCTTATATGCACATATGTTGATGACCTATGTCTCTGCATGGCAGATCCCAATTCCTTCTTGAAGATATTGCAATCGTCACCATATAACTTCAAATTGAAGGGATCCGGACCTATGAACTTTCATTTAGGATGTGGATTTGAGCGCGACGAACATGGTGTTATGTGCATGAATCCCATAAAGTTCATCGAAAAGATGGAAGCATCTTACGAACAAATGTTTGGATGCAAACCTAACACTAGGTTCCGATCACCCATCGCGGAGAACGATCACCCTGAATTGGACTCCTCAGCCTTTCTTGAAGAAACCGGTATACAGAAATACCAAAGTATGATCGGTTCACTGCAATGGATCATCGCTATTGGCCGTTTCGATGTACAAACAGCCGTGATGACGCTCTCAAGTTTCAGAGCTCAGCCACGAGATGGGCATCTCGAACGTGCTAAACGTATCTATGGATATATCTCCAAATTTAGACATTTTAAAATCAGATTCCGTGTGGAACCGCCCGATTTTATATTGACTAAACCCGACACCATCGACTGGTCCAATACCGTCTATGGGAAGCATTCTGAGGAGCTACCCGACGACGCCCCTGCACCGCTTGGAAAGACAGTAGTGTTATCACACTTCTATGATGCCAACCTCATGCATGATATTCTCAGTGGCAAGGCCGTTACCGGCATTCTTCATTTCGCGAACAAGACTCCCATGATGTGGTTCTCGAAGAAGCAGTCTACTACGGAAACAGCCACCTTTGGAGCTGAATTTGTTGCAGGAAGAACTTGCATCGAACAGATTGTCGATCTACGCCACTCATTCCGATACCTCGGAACACGAGTACATGATATCTCATACTCTTGGGGTGACAACGAAAAGATGATCCAGACGTCGACCTTTCCTTACGCAAGGTTGCATAAGCGTCATAACATTCTATCGTTTCACTACGTACGGAGCATGATAGCGAGAGGTTTCATTTTAATGATGCACATCCCAGGTAAGGATAACTGTGCAGACATTCTCACCAAGCATTGGAGTCACTCAGTTGTGTATCCACTGCTCAGGCCCATCTTCCACTTCTGTGGTAATACTGGCGACCTTCTCCAGGATGATGGAAGCATCATGTAGAGCGTGATGACCCTTCACGAGGAGACATGGGGAGTATTAAATTCCTTTCGTGACCAGAAGTACCAAAGCTACCAAAGGGTAGATTTCCTATTCGTACGAATCAATGAGTCCCGTATCCATCTAAGTAATCGATTCCCACGGCATATCGATTCCCACGGCGCATCGATTCCCATCGCGCATCAACGGTGAGCAATCCCTGTCTTACAATATTGCCATTGTTCTTCGGTGAGCAAACTCTGATTTCATAAAATATCACACGAGCTACAGGAGCAATTCCTGACCTTAAAGATAAACATTTTATGGAGTCTTCCTAACGGAACAAGAGAAGAAAACCGTTGGCATGTGATTCTCACACAATACATATACATGCATACAAATATATATGGTCAACGACTAATACATGCACGGAAATAATCAGCGAGTAATCTCAGCACTACGCAACAGCAGTTGCAACGTATTCATCTCAATAAAAGAGATATCTTGCATTTCGGCAAGATTTCACTTTATCTCATACTTTTAACATTCAACTGATTTATATCCCAAAATTCACACTAGTTGCTACCAACTACCTGTAATCTACATACTAAGGTCTGTCTCGCTGCAATCTGAATAAGTCACAGCAAGAGAAGATCTGGCGTTTCCCTAGTCTCGCCTGTAGTCCGATTATCCGTTGCCGAAAGTATCCAAACACAATTGTCACGCGTAGAGTACAATCGTTCGTCTATTAACACACTAACACAGCGTTGCTGTTCATCAGAAGTCCTTGAATCAGACTCTCAACGAATCGGATTCAGAAGGAAAATAATATTCCATACCCAACAACAATTCAAGGGCGTAAATATGTCCGTCAATTTCAAGAATTGTTCATCATATGGGCTGTTGCCCTTGAATCTAAATCTGATGCCTTCAATAGCATTCCAATCAAATGGGTCGACCATGCTTGTTGTGGATTATCAAAGAACTGTGGGTAGGAACAGTGGATACATCCCCTGATTCACAAGCAGGAGGGGAAGAAGGAAGAAGATAAACAAATTGGCGGCGGCGTGGCGTCGTAGGAGAAACAATCGAATCGATGCGAAAGCGGTGCGGAGGAAGAACCGATCGCCGGATATCCGAAGAAAGGACGGAGGGAACGTACGTCCGAAGGAGATCGGAAGAAAGAATTAACCGGCGGAACCGAAGGAATGACCGAGTCGAAGAGACTGGCGCTGAATTGATGTAGCAAACCGGATGAGGGGAATGGTAGTGAAGTACAGACCAGCCGGGGAACCACCTTGAGTATACAGCGCACGTACTTCGAGAAAGATCTCACTGCCTGTATCAGCAATCAGCAACATCGGTGCGTACGGAACATTCCCTGTAGGTACACCAGTACAAATCTTACTGGGAATTTTGTAAGCATCGAATTCTGCAAGCATCGAATTCTGCAAGCAAATCTCTGCAAATACAGGCTAAGCGCTAACAAGCCTGTAGAGGATTCCCCCAGCAGAATACAAGCCCACAGATAAGTAAATAAATAGCCCGCCACGCCCGCCCGCAGAAAAGGCTTAACAGCCAGAGGCTTAACCTCCCAAGCTGTTAAGCCCGACTGTACGCCGGTGTGTGTGGGCAAAGCAAACTAAGGGACCGGCCTCTGGGCAATACCACCAGAGTTCCGGATCCCCCTCTAGCACTGCTTAACCCACCAACCCACCAATGAACTACAAGCATTTCACATCCATTACTACAAGTAGGTTAGCTACTGAAGCTATCACAAACGTAGCGCGTGATAGTTAACCGGCGGAACCAAAGGAATGACCGAGTCAAAGAGACGGGTGCTGAATTAACCGGCGGAACCGAAGGAATGACCGAGGGAACGTTCGAGAACGGTAAAGGGAAGAATTAATCGGCTGTGAAGGAAGAACTTGTAGATCGGAGGGAGATTGGGAGGGAGTCGCTCAACAGCAGGTTCACGCAACAATCTCTGCGCTGGGGGGAAGGCCTATCGCTCAACAGCAATGTCCTCGGGCTGTAACCGGTCAGTGGACGAGGTGCTGATCGGGCGGAGATAGTAGTAGGCTCTTAAAGTATACACCAACATTTGAGTTATAAGGGCTATAACCTGTTGTTACTCTAAAAATTGACCGAAAGGATAAGATAATTAAAATTTAAAGAGAAAGTGAGCTCAGAGAGAGGCTCTTATTTTTACTACGTATTTTTGGGGCTCTCTACTGTATTTTTACATTGTAGAGATCTTCCCCGGTTATTTGTTACTACCATCTTGTTTTTCGTCGTACTGATACTCTTGCTGCTGTTGCTGTGTTAGCATCTCGTTGCATCGGTCATTTGATGGTATTAGTCATTTGCGAGGTTAAATATTTTGTTTGATGGGTCATATGCTTGTTTGCGGTATATATAATAAATGAGGCCCATCCGGAATCGGTATTGATTTTCATGATTCCAATAAGTAATTTCCTCACGGGAAATCAAGCGTATCTACTTAAGAGTTCCCAAGTGTTTACTTATCGATCAGGTCTTTGGAGATGTCTTGTTTCTAACCGATTAACCTCTTTTGTTTGTAGCCTTAAGTGATATCATTTTTACCACTTAAGGATTTCCAAGTAGTGGAGGTGCGTTTGATTCTAAGACAGGATCATCGAAATATTCGTATCTCATTTTGCACCTCGGTCGTCGTGTTTTTCTTGTTGGCTTTTCCATCGAATTTGATGCCGACAAAACGTTCATGTTTTTTCGCTGACAACAATCGTCTTGCTGTAAACAAGGGGGATTTCTTCTTCTTGGCAACCTTCTTCTTTCCGTAACCAGTAGTACTTGGAGGAGAGTATAAGTAGCAATGTTTACAATAAACCTGATCTTTAGGTGTCGTGACCATCGTTAGTAGCCAGTAATAACAATAGAAATGAGGAATCGATTCAGATTGAGAGATTGCAACCATGCACTATTTGTTTCAGGCATCAAATTCAGTTCCAGGCCACCGGTTTATGCCAGTGGGGTAGGAAGATGTACTGTGCGTCAAAAATTATGAGCTTGACATTCATTTCATAAAATTTAGTAAATTACAAAAGGGGGCCAGTGGAGTTTGGCCCAAAAATGCGCATAATTCCCGAAGAACCCTGAATCTGGTTTGTGTGACGTAGACCAATATTGGATTCATATGATAAAGTTAAATCAGCACAAGAATTGCGCACTGAAAACTTACTTTTGTCTGGGCCCTGTCAAACTGGCAAAACAGAGGGAAGAAGCACCAGCAAACCAAGCAACAACAAGAGAACAAGTTTGCTCCCCAGCAAGCTACAGCTCTTTGCCTAATACAATACATTTTTTTAGCATCCCTTAATCCTTGCACCAGTTTCCTTCTTGTGGTGGGCAACTTATTGTACAGCTACACACACACTAGAAAGAGCTAGTAGTGTAACACACTAGTAGGGGTAGAATTTGAGTAGGAGTGATAATTATGATGGATTAATACTTTACAAAAATGGATGGAAACTTAATAGATAAAATAATGAGCAATCTAACGTGTGGTACTTTGATCGCACATGTTGTTATCCTTAGGCACCTGGATAATAATAATAATAATAATAATGTGCGCCCGCCTGGCGTCTATATACCAGCTATACAGATTTGATGATGTTTGGATACTTAATGATTCCTAGAAGATTCCAGGTCTCATTAGTTTGATCATATGTACCTATCTTTTGATGGTATCTTAGATAGTACAACTTGTACGGTAGATTGCGTATGTAACTTAGCGTGAGCCTTGTTACGTTACAAGTAGTAGTAGTACTACTGACTGGTGGCTGCTGTGGTCATTCATAGGTAGTAGTTAGAGTAGTAGATCTTGTTGAGCATAAACCTTAGCTGTAGTGGAGATCAGTCTAGTTGAACAAACCAGCCAACAGCTTGAACCAACTGCTACTCCTCTTTACCTTTGGGTTAGTCAGCTTAGTACATCCACTTTTGAAAGGGATTTGAGATTAGCACCTCTATGCAAAGCTTAGAAAGCTAAATAGTAAGATGGAACAAAGTCAACAAGGCAATACAACTTTGAATCCCAGCACAAAACCAATCTTGAGAAGAAAAATGATGCAAACACATTATCGCAGCTTCACTGCAGCAGTCAACACCACTCACTGTCATATAAATACAATCTCTTTGTCCATATCCAGGTAAATCAATGGTTTCTACAGAGAAAAGAACAAAAAATCTTGTCATATCTGAACTACTCTTATTGGCCAATATAATTCCAATTATCCTAGAAAATAAATTGCAAAACATGTTGTGGTTTAAGTTCTAATGAATACATGTAACACAGAAACAATTGTGATCATCTGGTGTGTTAGGCTGCTACTATTATTGGTTCTGGTAGATGGGATTCTTGTTGATTTTTGTTCACAAACAACCACCAATATTTTGCATGATATCCCAGATTGGAAGAGATTATGTACAGTGGTTGCAGCAAATTATAGAAGAGCGTAAAAATGTTTCTGAAGTGAATGATGCATACTAGTAGTGCAGCTCAATCTTGATTTTGAAACATATATCAAATATGGGCAACTGAATTCACACTCTCTCCTGGATGACATAAAAACTTAAATTTATTGTACCATGGGATAAGTTTCTAAGAGCAAGTACATAAGGTGCACAAAACACTGACCCGAACACTAAGGAGCTGGTGCAGGTTCACTGTTTCTTGGATGTGATGTAAACTTGTCATTCAAATCACAAAGTGTATTGAGAAGTTAATGCGCATGGCGAGAGGGGGGGGGGGGGGCAAAGAAGTCAAAGTCCAATATTCATAATTGAACCCTCGCAATATATTGTGATCATGTGACAAATGGAGGGAATCGACTAGTAACTCATAGTTTTCAGGGACTTATTTATCGGATCTTTTCTTTGCATAGTAGCATTGGCCAGTAGTAACAATCTTGAATTGAATTCCAGTTTTTTTATTTTACATGTGACAATTCCCCTTTACCAAACTTGTGTTGGTCAACACGGAAGAGGACAGAAGTGCTTCATGCTCGTTTTGCGTCTTCCCACAAATTGAGATTTATCCAAGGCTTCAGAAAGTAGCTTAGCTATTCACAGCAAGGGTACTCGAACGGATTTCCAGATTGCATTATAATTGCCGGAGTTCAACCTTTTGGAAAATCCCTCGGAGAAATAGATCTTGCTCTTCTTCGTCGTCAATCGAATCCAGCGTAGCCAGAGTTGTCTTGGCCAACAGTTCGATCACCGGATTACGCTGTTGGGGTATCTCTTTGCCATCCATGACCGAGCTCAAGACGAACTCGAGACTATCGGCGAACTCCGATCTTTCATCTTCAGAGTCCATGTTTTTGTACGCCTTTTCGGCACTTTCTATGATGAACTTGGACACGATAGCAGGGAGGGGAGAGAGTTTCAACTGTTCGTTGATCCTGCCGTCCTTGATTTGGTCAATGCTGCTGTATGTCGGGACAACAATATCGAGTGACGGTGCCACATCACCGTGATTGTAGCACCTCTTCGTTCGGAAAGGATTCAAACGTGCATTCCGGGTCATGATCTTCATGTTGATTGACTTAGTACTGTGTTCAATATGCGTCAAGAATACTTGATTCGGTATTAATCATCTAATCCTCATGCAGATTAGAGTCCCGTTGTCGGTTCGTACCTCATGTGAACGTGGAGTGACAATCGCTTGGTACATGCGTAGAAAATGTAGCGTTTGCAATCGTTCTATTCTTTCTATTCCCGTTACACAATTTCAGGGGATGGCAACTTGTTCGCTCTTTCTAAGTCTCGGTTTCTTCTTTCCTCACGTGAATGCGGAGTGACAATAATCACTCGAACGAAATGCGTACCGGTAGAAGTAGTGACGGCAATCGTTATTCGTCCTGTCCCAGTTGCGTGTACACGATTTCAGGGGATAACAACTTGTTCGCCGTTTTCTAGTCTCGGCTGAATCAAAAAAAGAACGAAGAATGTCTTTAAAAAAATTGTGATGTGAATCTCGTTCCACTTTATTTTTGAAACATCATCATCTGTGTTGATAGACAGAATGCGTACAGTACACCCAACGATCTGGGCCGCCAAGAAACGGTACCGTACGTAACTCGTCATGAACCGATTGTCATCATCAATACTTCTTGCAAAGTTGGTACAGGTCCTACCGGTACCGTTGTAAGAACAAAATGGAGTCGCAAAGAAA
Source organism: Pseudo-nitzschia multiseries (assembly GCA_037355745.1). NCBI lineage: Eukaryota > Bacillariophyta > Bacillariophyceae > Bacillariales > Bacillariaceae > Pseudo-nitzschia > Pseudo-nitzschia multiseries. Next base: position 12,589,051 of record CM074788.1, on the reverse strand, counting down.
GAAATAATAGCCTCTAATCTAATTTTAGATAAATTTAAGTGATCGACGATGATCCATCCGCTAATGAAAATCAAATAATGTTGCACGTACCGGTACGTACCTCAATTTCACTTAGGTTCCCTCCGTTTCGGGAATGGCAATTTTTGCAGGAGTTGATCTCAAGAACATTCAGAATGACCATGCAATGTCTGGTTCTCGAGATCAACTCCTGCAAAAAAAAGAGGCTTATCTAAACACCCCCAAAAAACTTTGGAGAACCAGATGTTTTTAATGTAAGTAAAATAACAGCTTTTTACCTGATTCTTCTGGCTATGCCTGCGCGCGCACGCGCGCGCATGCCAGCCGCGGATAAGGGACAGACCATAAAAACAGAAAAGGGGTTAAGGACGGACCAAAAAAACAAAAAAAGCACAGACCAAAAAAACGGAAAAAGGACAGACCAAAAAATCGGAAAAAGGACAGACCATGAAAACGGTTAAAGGACAGACCATCAAGTACATGCCAAGCAGTACAAGTGCTACTACAGGTACTACTACCAGTAGTAATACAAGTACCACATAGACAGTACACACTAATTTGCAATTAAAAATTAGAAAATCAGATATTTTGTGTGATTGAACCATGAATATTGTTCCTGTTATGGATGAGATGAATCATGAAAGAAACAGAAGTGAGTTATCTGTCATAGTTTGTGTGTCACCACGTAATTAGTGCATTGGGGTACTGGATTTGGAGGAAAAATGCACAGTAATTTGCAATTAGAAAATAGAAAATCTGAAATTTAGTGTGATTGAACCACGAACATTGTTCCTGTTGTGGATGAGATGAATCATGAAAGAAACAGAAGTGAGTTATCTGTCATAGTTTGTGTGTCACCACCTAATTAGTGCACTGGGGTACTGGAATGGGAGGAAAAATACACACTAATTTGCAATTAAAAATTAGAAAATCAGATATTTTTTGTGTCTAGTCAATGAATATTGTTCCTGTTATGGATAAGATGAATTATGAAAGAAACAGAAGTGAGTTATGTGTGATGGTTTGTGCGTCACAACCTAATGAGTGCATTTGGGTACTGGATTTGGAGGAAAAATACACACTAATTTGGAATTAGAAATTAGAAAATCAGATATTTTTGGTGACCGGTGAATGAATATTGTTCTTATTATGGATAAGATGAATCATGAAAGAAACAGAAGTGTGTTATGCGTGATGGTTGGTGTGTCACCACCTAATGAGTGCATTTGGGTACTAGATTTGGAGGAAGAATACACACTAATTTGCAATTGGAAAATAGAAAATCAGATATTTTTGGTGATTAATCAATCAATATTGTTCCTGTTATGGATAAGATGAATGATGAAAGAAACAGAAGTGATTTATCTGTCATGGTTTGTGTGTCACCACCTAATTAGTGCATTTGGGTACTGGATTTGGAGGGAAAATACACACTAATTTGCAATTAGAACATAGAAAATCAGATATTTTTGGTGATTAATCAATCAATATTGTTCCTGTTATGGATAAGATGAATGATGAAAGAAACAGAAGTGATTTATTTGTCATGGTTTGTGTGTCACCACCTAATTAGTGCATTTGGGTATTGGATTTGGAGGAAAAATACACACTAATTTGGAATTAGAAATTCCAAAATCAGATATATTTGGTGATAAGTCAATCAATATTGTTCCTGTAATGGATAAGATGAATCATGAAAGAAACAGAAGTGTGTTATGTGTGATGGTTTGTGTGTCACAACCTAATGAGTGCATCTGGGTGCTGGATTTGGAGGAAAAATACACACTAATTTGCAATTAGAAATTCCAAAATTAGATATTTTTAGTGATTAGTCCATGAATATTGTTCCTATTATGGATAAGATGAATGATGAAAGAAACAGAAGTGAGTTATCTGTAATAGTTAGTATGTCACCACCTAATAAGTGCATTTGGGTACTGTATTTGGAGGGAAAATACACACTAATTTGCAAGTAAAAATTAGAAAATCAGATATTTTTTGTGGTAAGTCAATCAATATTGTTCCTATAATGGATAAGATGAATCATGAAAAAAACAGAAGTGAGTTATGTGTGATGGTTTGTGTGTCACAACCTAATGAGTGTATGTGGGTACTGGATTTGGAGGAAAAATACAAACTAATTTGGAATTAGAAATTAGAAAATCAGATATTTTTGGTGACCGGTGAATGAATATTGTTCTTATTATGGATAAGATGAATCATGAAAGAAACAGAAGTGAGTTATCTGTAATAGTTAGTATGTCACCACCTAATGAGTGCATTTGGGTACTGTATTTGGAGGAAAATATACACTAATTTGCAAGTAAAAAGTAGAAAGTCAGATATTTTTTGTGGTAAGTCAATCAATATTGTTCCTGTCATGGATAAGATGAATCATGAAAGAAACAGAAGTGAGTTATCTGTCATAGTTTGTGCGTCACCACCTAATGAGTGCATGTGGGTACTGGATTTGGAGGAAAAATACACACTAATTTGCAATTAGAACATAGAAAATCAGATATTTTTGGTGATTTTCCATGAATATTGCTCCTGTTATGGATAAGATGAATCATGAAAGGAACAGAAGTGAGTTTTCTGTGATAGTTTGTGCGTCACCACCTAATGAGTGCATTTGGGTACTGGATTTGGAGGAAAAATACACACTAATTTGCAAGTAAAAATTAGAAAATCAGATATTTTTTGTGGTAAGTCAATCAATATTGTTCCTGTAATGGATAAGATGAATCATGAAAGAAACAGAAGTGAGTTATGTGTGATGGTTTGTGTGTCACAAACTAATGAGTGCATTTGGGTACTGGATTTGGAGGAAAAATACACACTAATTTGGAATTAGAAATTAGAAAATCAGATATTTTTGGTGACCGGTGAATGAATATTGTTCCTGTTATGGATAAGATGAATTATGAAAGAAACAGAAGTGAGTTTTGTGTGATAGTTTGTGCGTCACCACCTAATGAGTGCATTTGGGTACTGGATTTGGAGGAAAAATACACACGAATTTGCAATCAACACACACAAAACCACACACACATGAAAAACTGTATACACATGGGGGAATCACCACACAAAACGCAACACATGCTTCTTGGTTGGCACAGTTTTTTTTAAGCAGGGAAAATGAATGTTGTCTGACAGTCACGAACAACGGAACAACCGAGCAACCGAACAACAAAGAAGAAACACTAGTCAGTGACAATAACAGCAATTCGTTGGAGATTCTATTTGTTTCTGATCTTTCTTTCTTTTATTTTTATTTCTATTGAAATGGAATAACAATCAAACAAACCAACAAGGGAAAGAACGACACTCAAAGTGTAACAACGAATAAAAAGAATGGAATGACAGAATGGAACAACAGAACAACAGCAGTGAGTGACAATGACGGCAATTTGTTGGAGATACTATTTGTTTCTGATCTTTCTATCTTTTATTTTTACTGAAACAGAACAACAATCATACAAACCAACGAAGGAAAGGAGGGCACTTAAACAGAACAACCAATGAAACAGAATGAAACAATGGAACGGAACAATGGGACAGAATGATAGAATGGAACAACAGAAAAGTTCACGTAAAAAACTGTACACACACGGAAAACTGTACATACCCCAAATCAAAACCACACAAAAAACAACACATCCTTCTTGGTTGGCACCGTATTTTAAAAAATGAAAAGCACGGAAACAACAGATCGAAACACTAGTGAGTGACAATGACAGCAATTTGTTGGAGATTCTATTTGCTTCTGATCTTTCTTTCTCTTATTATTATTTTTCAGGAACAACAAACCAACAAAAGGACATAAGAAGGACAAAGGGACGAAACAGAATGACAAAATGGAACAATCAAACGGAACACAACAGCGGAGCAAAACAGCAGTAACAAGAATCCTTTCTGCCATCAATCCAGTGGGGACCAACTTTAAGCAGAGGAAGGAAACGGAGCTGACAAGTTAAATATTGTCTGTTACTGATGAGACTTTTGCCCTGATGATCATTGACAACAAGTTTGGCAATTGGGAAAAACAGAAGAAAAGGAAACTTGATGCCACCCGAACAACACCAACAAATGGGAGATTCATAGGGTAAAAGGTACATATCTTACATACATTGCATACCGTTGCAAATAGTAGTTTCTATGACACAAATGATTAAAATGTACTGAAAGGAGTACCTATCATACATATATTGCATATAATACTACTAGTACAATTCTTGACCCACATAATTCAACTGTAGTGGTAGGTAGTCGCAAGCGATGGTGTTAAATTTTAAGGGTTGTGTGTCACGAGCACAAATATTAAATTATAAGGGTAGTGTGTTGCGAGCAATGGAGATACATTTTAAGGGTAGTGTGTCGCGAGCACTAATGTTAAATTTTTTTGGTTGTGTGTTGCGAGCAATGGAGATAAATTTTAAGGGTAGTGTGTCACTTGTCAAACCTTGCATCATTTTTCAGGGTTGGAAATGTGGTTTCATCCCTTGATTTCTTAGTCCATGATTCATATCTAAGCTGTTCGATGGATTTGGAGGATCTGTCCTGTTGTCGTTGGGATGTGCCGGTATGTGCCGTTGTTTCAACATCAGCTCCAGATTCTCTTCTGGCCCTGACGATCCCGCGACAGTAATTCTTAAAGGCGTCCTTGGTATAATGGGTTCTATCTTCCCAGTCTAGTCCTTGTGCTGTGAGAAGTTGCCCAAAGTCGATGACTCTCTGTAGGGTCAGCTGTACGTGTCGATAAAGTGGTGTTCTTGTTCCCCTTTCAAGATATGCTAGATCGTCAATGTTTTCAATGTATAGGAAGTCTAACCATGTCTTGTACTGCCCAGCAATGAGCGCTTCGCACAGGGTGCTGTGTCGTTCCTTTGGTACATCGAAGGAATCGTGCAAAAAGGTGGCTAGTGGTCGGTCAAATGATGGGAAGAGGTCTTCGATAGGTGTGTCTTCTTCTTCATCATCCCGCCTAGTTGGACTATCCTGTTGGTCGGGCGCCACCATGTCGGTCGCAGGCAGGAGGGATGTGGTTGCAGCGCTCCCAGGTTGGAGTGTTTGGAATCCGGTGGACCTGCCACGCGTTTGGCCGGCAATGAGGATGTCGGACATGTAGTGTCGTTGCGTTTCGTTTTTGTTGCGTCTTTGGTTGGTGTTGGCTCTCAATTGCTTGGCCTCGTGAACGCAATTGACGTTGTTGTGTAGACAAAAAGGTGCAAGACAGCTATCGTTGTAATGGTTTGTGGTGCTTAGCACAATCAAATGATGGGCGCCGTTGGGTCTTTGTCATGTGTAATCGGATCAGAGAACTATCGCTTGTCGGCCGTAGTCGATCGTTCGATGATCTGCTGTCGTCTTCTTTTGCAAGCTTCAATGAGCTTGCGACTATTAATCTGTTAATTTCCTTTTGAAACTGGCTGTTGAGCTGATTCAATCCAAAGGCAAAGAAGAGCAACAGGAGCTTTAGCTGCAGGCCGGTTGAGGTGCCGGTCTGTTGTGTTCTAATATTTCTCTGATATCCACTACGACTGGATGCTAATCCAATCAGATCTATTCTGACTATTGACAAATGACGCAATCAGTTAGATCTTAGGCTTGTAGTTCTACAGTAGGACGCAAGGGGGCGTCCAATGCAAGGTTTAAGGTTGAATAATCAAATAATCTAAAAGTATGTGCTTTAGCTTGCTGGAGAGCAAGATAGCACTTTAAGGCGTGCTGCCGCTAATACAGCACGATAAAAATATGAATATTTTGTACGGTAACACAAGCCCAATTATTAAATTTTAGGGGTAGTGTGTCACAAGCAATGGAGATAAATTTTAAGGGTTAGGTGCCACGAGCAATAATGTTAAATTTTACTGGTGGTGAGTCATGACCTTGCGTATTTAATTTTAGTAGGTGTGATTCGCGAACACCAGTATTTAATTGTACGGGTAGGTTATATTAAAAATCAATAATAATTATTCATGACCCAAGGAAAAAAATAATCGCGAACCAGGGATTGAGAGTTAGGAAAATGAGCTAGATACAAAGCTACCGGATCACAGGGGGGGCTCATGTCAAAATTACACACAAGCAAGGGTTGCGAAAGTACCTTGCGACGAAAAAAAAGGGTCGCGGGACAGTTATCGGACTTAGTAGGAATAGCAACGTCACATAAACGATGCTCGTGCTTTCGTAAAATTCGTGCGATATTTTAAAATATTCCGAAACATTTTGTTGCGCGCACAATAAATAATTCTCTACCTATTTTTGCACGCAACAATTTCAAGTAGGACTATTTTCCTATCCATATTTTCACCCCCTGTTTCATGGTTGCTTCCAAATTTTTCTATTCTACAATTTTGTTTCATGCTTACCCCGTTAATATTTACTCGCCATTTAATTTTTGTTATTTTCCACACGAAACTCATCTTTTGTAATAATATCCTCTATGTACACTGATATTGTCGTAGCGTTGATACCATTTTCTGAACAAATATAGGAGCTTCTTGATAACCAGCAATGTATTCTGTTATGTTGCTTTCACAATACTCACACTACATTTATCGAATATCAAATTCCAACAACCATATTTTTGTACTAATAAGAAAATATTTTATCCGCATTTGCAATACTCTCCGACATTTTACAATATTCACGATACGCTTATCAAATACGGAAATACAACAAACATATTTTGTAACAAATACGAAAGTATTTTATTAGCCTTTGAAATTATCTTGTTTATTGTATTATATTCGAACAGAAGACCCGGAACAATATTGTGCTAACCATAAAATAATAATGAACTAGCCGTTCTACTATTGATGTTGATATCATCCATTACTCTTGTTCGTTTTTATTGTATTCCATGAAAAATTTGTAGTCCTCATCATCTTCGCCTAGAATCTCAACCAAGGTACGTTTTCGCTTCCGTGTTTTTCCCTCTTTGTTCTCCTCCTTATCTTGTTGTTTACGATTGCCATTTTGCTTTTGGTACATTTTAAGTATTTCCGTCTCTAATTCTTTTGACTGTTGTTCCTCCCTTCGTTCTTCTAATTCGCTTACTAGGTATTCGTAAAGATCTTGTCCCTCGTTACTCCACCCCTCCTTATTTCCAGACTTACCGTCAGTGAATTTTTTTCTCAACCTCGTGCCCTTTGTTGTGTTTATCCACGAGTCGTAGTCGTTGTAAAGGAAAAGCAATGCAAAAGCTTCATCGCTTGGGGTGAAAATGTTACTGATTGTCATTCTGACTGATTTTCTTTTGAAGTCTGTCTGTTTTGGTGACACCGCTCCAAGAATTCTTTTCATGAAGTATTTGAATTCTGGTGAATTGTTCCGCCGATAGTCTTCGTGCAATTGGTACCTATTTTCTGAGTTAACGTCTTGTGTGTCCGTGATTAGAACCGTTCCTGGGAAACTATCTGGTATCAGGTTGTTTCTTTTATCGTCTACGTGTCAGTGTTCATACGACCAAAATGTTAGAATGGCTTATGAACGATTGCATGCCGGCAATCATTTTCTTGTTGGTTGCGTACCTTTGTAGTTTTTCCTGGCAAGAGTTTGAGCATTGTGCCTACACGCAGTCACTGCACGGCAATAAATTCCACTCCACTTTTGGTCTTTTATATCAATCGTATTTGGTATTTCATTGTTATTCGCTTGTTTTACAATTTTGAATATCGTCGCCTTCACGAATGTAATCTCTGGCGGGAATTTAAATTTCCTGAATGCTTTTTCTTTGACGTGTTTGACAATGTTGTTTTCCAAGTTATCGTTATCGTATTGTTTTGTTGTCTGTAGAATATTTCTGTTGCTACTGTTGGTGGTTGTATATGTTTGGCTATCGTTTGTGTTTGTTCGGTCACTTCCCGATACACTGCTGTTTGGGCTGTTTGTGTTATTGGTAACAAAGGTTCTACCTGTCACCGGACTGCAAATAGTACTCAGTTCCACCATAATTTTTTTGTTAACTCGTGCACATAAACTTACCGTTTTTACCTTTGATTGATTTGGCGCGCTATTTTTATGATAATAATGTTGTTTGTAGGCATCGTTTGGTAATTTTTTTTCATTCCTACTGTACACACTGTAAGCTCTTGATTTACTGTCTCCAAGGAATAGCTGTATTTCAACTAATTGTACTATCTGTGAGTGTTGTTCTTGTACTGTCGCCTGCCTATCTTATTTTCGAGCGTGCCGTGATATTCTGGAATGTCGAGTCCTCAAAATTTTGGCGCGGACCACAATCCGTAGGTTCCACTGAGGGTAATCGTACGTAGCCCAAGCATTGATTCTCGTACCTATTGTCTTTTCATTTTCTGCAACGGCGTTGCAAGAAAAGCCCTTTTTGTTGTTTTGTTATTTTCTATGGAGTACATTTTTCGAATGTACCGACGTCTTTTTGTACTAGTCCATCAAAAACAGCCTAACTTTAAGTAGTGTAACTTTCCTCGTCAGGATATGATTGGTTCTTGATATAGATGTTAACGTGTCCAGTGGATCGATTCCTCCGTAGAGATGTGGTGTACAAAGGGTAGTCTCCGTAATTTTTGGTTATTGTTTTTTGATTTTTGTATGAACAAGTAACCAAAATAGTGTTTCTCAGTTACTTTTTGAGTGCAAAAGTGTGTTATTTTCTGAAATGTTTGGATGAATATTCCTCATAGTACTATGGATTGGGGAGACTATGAAACAATATTGACAAGTCTCAGGCTGATACTTTAGTCAGTATGAATTTTATAATAGTAATGTTTGTCCCTGGCCATGCATGTACCAAAATAGTGATTCCTACTCAGTTTTTGAGTGCAAATGTGTGGCATTGACTGCAATTTCAGGATGAATAGTGTTCATACTATGGATGGGGTAGACTATGAAACAAACCAGACAAGAAACAGGCTGATACTTTAGTCAGTATGAATTTTAGAATAATTTTTGTCCCCCCTGGACATGCATGTACCAAAATATTGAGTCCTAGTCGGTTTTGAGCGCAAATGTGTGGCATTGACTGCAATTTCAGGATGAATATTGCTCATACTATGGATTGGGGAGACTATGAAACAAACCAGACAAGAAACAGGCTGATACTTAGGTCAGTATGAATTTTAGAATAATGTTTGTCCCTGGACATGCATGTACCAAAATAGTGAGTCCTAGTCAGTTTTAGAGTGCAAATATGTGCAATTGACTTCAATTTCAGGATGAAAATTGCTCATACAATGGATGGGGTACACTGTGAAACAAACCGGACAAGAAACAGGCTGATACTTTAGTCAGTATGAATTTTAGAATAATTTTTGTCCCCCCTGGACATGCATGTACCAAAATAGTGAGTCCTAGTCAGTTTTGAGTGCAAATGTGTGGCATTGACTGCAATTTCAGGATGAATATTGCTCATACTATGGATTGGGGAGACTATGAAACAAACTGGACAAGAAACAGGCTGATACTTAGGTCAGTATGAATTTTAGAATAATGTTTGTCCCTGGACATGCATGTACCAAAATAGTGAGTCCTAGTCAGTTTTAGAGTGCAAATGTGTGCCATTGACTTCAATTTCAGGATGAAAATTGCTCATACAATGGATGGGGTACACTGTGAAACAAACTGGACAAGAAACAGGCTGATACTTTAGTCAGTATGAATTTTAGAATAATGTTTGTCCCTGGACATGCATGTACCAAAATAGTGAGTCCTAGTCAGATTTGAGTGCAAATGTGTGGCATTGACTGCAATTTCAGGATGAATAGTGTTCATACTATGGATGGGGTAGACTATGAAACAAACCGGACAAGAAACAGGCTGATACTTTAGTCAGTATGAATTTTAGAATAATTTTTGTCCCTGGACATGCATGTACCAAAATAGTGAGTCCTAGTCAGTTTTAGAGTGCAAATGTGTGCCATTGACTTCAATTTCAGGATGAAAATTGCTCATACAATGGATGGGGTACACTGTGAAACAAACTGGACAAGAAACAGGCTGATACTTTAGTCAGTATGAATTTTAAAATAATGTTTGTCCCTGGACATGCATGTACCAAAATAGTGAGTCCTAGTCAGATTTGAGTGCAAATGTGTGGCATTGACTGCAATTTCAGGATGAATAGTGTTCATACTATGGATGGGGTAGACTATGAAACAAACTGGACAAGAAACAGGCTGATACTTTAGTCAGTATGAATTTTAGAATAATTTTTGTCCTTGGACATGCATGTACCAAAATAGTGAGTCCTAGTCAGTTTTAGAGTGCAAATGTGTGACATTGGCTGCAATTTCAGGATGAATAGTGTTCATACTATGGATGGGGTAGACTATGAAACAAACTGGACAAGAAACAGGCTGATACTTTAGTCAGTATGAATTTTAGAATAATGTTTGTCCCTGGACATGCATGTACCAAAATAGTGAGTCTTAGTCAGTTTTGAGTGCAAATGTGTGGCATTGACTGCAATTTCAGGATGAATATTGCTCATACTATGGATGGGGTAGACTATGAAACAAACTGGACAAGAAACAGGCTGATACTTTAGTCAGTATGAATTTTAGAATAATGTTTGTCCCTGGACATGCATGTACCAAAATAGTGAGTCCTAGTCGGTTTTGAGTGCAAATGTGTGGCATTGACTGCAATTTCAGGATGAATAGTGTTCATACTATGGATGGGGTAGACTATGAAACAAACTGGACAAGAAACAGGCTGATACTTTAGTCATTATGAATTTTAGAATAATGTTTGTCCCTGGACATGCATGTACCAAAATAGTGAGTCCTAGTCAGTTTTAGAGTGCAAATGTGTGACATTGACTGCAATTTCAGGATGAATAGTGTTCATACTATGGATGGGGTAGACTATGAAACAAACCGGACAAGAAACAGGCTGATACTTTAGTCAGTGTCAATTTTAGAATAATGTTTGTCCCTGGACATGCATGTACCAAAATAGTGAGTCCTAGTCGGTTTTGAGTGCAAATGTGTGGCATTGACTGCAATTTCAGGATGAATAGTGTTCATACTATGGATGGGGTAGACTATGAAACAAATCGGACAAGAAACAGGCTGATACTTTAGTAGTCAGTATGAATTTTAGAATAATTTTTGTCCTTGGACATGCATGTACCAAAATAGTGAGTCCTAGTCAGTTTTAGAGTGCAAATGTGTGACATTGGCTGCAATTTCAGGATGAATATTGCTCATACTATGGATGGGGTAGACTATGAAACAAACTGGACAAGAAACAGGCTGATACTTTAGTCAGTATGAATTTTAGAATAATGTTTGTCCCTGGACATGCATGTACCAAAATAGTGAGTCCTAGTCAGTTTTAGAGTGCAAATGTGTGGCATTGACTGCAATTTCAGGATGAATAGTGTTCATACTATGGATGGGGTAGACTATGAAACAAACTGGACAAGAAACAGGCTGATACTTTAGTGAGTATGAATTTTAGAATAATGTTTGTCCCTGGACATGCATGTACCAAAATAGTGAGTCCTAGTCAGTTTTAGAGTGCAAATGTGTGGTATCGGCTGCAATTTCAGGATGAATATTGCTCATACTATGGATGGGGTAGACTATGAAACAAACTGGACAAGAAACAGGCTGATACTTTAGTCAGTGTCAATTTTAGAATAATGTTTGTCCCTGGACATGCATGTACCAAAATAGTGAGTCCTAGTCGGTTTTGAGTGCAAATGAGTGGCATTGACTGCAATTTCAGGATGAATAGTGTTCATACTATGGATGGGGTACACTATGAAACAAACCGGACAAGAAACAGGCTGATACTTTAGTCAATATGAATTTTAGAATAATGTTTGTCCCTGGACATGCATGTACCAAAATAGTGAGTCCTAGGTAGTTTTGAGTGCAAATGTGTGGCATTGACTGCAATTTCAGGATGAATATTGTTCATACTATGGATGGGGTAGACTATGAAACAAACTGGACAAGAAACAGGCTGATACTTTAGTCAGTATGAATTTTAGAATAATTTTAGTCATTACCCAATAAGTTCTACTTAAGTACGTATGAAGAAAAAAATTCGAACCCCTAACCCTAACCCCAATCCTAACCCTAACCTTAAGTATGTACGAAGAAAAAGAAAAAATTCGAAGTACGTACGAAAACGTTTGACCGTTCCGTACGTTCAAAAAATTAGCATTCAGTACTAGCTACCATGTAGATTCAGTACTAATTCCAAAATAATTCAACGTTCGAACGGATGAAAAAGAAAAAATTCGAAGTACGTACGAAAACGTTTGACCGTTCAAAAATTCAAATGGATCTCCAACGTACGTTCAAAAAATTAGCATTCAGTACTAGCTAGCATGTAGATTCAGTACTAATTCCAAAATAATTCAACGTTCGAACGGATCACATTTGCGTAAATTCAAACGGATCACATACAGCATTCAGTACTAGCTAGCATGTAGATTCAGTACTAATTCCAATTATTCGAACATTCGAACGTTCGAACGTTCAAAAAATTCAAACGGATCACATACAGCATTCAGCACTAGCACGTCATGTAGATTCAGTACTAAGAAAAAAGTGCACTGTAAAATCACTCACACTGTTCGAAAAGTGAATTTAGTTCACTTTCGAATCAAATTGACCGAGCTCATTTTCCAACTTATCTGAGTAGAGTGTTGTTTCTTGCAAGCAACACTTCGTCCGAGAACGTGGGATCCGACCCTCTTCGTCACATGCCTTAGGGCGACGATGTCACGAGCACAACGATCCGTTCTCAGATATTTCAGTCCGAAATAACAGCCTTGTACTGCAAAAGAAGTAGAAAGCATTCGATTAGGGATTAGTTGCTGGAAAGATATTCTTGTTTGGACGGCCGCCTTACATAAACATCTTGAAAGCACAAAATCTGCATCAATTGCCTATATATCAACAGGAACAAGTCCCTGTTTTTCGTGACATAGGAATTACTACAAGTCTGCAAATCAACGGCAGCACCAACAACGATTGTCGGAACAACATATTGGCAACAACGATTGGAATCGAAGGCAGCACCAAGTGGAAGGCAACAACGTGAGATAGATAGACATTGCTGCCTGCCTGTTGCATTGATGATGATGTTCTTTTTCCTCACTTCTATTTTTTCTTCTTATTTTCATAGGGACGGATCGGAATAACAAATCGGAACAATAGAGGCTCGGCGAATCTTTCCTGGTGTCGCTGGAGGTGCATCTTCTTCTTCCCTGCTGGAGGCTGCAACATCGGACCGGAACAGGAATCGGAACAATAGAGGTGCAGCGAATCTCCCGTTGAGGTGGAACAACAGATCAGAGCAACAAATCGTTAGCAACGAATTGATCGGACGCCAACTGTGTAGGTCAGCATGTAGATTATATTATTCTGTTGTTATAATTTACTCTACCAGTACTACATCAATAGATACTCACCCATTTTGTTCAAATATTACATGTTTTCATAGACCAGCAACAGCAACCACAATCGAATTGCAAATGGCAGCGGTAACAACAATAGCGGCGGCAGATAGCAAGCAACACGGAGCGGCAACAGAGAGCAATCAACAGCAATTGAGCAAACCGGAACGATCGAACCAACCGAAACCGGGAACGATCAAAACGCAAAGCGAAAGCAACAGCCACCAACAGGAACGATTGAACCATTGGCATCGGCATCTGCATCGGCATCAACAGCACTCCTCCTCCTCCAACACATCCCGTGGCAGCATACGATTTGACACATCGTCAACAACAGCAACCGCAATCTTCAGCAATTCATCTACTACTCCATCGGCAACGGCATCCTTGTTGACCATGAGAAATTCAGAAAGAGCTATGAAGCAGAGAAGAAATAGGAAACTAGTATACCATCGAAAATACGGAAAAAGGGCATTTCGTGCAACGCCGTTGCAGAAAATAGAAAAACGCAAAATACACATGAAAAGGGGGGTATGACTGTACCGTACTAGTATACCATCCAAAATACAGAAACAGGGCATTTGGTGCAACGCCGTTGCAGAATATAGAAAAACGCTAAATAAACATGAGAAGGGGGGTATGATTGTACCATACTAGTATACAATCCAAAAAACGGGAAAAGGGCATTTGGTGCAACGCCGTTGCAGAATATAGAAAAACGGTAAATAAACATGAGAAGGGGGGTATGATTGTACCATACTAGTATACAATCCAAAAAACGGGAAAAGGGCATTTGGTGCAACGCCGTTGCAGAAAATAGATAAACGCAAATTACACATGAAAAGGTGGGTATGATTGTACTGTACTAGTATACCATCCAAAATACGGGAAAACGGCATTTTGTGCAACGCCGTTGCAGAAAATAGAAAAACACAAAATATACAGGAAAACCAGCATCCAAAACACGGGAAAAGGGCATTTGGTGCAACGCAGTTGCAGATAATAGAAAAACGCAAAATACACATGATAAGGGGGTATGATTGTATTATACTAGTATACCATTCAAAACACGGGAAAAGGGCATTTGGTGCAACGCCGTTACAGAAAATAAAAAAACGCAAAATACATCTGAGAAGGGGGGTATGATTGTACCATACTAGTATACAATCCAAAACACGGGAAAAGATAATAAACTTGTTCATTGAAGTCATGTGCTGTTTTCACCATCTCGTACTATTGATTGTAAATCCTTCTTTTCCAGTGAAGCCATTGTCTCGCGGAAATTAAACAACCATTGTTCACGATTACCCAGCACAAAATATTGGTCAGGACTACCATGGTTTCTAACAACGGCAGCTTCGGACTCAATGGCGTTGCAGTCGAACAAATACAATTTGTTCCGAAGCTCACCTAGCTTTACCAACGCATGATGGTGTTTTTTTCCTTTGTCCCTCTTGCTCGGTATGGGGTCTGCAGAAACAAAGCAACGAGCGACGGCATAATAACCATCGTGCACTAATTCGAAACCACTAACGGAGCTACCCACGGGGAACGGACCTTCGAGGTAAAGCAGGCACAGAATCTGACATGGATAAACTTTCAGTCCACGTCCATCAAGGAGGTCGAGTTGAAAATTAGCCCAATCGTACCATACATTGGACAATTGTCCAGAATCAGACTTAAACGATGGGTGGGCACGAAACAATAATTTCATCTCGCGAGATTGGTCATACCTCTTGTGCTCCGTGGTTCCAAAAACCTTGCTGCTGCCCACAGCCGGTAGGACCACGTCACAACAAAATTTGAGAACATCAGATGGAAACCAGGGTAAACTTGAGTTTTTTTTTTCATCCCACTTCATGTAAGGGAGACCATTCATCACACCAATCCAAAACGAAGACCCACCTGACCAACCACCCTCCTTAGGATGATTTGGTCCGGTTATGGGTCTATGTTCGAACAAATCGAATTCACGGTCAAGTCGATCAATAGTTCGATACTCCATCACTCGGTTGCAAGTTTGCTTGATAAGTGTGGACTTGTTTCGTTGAGTTCTCTTAGCAGGACCCTTCACTTCAGTTTTATGATTGCTCTCACTCGCGGCAGAGTCCCACCCAGTTGGAGGACCAAATAATCTCATGTACTGTGATAAATGAAAATACATGTGATTCTTCACAAGATTGTTACCCTCTCCCTTACTTCGTTGAAGATTGTTATTTATACAGTTAATGAAAAGAACAACCATTTTGTCCACATTCAAAACACCTTTCTTGTCTTGTTTGAAAACCTCGTCGAACGTTCCAGCATACTTTAGGAACTCTTCCATACCCAACAACAACTCAATGGCGTAAATACGTCGGTCAATTTCCTCTTCACACTTTCTGCTCTTGTTCTCGAGATTGGAAGGAGTCTTTCGAGACAACAACAATTGACGACCTCCAGCAGACAGAAGTGACAGCATCTGAATATAAAGCATTCCAATGTACTGGTTACCCTCCTTCTTCGCTGTATGTATTGATTCTGAAAAATTGGTTCGTGGGAAGTCACGATCGGATTGCCTCTGGACAGCACCACCGTAGTAACTGGCTAACCTTTCCATCTCACCAAGAAGCCGCTGGTTATTGCCTAAAAAGTCCTCGCGGAACGTCTCTGCTGCACGCTTTGCGCAACCAAGTTGGTGCATATGGAGTCTCTCTCCGGGAGACGCTAGATGAATATTATGTGGGTTTTCCCCAAAATCAAGATCATAAAAAGCGTTGCCGTTATGTACACCATGGTGAGAAATGTTTTTGAAATACTGTTCAACATTCACTCCTTCGCCAACCATTGGAGCAGTAAAATCAGATATGTTCCAGAGCCGAATGGATTGGTACTCTTCCCCATTTTGGTGCTTAGACACTTGCATGTTACCAGTTTCAACTGAAACAGGAACCTTCAAAACATTCACACGAGCGTTAATACCAAGTGCTCTGGGACAATTGCAATGCCTACAGATCATCTTTGAATTCGATGTTTGATAATGACCACAAAGTTGGTCGTGCTGGGGAGTATCACCTATGAAATAAGCAACCGCAAATTTCATTCGAACCGACCATTTCTTCTTGTTCCACGGCAAATTAGACCATTCAATACCATCCGTTTGGTTGCAGGCATCTTTCAAAGATGAAAGAGCAAAACGAAGGCCAGAGTGAAGATTGTTCACATTGTCAATTGATTCGGCACCTTTATCACCGGGACATGTTGGGTGATAGTATATAGCCTCCCACGCATCCGGCCGGGAGTTTCGAGTTAGGGTGTTGAATATGCCAAGAGTCATGTTCAGTGGGGTAAGAGTGGTTTGACCACTATTGTCAATTGCAATTCCATCCATGTAGAGAATAATAGGAACCAGAATTTCATTCGATCCAGATTTGCATCTCTTCTCCCAAGTGTTGATCCACCATTCACCGTGATGCAGTTCGTCAATATCAATATTCCCTTGAAGTTCTGGATAACGGACGGGTAAGGTGGGGTCTTCAGCATGGGGGAATGACAGATTATCTTCCTTCACCAAAGTCACATTTGTTAATAGGGAATGAAGAGCTTTTTGGAACGACCGGACGTAGATTTGTTTGCGACTGGAAACATCAGCATTCTGTGATTTCTTAGAACACCAGTCAATAAGATGAGGTTCAAACCCATCGCCTTTTATTTCAGGCACAGTTGCGGAAATCTCCTTCATAACACTTGCCCTGGTCTTTATGAGATTGCCTTTAGTCCATGAAAATAAATTAAGCCGCTCCGATTCAATAGCCCATTCATACAATTCCTTCTCGGCAACTAATGGTATGCTATGATTCCGCATGATTTTCATTAACTTGATCTTGACCTTCAATTCGTCAGATATGTTCCTACCTACATTGGGTGTCGTAATTAATAGCGTGTTTGAAGCACGATGGGAATCGTCAACATCAATGTTGATGCCTTCTTCATCATTGACAATCGAAGAGTGGGGGGCCTCTATGATCTCACTTCCTTCTTCCTCATCGTCATTGTTAGGGAAGAAAAAATTGTCTTCGGAGACAGAATCATCGTCATCCTCTATGTTTGATAATTCCTGACCAATCAAGGCACGCCCAATCGATTCGACAGAAGGGTCATACATAACTTGATTGTCGAGCAACTCTGGTAATGCGCCGTCACTACTCTGTGGACCGTTACGGGTGTTCGTTAGACCTAATTGTTGACTAACATCCTCAAGCTTCTTCCTCTTTTTTCTAATGAATATGCATGATGCAAAATCTACTATCCCCGAAGATTGCGTGAAATAAGAATAGCATGATGCGTCATTCACAATATGGTCCCGAAGACCGGGAGAAACAACTACTCCCGTTTTCTTTCTTCGTCGCGCTGTAAACAAGGGGGGTTTCTTCTTCTTGGTAACCTTCTGCTTTCCGTAACCAGTAGTGATCAAAGGAGAGTCACGGTAGCAACGTAAACAATATACCTGATATTTGGGAGTGCGGACCATCGTTACTGCTGAAGCCGTACGATAGCCAGTAATAACAATAAAAATGGAGAAACGATTGAGATTGAAAAATTGCGACCATGCACTGTTTGTTTCAGGCATAAAATTCAGTAACATGCCACTACTTCGGAAACAGATGCCAGTGGGGTAGGAAAATGAAATGTGCATAAAAATATTATGAGTTCGACATTAATTTTAATAAATAGGGTGAAATTACAAAGGGGGACCAGTGGAGTTCGACCCAAATATGCGCGTGATTCTGAAATAACCCTGAATCTCGTTTGTGTGACGTCAACAGCCATATCATCTTCAGCTGAAGCCAAATGTTTTTGGATGGCAGCATGCAGAGCTTCAGTTGAGTCAACCTGGGTAGTTTGTGACTGTATCAGCTTCTTGTATTTGTTGCTGATGCGCTTGATTGTTTTGATGGATGAAATACGATCCAAGAATGGTGGGTCTTCAGTACCAGTGGGTTCCTTCCAAGAGGTGTTTGGGGCAAATAGGCCATACTCATTAGCATGCTTTCGAACCTCCTTCATGGTTAATTTTTTAAGGGCAAATGTGATTGGTATCTCTGATAAATCCCTCACCCCTTGATTGTGGGAGGTATGGAGAGCTGTAGTCACATCAGCAGCATTGAAGACACAATTGTGATTAATAGAGATAATGAAGGCGCCCTGAAGCTTGGAGAGAGAGAGAGGTCTTGGGCAAAGAGAAAAGGCGGGATGCAGAGCTCTTGGGGGGAATGTCTGTCACACAGGCTCTACCAAGAAGAGAGTCATTGGCAAACCGTAGGTCAAAGGCTTTATCTTGACATATAGGAATAGCAGTGAGCCTGAGATGGGTAAGGTCTACAAAGGGGTTGATGGAAAACTGGAAGGTGCTGGCTGAAACTTCAGAAGGTTCAGCAGGGAGAGGTTTGTCATCATCCATATGTAGCAGATGCTTGACGTTAGCAGGGAGCTCTGAGAGTGGGAGGTCATTCATGCCTTCATCAAATCTGGCATGAGTAGCAATTTTCACTCTATGAGTTTCAGTATCACGCCATAGGATATTCCTGGTAGTGTAGGGGACAAACCCAAGAAAAATGCCTTTCCTAGCATTGGATTTAAGCTGAGCTATGCCTACACTCTGTCTATGCGCTACACTGACTATGTGAAAGTTAGGCATGGTGGATTGACTTAGCTCTAGGTGGATGTGTGTGTGCATGGGCTTAAGAGTGGTTGCGTATGGTCAGGGTTAACCCAAACTCTGGAAGGGGAAGTAGATTAGGGTTAGGGATTCACTGAGTACAGAGACATCTCAAGGGTGGGATATGGGTGGGAGCTTACTTAGTTTGCTCTCGATGCACATCATCCTCAGTATTGCAGGCATGTGTAGGGCTGCTGGACAATGTGGCGAGTCTCTGGGCATTGCTCCCCTCTGTCTGAGCTCCTGGCTTGGTCAGAGCCTACCTAGGCCTCCATGTGAACGCCCAGGTTGGCTCTGGCCCAGCGTCTCCTCTGCATTGTACCTACCTACCTACCTACAAGACCAACACATACATACCTTACTACTAGTTGCTTTTGTCTTGACGCAGGCAATGGGCAGGACAGTCAATGCGCATAGAGCTGGGGAGTGTGCCTCCCATGCGTCCTGCTTTGGCTTGTCCTAGTATGTATTAAATTCCTCTCGCGTCTATGATACAATATAGGTAGGATCAAATCAAAAGAGTTGATATCATTGGAAGAATCAATATAGTCAATCAAGTCTTATGTTTCTAAGCACATCTTGTTGTGTGTGAAATGATGAGACTCAGCAACCCTATCGATACTATGCACCGGCGTTTCAATACTTCATATAGGCGATTCGATGCTCACGACTGCGTGTGTTTTGGTACTTAAGAACAATCTTCGGTTTTTGGTACTGCTGGTTTGATACTCACCATCCTGCGTTTTGATACTTATGATATGTATGCCGTACTGGTGTTACGATACTTGGGATAGCTGTTTTGATACTCATGATTAAAAGGAGCTGTTCTCAGAAGCTTCTCGTCACGATATATATATATATATATATATATATATATTTATTATTGCAATATATATACAATCACAATATATATACATAATAATAAAACACGTGATTCTACAGTGTTGCATTAGCAGCCGCACTATCTTTCACTGCTCTAAAAGAGATATCTGGCTTTCTGATAAGCTATTCTCTTTATCTTATGCTTTTAATATTCAACTGATTATATCTCTAAAATCTACACTAGTTGGTATCAACTTCTTGTCAATCTACACACATAAGATCTATCTGACTGTGCCGTTATCCCTTAATTGGATCGTACGCGTACAGCCGTACAAATCGCTCTTTTTGAGGGGCCGAACGAAAGTCTTAACTCTGTCCGATTTCAAATCCGACTTCATATTCTTATTCCTCGTAAAAAACTGTCTTAGAAAACACTTTGTCCCAGGTCCCTACTTGGTATTTTGGCTGAGCTATTGTCATCAGCAGCTCTATTACACTTGGCTTTTTTCGAGCATCCGTACAAACTCAAAATTTCTTATCACCATGGGAAAAAATTATGACCGGCCGCTACACTCCAACAATCCAGAATCCAAGCACATCACCGTCACCGTCATCAACAGAGCTACAATCCAGTAGAAGAGCGGACTGATTCGGCTTAAATCCAAGGAAATTTGGACTGATCTTGCACCTCACCCCCATTACAAATGGCCCAAAATGCCATTAATGATAGGGATCTCTCTCCAGCAGCTTGATACAAAGCGTTGCCCGCAAATCAACGCGTTGAACCTCGTATCCTATTAGATACCAACACTCCATAGAAAGAACGGACTGATTCCGGCAGAAATCAAGGTTGTAGGGATAGTACAAGCGGCACAGATCATGTGGGATGTGGATTCGTGGATTCCTACTTCTGCTCTAAAAGACCAATGAGTACAAGCTTATTACAACAATCCAAGGCGTCAACCCTATTCTACTATTAGATACCTACAAGCCACAAAAAGAAGGGGCTGATTCCTCCAGATATCAAGGAGATACGGCCTATTTTGGTGATTTGGACCGGGGACAAATGAACAACAACAACAACAACAACACTGCTGCGAATCCACCAAGCAAGCTCCAGGATCGTTCGATGACACCAACCGAAGTACTCAGTCCTCTTCGACTATCATATACCTACAAGCCACAAAAAGAAGGGACTGATTCCTTCAGATATCAAGGAGATACGGTCTATTTTGGTGATATGGACCAGGGACAAATAAATAGCAGCAACAACAACAACACTGTAGCGAATCCACCAAGCGAGCTCAAGGATCAATCGATGCCGCCAATCGAAGCATTCTGCCTTCTTCTACTATTAGATACCTATTAGCCAAAAAAAGAAGGGATTGATTCCTCCAGATATCAAGGAGATACCGCCTATTTTGGTGATTTGGACCGGGGACAACAAACAACAAACAACAAACAACAAACAACAAACAACAAACAACAAACAACAACAACAACAACACTGTAGCGAATCCACCAAGCGATCTCAAAGATCAATCGATGCTACCAATCGAAGTATATGGCTTTCTTCAACTATCCGATACCTATTTAATTAGCCACAAAAAGAAGGGACTGATTCCTCCAGATATCAAGGAGATACTGCCTATTTTGGTGATTTGGACCAGGGATCAGAAACAACAAAAATGATGCTCAAGAAAATCCCACTAGGCGGGCTCCAGGATCTTTTGATGCCACGAATCAAAGTACCCGGCCCTCTTCTACTATCAGATACCTCCAAGCCACAAAAAGAAGGGACTGATTCCTCCAGATACCAAGGAGATACGGCCTATTTTGGTGATTTGGACCGGGGACAACAAACAACAAACAACAAACAACAAACAACAATCAACAAACAACAAACAACAAACAACAAACAACAAACAACAAACAACAAACAACAAACAACAAACAACAAACAACAAACAACAAACAACAACAACACTGCAGCGAGATCCAGGATCATTCGATGCCACCAATCGAAGTACCCAGCCCTCTTCAATTATCAAAGGCCTACGCACCACAAAAAGAAGGGACTGATTCCTCCAAATATCAAGAGATATGGCCTATTTTGGTGATTTGGACCAGGGACCAAAAACAACAAACAACAAACAACAAACAACAAACAACAAACAACAAACAACAAACAACAAACAACAAACAACAAACAACAAACAACAAACAACAAACAACAAACAACAAACAACAAACAACAAACAACAAACAACAAACAACAAACAACAAACAACAAACAACAAACAACAAACAACAACAACAACACTGCAGCGAATCCACCAAGCGAGATCCAGGATCATTCGATGCCACCAATCGAATTACTCAGCCCTCTTCTACCATCAAATGCCTACACACCACAAAAAGAAGGGACTGATTCCTCCAGATATCAAGGAGATGTGGTCCATTTCTGTAATTTTTATTATTTTCCTTCTAAATCCGGTCCGTTGAGGGTCTGATTCAAAGGCTTCTGAAGAACAGCAACGCTGCGTTAGTGTGTTAGTAGACGAACGATTGTACTCTACGCGTGACAATTGTGTTTGGATACTTTTGGCAACGGATAATCGGACTACAGGCAAGACTATGGAAACGCCAGATCTCTTCTTACTGTGACTTATTCAGATACAGCGAGACAGACCTTAGTAATGTAGATTACAGGTAGTTGATAGCAACTAGTGTGAATTTTGGGATATAAATCAGTTGAATGTTAAAAGTATGAGATAAAGTGAAATCTTGCCAAAATGCAAGATATCTCTTTTATTGAGGTGAAATACGTTGCAACTGCTGTTGCGTAGTGATGAGATTACTCGCTGATTATTTCCGTACATGTATTGGTCGTTGACCGTATGTATATCTGTGTATATATATATATATTGTGTGAGAATCACACGCCAACGGTTTTCTTCTCTTGTTCTGTTAAGAAGACTCCATGATATGTTTATCATTAAGATCAGGAATTGCTCCCGTAGCTCGTGTGATACTTTATGAAATCAGAGTTTGCTCACCAAAGAACAATGGCAATATTATAAAACAGAGATTGCTCACCGTCAATGCGCGATGGGAATCGATGCTCCGTGGGAATCGATATGCCGTGGGAATCGATTACTTTGGTTGATACGGGACTCATTGATTCGTACGAATAGAATATCTACCATTGGGTAGCTTTGGTACTTCTGGGCACAAAAGGAATTTAATACTCCCCATGTTTCCTTGTGAAAGGTCATCACGTTTTACATGATGCTTCCATCGTCTTGTAGGAGGTCGCCGGTATTCTCGCAGAAGTGGAAGATGGGCTTGAGCAGTGGATACACAACTGAGTGTCCCCAATGCTTGGTGAGAATATCTGCACAGTTATCCTTACCTGGCGGGATGTGCAGCATTAGAATGAAGCCTCTCGCTATCATGCTTCGTACGTAGTGAAATGATAGGATGTTGTGACGCTTATGCAACCTTGCGTAAGGAAAGGTTGACGTTTGAATCATCTTCTCGTTGTCGCCCCATGAGTAGGAGATATCATGAACTTGTGTTCCGAGGTATCGGAACGAGTGATGTAGATCAATGATTTGCTCAATGCAAGTTCTTCCTGCAACGAATTCAGCTCCAAAGGTGGCTGTTTCCGTAGTAGATTGTTTCTTTGAGAACCACATCATGGGAGTCTTGTTCGCGAAGTGAAGGATGCCGGTTACAGCCTTACCACTGAGAATATCATGCATGAGGTTGGCATCATAGAAGTGTGTTAACACCACTGTCTTCCCAAGTGGTGCAGGAGCGTCGCCAGGTAGCTCTTCAGAATGCTCCCCATAGACGGTGTTGGACCAATCTATGGTGTCTGGTTTAGTCAATATGAAATCTGGGGGTTCCACGCGGAATCTGATTTTAAAATGTCTAAACTTGGAGATATATCCGTAGATACGTTTGGCACAATCAAGGTGTCCGTCTCGTGGTTGGGCTATGAAACTTGAGAGTGTCATCACGGCTGTTTGGACATCAAAACGTCCAATGGCGATGATCCATTGAAGTGAACCGATCATGCTTTGGTATTTCTGTATACCAGTTTCTTCGAGAAAAGCTGAGGAGTCCAATTTGGGATGATCGTTTTCCTCAATGGGTGACTGGAACTTGGTGCTAGGTTTGCATCCAAACATTTGTTCATAAGACCCTTCCATCTTTTTGATGAACTTGATGGGATTCATACAAAGAACACCATGCGCGTCGCGCTCAAATCCACAACCTAGATGAAAGTTCATAGGTCCGGATCCCTTCAGTTTGAAGTTGTATGGCTCCGACTGTAATATTTCCAGAAAGGAGTTGGGATCTGCCATGCAAAGACATAGATCATTGACATATGTGCATATGAGTTCATATACACGTTCACCATGCTTGTTCATTCCAGGCTTGAGGAAGATTTCCGGTTCTGCGCGGGATCTTTCGAAGCCGAGTTCAATAAGGCAAGCTGCAAGTAAATCACCAAAACACTTGCCCAAAGATCTGAGGCCATATAAGGCCTTGTAGATGATCAATAGGTGACCTTCCAGTGGTCCGAATTCGGGACCTGCCTTGATGCAGACTTTCTCGCAAGTAACTGCTTCGAGGTAGGCATTACCTATATCGGTACCCCATGCTTCTAGGCTGTTCAGTTTGGCTAGGAACAGACACATACGTAGGCCGCGGAGAGATACGACACCGGCATAAACACTGTGGATGGGGGCCTCAGTGAGATTACCGTTTGCAACAAGACGAGCCTTGTGTCTACCATCGTGCTTGACAGCATATATCATGTGTACCTTGATCTGCTGGAACCCGGGTGGGATGGAGCTTGTCTTGTACACGCCTTTATCAATAAATGTATGGTATTCATTTAGCTGTTCCATTTCAAGGGTGGTGGCGTCTTCCCATTTGTGGTTTCTGTTGGCTTGATCAAATTGGAGGGCTTCTTCGTGGTTACGAGGTACCTTGAATCCATATTGATACTGTGGGGTGGTACGGAAGGACCGAAGTTTGGCTTGATGCACGAGCCGATCGAGTTTCTTGGTTTGTTGTGCTAGATTGGTGATTCGCTTGAGGCGTTTCCAACCTGGGACGTCAAGCAAGTTGTTGTCTTTCCCATATTTGGCAACGGTAACAGGGTCATCAGCCGCAATGTTGGCTAAAGGTTCATATGTTCGTTCCATATTTTCCCATTCAATCCAGAGGTTATACTTGGAACCTTTGTATTGAGGATGCTTGTTATCCAGTGGACCTTGGTGTCCTAGGATTCGGCAAAACGACCAAGGTTTTCTGTCTTCTTGGGTTGAATCACGATGGATGTAATTCATGACATCATTGTATGCAATGATATCGGCAAGTTTGTCATCAGAGTGCTTGCACTTGAACTTGATGAAGCCGTTATTGCGTTCAAGACTGTCTTCTACATCGACGATGGTAAGACGCTTCCAAGTGCCATTGGGGTTGGTTACAAGGAAAGATCTTCCTTGTAGATTGGCAATCGGGACCGTAGGAATGGTAAGTGGTTTACCATCATCGTCAAATTGTGCATTGCCTTCTTCATCGGTAACAACTACCTGTGATGGGTCTACTGAAGGAGTAGCTGGGTTGGTGTGTGGAGTGGTGACGTCACTAACATCAAAGTATGCTAGCTCCGGTGGATCAAAATCATCTTCAGTGAGGAGAACGCCATCGAATGTCTTGCTGAAGATGTGTGTCGTAGGAGGACCATCAAAACTCTCCCCATAGTTGTTAGGGAGTGGAGAAGGGGACCAGCTTGGGCTGTCATCAACCTTCTTATAAAGAAAGCTCGGTAACGAGGGGTGGGCGGGTGGTTGAAGAATAGCTTGATTACCAGATGCGGGAGGTGTTGTATCTGGTTGCTCGGTAGGTACAGTCAGCGTGGTGTCGTCATGTTGCGCAGGAGTGTCGAGGCTCCGAGTGGTGTCAGAGTCAGTAGTTGAGACGCCAAGAGGAGGAGTAGCTGGGACGCCCTGTGGTGTAGAATTGTCAGTGGGACTATTTGTAGTGATATGCTCCCCTTGTTTTGTGAATGTAGGAGCGTCACCAGTGGCGTACAATCGGGGCAAGGAATCCTTGGCCTTACGCCATTTGATGAAGCCGTCATCAGTAAAGAGGCCAGCTCGTTTGTTGCGAGACTCATGCGTAAGAGCAGAGCGTACACCAGACCGGTCAAGCAATTTGTTGGTGACTGGATCCCAGACTCGGAAACAAAGTCCATTGCCAACATGTTTGGCAATGCCTACGAAATGACCGAGACGTTCGGTAGACTGGGTACCAAAAGGGGAGTCATTTGTCTTGAAGTAAACAGGTTCGAACCAGAAGAAACTGGTGTATGCGCTTATATCGCCAAGTGTACTGGTAGCAATGAAGACCGGTTGTTTGTCCGACAGAGTAGGATCAGAGATAACATTGAGGAGTCCGGCAACGTATGTCATGCACAGCAGTCAGAGATGTGGTGGTGTGCCTGTACGGTCCATGACGCGATTGACAATACGCTTAAACGTTTGATATCACCGTTCAAATTGATTCTGGTGTTGGTGATAGGGCTCACTTTGCCAGAGTCCAATCCATAACATTTTGAGATAATTGGTGACCCGCTTACTAGATTGGTAGTTCCCATGATCACATAGGAGGCGAAGGGGCCTGCCCCATTTTCGAACAAAGTTCTGAAAGCATGATAGAAAGTCGACAGTGGTGCGCATTTCCTCAACATGTATGATATGGGACTTCCGACCAAAGAAGATCTGGGCAAGTTTGGAACCGCCATCAATCGCTGGGACATCTGAATAGACAGCATCAGACAGAACGTCGTCATTGAATGGTTGAACCTTCATTGCCGGTTGGGGGGAATGGAAACGTTTGAAAATGTTGCATCAGGACTAACCGCTAACGAACCATATTGCGTTGAATTCTCAAAAGTAGCTTTGATGCGGTCTGTGGAAACCCAGCAAAAGAAAGGTTTCAGAGATAAGTAATCATGTTCATTGGGATAGCGTTCACGGGGTGTAGTTGCGATACGTGTAGCATCACTAGCAGTACAATCCGTGGGAAAGGCAGTGACCGTCCCAGAGATTGGAGGGGAAGTACAGCATGCGAGGCGCTCCTGATGAACATAGTCGGTAGGTGTAAGCCAGAATGAGCGATCACTAGTTCCATGATCATCAATAGGGAGAAAGGGAGACCGAGTGGAGTGGCTGGAGTACGAACTGAGAGACGTAACCGTGGAAGAGCCAGGAGACACAGAGATATCTAACCCTTCAAGACAACGTGGGTTTCCGTATTCGTCGTATTCGGGATATGGAAGTTGTTGCGACTGAGGAGGATATTTCTGAAGGAATTGTTCATCCTTAGCACTGATTGTGGTATCAAGGATGGATGGGTCCCAGTGCTTATCGGATGTCATGATAACATGTGGGAGCGTGTCAAATTCAATAGTCGTGTACTTTTGCATGGCAAGGTATGGTAAACCATGTCGGATGCTAAGAGGCAGTGCATATCCATCGGAGGTGGTGATTACCTGTCCACCGCCCGCTTTGATGGATGTGTCATCAACAGTGAGAAATATGCTTCCATCTGGCCGGAGGACAAGATAGAAGGGTGTCGGCCCGTATATGCACATTCATTGAAAATGAGGATGACGGGACCTCTATTTGAGACAGAATAAGTGCCGCATGTAGCAATGGGAATATTCTGCACTTGGTGATTGTTAATGCCTGTGACATTGACATATTGTGGTGGGATATCTTTGGAGATGATGCATGCATCATTGCCGATGATGCAACCATTTGCACCGCGATCGACCATGGCCAAGCCGGGATTGGTGATCGTAGCTTTGTGGGCACGATAGGTGTACGCTGTTACTTGATTATCATGTGGAAAGGTCAGATCATCATCGAGGTTATACCATTGATGAAAATTGACGGAATAAGAGGATGTTCCCACAGGTATCTGGGTATCACCGTCCTTTTTGTACCGAATGTCAGGGTTCTCAGAGAGGAATCATGCGGGATGCGCAGGCGACACGGAGGACTTGAGGGGTCTTTGGTCCTTGGAGGAAGAAGTCTGAGACTTGTATACACCAAGTGATGCATGAAAGACACCTCTACGGTCGTTTTCCACAGCGGGATGGAGGTCTGTTGAGGCATCGATATGTTCATCTTTGTTCGAGGTATCATCTTCTAGGAATGAGACGGAATGTCCATGTTGGTATGCTTTCCGGGTGATGGGTTTGACAGCATTAGGATCTGGCTGATCATTTGGGAGCAATTCATGTCGTAATGATGCGACCAATATTTTCTTGCCTTCCGGGGAAAAATTCAGCCAACTCTTCATGTCTTGACGTGATAAGGCCTTCCATATGCCTGTGGGCAGGCGCGTGGTGGGGTCAGGTGAACGTCCAGCCTTGAATACCGCATAGTCTTGGTAGTCACCTTCGAATTTGATAGGGAGAGCATAGTTGTCATGGTTTTGGCCTTGTCCAGATGTGAAGTCGTGAACATGTGCACGTACTGTTGACTTAGGAGCCGACATTGCGGACTGGGAATTGAGTCGGGTTGCTTCAAGTAGGAGCGTGATTTTGAGTTTGTGAATAGCAGCTGCCTCAGCAACTGCATCTGTCACGGTACTATTTGTGCCCCTTGGATCCTTGACTTTGGCAAACTGTTCACTTAGTTGAAAGCTGGAATAGCATGCCTGACACAATGCTGATTTTGCAGTATGGTATTCAAGGGGTTTGTTGGGAGGACGAAGCTTGTTGAGGTGATTCAATTTTTCAAACCAATGTGTGATAAATTTCACTTTGGATTCTTTCCAGTTGCTGAGATTCAACTTCAGCAACGCCTGCAATTGAGTCGAGTTGTCATATACTTTGGCTTTTGATTTGCTGTGAAGGTTCAGAAAATCAAAATATGCTTGACGCCCATTGCGTGTGATGGAATGGCTGTGCACGCATGACGCGGATAAGTCACTTTTGAAGACTTCCAACATTAGAACCCAGAAGAAGGCACACTGTTTGACGAAGAGGTCACGTGTATAAGCCTTGTAGTGCAGCTGGAGGCCAAGTTTCATCAAGGAATGTTTTGGTGTCAATGTTGTATGCCTCGAGTTTAGCCTTGAAACCCACGAGCCAATGTTTGAATCTTGAGTCATTTGTGAGGGGCGTAAAGGACTTTTCATCCCGTGCTTTTCGACACCAAGATTCGTCCTTCACTTGCTGAGGTGTCTTTTTATAGTTCCCGGTGGAGGAGCTGGGGGGTTCAGGACAGATTCACTCTGGAGGCGTAGAGCGCGTTCCAAGCGGAAGGTTCTGAAGTCTTCATACGTATATGACATTACATCCTTCCAGTTCTTCCCGTTCTTGCGCAGGTTGTTTGAGAATTCCGCAAGTGCCTCTATGGTCCGTTGGATGGACCGATGGAGATGGGTAGGTAGCCCGCCTTGAGTGTAGGTAAGCTCGCAGGCAAAATCAGGTTCGATGAGTGCTTCAAGAAAGGCCGGCCACTCGCATAATCCTCCCTCCCGGAGAGCTAAGCAAAGGTTGCTATCAGCTTCCCTTGTTAGGCGGAATAAGGTTAGAAGTATCAGCTTCATATGGGTATCAAATCTAGGAAAATTGTTGACAGCAACGGCGTCGCCATCACCTGTGCTGTTCCCACCTCCAAATGGATTGGCGGACATGTTCAGTCTTGGTGATGATTCCGATTTGTCGGAGGAATCGTGTGGTGAAAGGAAACTGCTCCGTAGACAATGTGCGATTGGCATATGCCAGCGTAGGGATTGTGTTCAATTCCGTCCCTGTTCTTTGTGTGCAAGCCACCTCGGAGCTTGCAACTGTTAATCTATTATTTTCCTTCTGAATCCGGTCCGTTGAGAGTCTGATTCAAAGGCTTCTGAAGAACAGCAACGCTGCGTTAGTGTGTTAGTAGACGAACGATTGTACTCTACGCGTGACAATTGTGTTTGGATACTTTTGGCAACGGATAATCGGACTACAGGCGAGACTATGGAAACACCAGATCTCTTCTTACTGCGACTTATTCAGATACAGCGAGACAGACCTTAGTAATGTAGATTACAGGTAGTTGATAGCAACTAGTGTGAATTTTGGGATATAAATCAGTTGAATGTTAAAAGTATGAGATAAAGTGAAATCTTGCCAAAATGCAAGATATCTCTTTTATTGAGGTGAAATACGTTGCAACTGCTGTTGCGTAGTGATGAGATTACTCGCTGATTATTTCCGTACATGTATTGGTCGTTGACCATATGTATATCTGTGTGTATATATATATATATTGTGTGAGAATCACACGCCAACGGTTTTCTTCTCTTGTTCTGTTAAGAAGACTTCATGATATGTTTATCATTAAGATCAGGAATTGCTCCCGTAGCTCGCGTGATACTTTATGAAATCAGAGTTTGCTCACCGAAGAACAATGGCAATATTATAAAACAGAGATTGCTCACCGTCAATGCGCGATGGGAATCGATGCTCCGTGGGAATCGATATGCCGTGGGAATCGATTACTTTGGTTGATACGGGACTCATTGATTCGTACGAATAGAATATCTACCATCGGGTAGCTTTGGTACTTCTGGGCACGAAAGGAATTTAATAATTTTGACTGGGGGTGAAAGAATGAATTTGCATGATCATTAATTCTTGATTCAATTGCAACCTCAACCTCGACAACAGCAAGTATTGCTTCAAATTCACCGCCCCTTGCTATTTGTATGGGACGGACACGGTATTTTGCTGCAGTCTTTGTTGTTTTCTTGGCCCAGGCGGATGACGGGGATTGCGAGAGCACAACGAGTGCCAAAATTGCGAAAGACGGCATTCCTACTATGATTCAATGCTGACCCAGGCGCCGACGACAGCAAATATTGCTTCAAATTCACCACTCCTTGTTATTTGTGTGGAAACAGTGTGGGATATTGTTGGAGTCTTTGGTGTTTTCTAGGTGGGGGCGACAATGACGGCGACGACAACAACAAACTGGACCCGATGTATGAAAATCGGCCGATTTCTGACAAAATTAGCCAAAAATACCCAACTTAAGTAATAAAACCCCCTTCTCTGTGTTATTTCACACTAGTATGAGTGATAGATTGTTACTTTAGTTGAGAATGATGCCCTTTTATTGACTCCACTTGCAAGAAATTGGACAACGGTGGTGTCATCGGGTACCAAAAAAACCCAAAATATCCGAAAAAAGGCGTACGGGAATTCGCGTACAACGTCAATCCAATTAAGGGATAATCGGTATTGAGAAGAGATCCGGCAATTCCCTAGCTTTGCCTGTAGTAAAATCTTCTCTTGTAAAAGGTATATCAACGCATTGACATTTCAATTAATTTTATCATTTGAATCTACTAACACAGCGCTGCTGCTGTTGTTCCAAGCCTTTGGATCAACTTCAGCTTGCATCCGGTACTACAGAGGGAAATTAACAGTATGCCTTGCCCAACAATAAGGTTTCTCTTTAAGTCACTAGCTATTTGAGATTCCTCGCATTCTTATTATACTGTTGATAGATTTTGTAGTAGTGTACTAGTCCACATGTGTGCTGATTTTTTGTTTTGGAGGTAGTAAGGGGAAAAGTGGTGCGTGACTGAATTTTGTGCATTTTTGGAGCGAAAATAGTATACTAATAAGAGGTATGATAGGTATGATAACATACTAGCTCGAAAAAATTCTTGCATGTGATTGGCTAGAAATAATGCGCTCATTTAAAAAAATGGCCATGTGCATAAAAAATGTTGAGTCCTGAGTCAGATTTGATTTGCACAAGGGTTTTCCCCTTACTACCTTGGATAAGAACTACTAATAGAGGGGCCAAAACAAAAAATCAGCACATATGTTGACTATTACACTACTACAAAATCTATCAACAGTAAGTGTGTTCAATTTCAAGATTTCAATTTGATTAGAAGTCTATGGTGTAACATGGTCTGTTACTGACTCTTTCACTAGTAATATGCAGTAAAAATGGGAAAGAACAAAATTGCCTCGAAGTTTTTGAGATTTTGGTCAAAGAAGTTTTTGAGATTTTTGGTCAAAGAAGTTTTTGAGATTTTTGGTCAAGCATGGGACAGCGGAAACTCGTTGGATACAAATACCGTAATTACCGAGTAATTCGGGTGCGGGAAAGTACGGTTACGAGTACAAATACGGTACGAGCGGTCGAGCGGTACATAAAATAATAGTACAAGTACGTACCACGGAAGTACTCGTAGTCACCACCGTACTCGTACCACGATCAGCCACACCAAAAACCGTCGGGCCACGCCTAACGACGACTTTTTCCGAGTTTACAATAGGATGATCGGTAGCGTTCCTGTAACGGTATTAACGGTCGCGTTCAGGTTTAAAATGCTTTATTGGACCAAAAATATCTTCACTATCACGAATTTGTTCATTTTTTAGTAGGAGAGAATTTCCTCGTTTAGCTGGCTGTCCGTACAATCTGTCGTCGAGTCTCTGATACTAACAATAATTCGTCTCGTACATCTTTGCAATGAACAGATACCGTACCGTATTTTCTCTTATTGAGATGCAGCTTACGAGTACGAGTACCTTACGAGATCCTCCCTCCTACCGGTAGCCACTTTCGTCGCTGAGAATAGCAAAACGGTCCTGTTTCCGATCCTTTCTCCGTTCATATCACATATTGTTGTTTGTACCAGTGAGCGGTGCAATGCCATCGAACTATCATTCTATCGTAGGAAGTATTGAATCATCATCATTCTAATAAATTCGCGGACGCCAGGGCAGGGTTTTTCGAAAGGATACCAATAGGCTTCCGTCTCGATCTCGCTTGACCCACCAAACCGGGCAACCTAGAATTTCCCTCCCGCATCTTCTTCGTCCGAACCCGCCTGGGAAGTTTACCGCAGATACACGGCATCGAAGCGCATGCGTCATTGATTTGGTGCCGGGCTTGAATCAATCAATCAATCTATCTATCTATCTATCGATCAATCTACCGAATCATTGCAGGGTTTTCCTTCGCGAGAATATCGGGAATATCGGATTGCATCGATCTATTCGGTTTCAACCGTCTGCGCGATATTATTTGCGGGATAGTATAATCCAAAACACAATCACCATCACCATGGCCAATCGCAATGAACGTCATTTCTTGGAATTCTATACTCCCGCCCGCTTTCGTCAGCGACGAGCAATACAAACCGAGGGCCAGCAGAGAAACCCCAGGCTTGGCGGCAAGGAAAACCCACACAAACACAGCACACCGAGAGGAAAAGGAGAAATAGATCGACAATCTCAGCGACGACGATTTTTCACTAGGTCGGCAAGCAAATCAGA
The DNA here is from genome assembly GCA_037355745.1 of Pseudo-nitzschia multiseries. Lineage (NCBI taxonomy): Eukaryota > Bacillariophyta > Bacillariophyceae > Bacillariales > Bacillariaceae > Pseudo-nitzschia > Pseudo-nitzschia multiseries. The sequence goes on along the minus strand of CM074788.1, from coordinate 12,555,724 downwards.
AGGCGCCCGTGGTGAAAAACATTTCGAAAACACTTCCCGTGACCTTGCAAACGTCCACTATGAAGCAACAACCTTGACCGAATTGAAGTCGTCATCGAAAAGTAGTGAATTTGCATCGCCCCAGGCAAATTCTCCGAGGCTGCACCGCACATTGTTTTCGGTCGATAATACAAATGGAATCAATACGAGTCCTTCCTATACTTCCCCATCAACAGCTACGAGCAACGTGCTTCTGAAGGAATATCGTTCCAAGCAATCCTTGTTATCATCTTCGAAGACACGGGTCTCGTCCTTTTCATCTCCAATTTCTGGAGGTCTTCGACTGCACAAGTCATCTTTTTGGAAATTCGGACGACTTGACAACAAAAACGATACCAGCGAAAAAAACCAACAACACCAAGACTCGAATTCGACCCTGCCTACAATAAACACAGCGGACAGCAATGCATCCCCGGATGCATGGGCAACATCGAAAGGCACAAACAACAAAATTGTTGAAACGACTCCATCTCTTGCAAATGATCACTCTGCGGTTCCTTCAACATCACCGAAGCGCTACAGTCTGTGGTCTCCACCTGGTACCAGTCGTCTCTTGCGCAAGTATCACCAGCGTGTACATGAACGGGAGTTGAAGCAACAGTCACCCCCCTCTCAATCTCCTCCACCAGCGGCAAGTCCGACAACGCCAAAATCAACCGGGCGGCGAAGACTTCGTTTGTTGGATTCGGGGGCAAAACGATGCCGAAATCATCGTCTTGACCTGCAATCACGCAACGTCGCGTATAATGAAACCGGAGATCACGAGACAAAACCGGTGATTTTTGCTCAAAACACTCCGAACACCACGGATACAAAAACAGTTCCGTATCCGATCGATGACAATCGCATTTTGCTATCTCCTTCCACCGCCAGTAGACTGCAGCACGACATCGAGTCCTATCGACACGCGCACGATCAAGCGAAGCATACGACTGTCGTTCGGACGAGACCTACAGAGAACGAAATAGCCTTTGACACCAAACCACAAACAAAATTGAATGAAGAGAACAAGGGCAGCATTGACTTACTAGTTGTTCCCGAAGATCAAAGTGAACGTAGCGTGCAACTGGATGCAATTCCTTCTTATTCAAATGATTTAGTTAGTGACACTTTCAAATTTTCTTTGGGTGAAACAACAATCGATGAATTGCCATTGGAGGAGCAAGATAAACTCAATTGCCACGAAGGAGTTGCAACTCTGAAAGCTCACGAAACGACTGAATGCAATGCATCCAAAGACACGGCTTCAACGAAAACAATGTCCAAAGAGATTTCACCATCGACAAAATTTAGTAGTATTAACCTCGAGGAAAGTCCAATCCTTCGATCTACCCCTAGTGCGAATAGCGCCCGTCGAAAATCCTTAGCTGATGCGGTAAAAGCTGTCTCAGACGCCGAATTGGCCATTACAGGCGAGACTCGAATAGACTCGAGGTTTGTAGCAGAGACGCCTTTTCCTTCGCTCACTCCGCCACCCCTCCACAAACTCCGGAACAACGAGCAAGAAACATTGGCAAGTGACACGCCGTCATCGAAGGGCTCACTTCAATCAATATGGGATACACTTAATTGTGGAGGAGGAGAAAGCGGCCATTATTCCTCAACTTCACCGGAGAGTAGGGATGCACATGCCAATATAGTTTCTAGGTGTAGCGATTGTGTCAACCCTATGGCATCTACGCTAATGAAGATGTGGAGGGAAGAAGAAAAAGACGATCAGTCGGGAGCACTTATTGCGCAAAACGACGAAAACCACCTCCAGGTTTATGGCAAGGAAAAGAAACGTGTCGATGACGACGGTAAAAATAACGTATGTGGTTGGGCAAGTCCCCCTCGGAAAGCCTTCTCGTCGGATTTGACTCTGGTATATGGATTGGAACGAGTCGAAAACTTGACCCTGGCGCGCCCAAGGCCACTTCCAGCGAAGCAATCGCATCCTCTGAAACCCTTTACGCGCTACCAATCGAACGAGTGAAGCGTCTTTCGACTTTGGTGGCTTTTTATTCGTTATCACTGTTATTATTGTTGGGAGAAGACTCTTTACTTTACAAGTTGCCCAGGGGACTTGAGGAACTGTAAAAATGGTAGTTATGCACAGATATGTAAATTGATGTCAAGATGTGTTATAAAATATTGAAAAATGTTCAGAGTAAATTAAACGTACCGTATACATTATACTTGTTCTACCTTTATATTTCGTTCATCCACTCAGAATTGCATAGATTCCTCAATGTGAATACTGTCAAGGCGGTCCGTCATACACTCACTCCCAACAACTGAGTTTTCACTGGACGACCGTACATTTTTAGGTCTTCAAGTTGGTTGAGCTAGTCGCACTCACCTTGGAGCCAGACCGGTCACGTGTGAAGTGCTTTGAGCTACTCCGAGTGAAATGGCCAAGAGATTGCTCAGCAGGAGTTGTAATGGCGCTAGATTGAATGCCATGAACGGCGATAAGGGAGAGTTCGTGGGTGTGAATATGGGCTTCCAAGACGACGCAATGGAGAAGCGCGGGGATGGAGCACGGAGGAGATGGGGATAGTAGTGCTCACGGTAGCTAGTAGAGCGGCGGGCCCAGGAAAAAGCGGCAGGGACAGACTCTTTACCGAGACATGTTCTCCAGTATTTGGTAATGGAGGTGATATATGCACCACAAAGTTCTTTTGTGTGGATTGGATGAGGCTTGAAAGGAGCTTGTTGGGAGCAGCAGTTGAATGGTCTAAGATGTTGTGGACAAAAGCACGGCCATTGATGTCACCTTCTTTGACGACAAAGCCGTGTGTGGGATTGGAAAGATAGAAATTTTTGGATCCTTGGGTATGGGGCAACCATCCTCAACTCACTGAAGATGATCGGCATTGGGAGGGAGGGAGTCCATTGGGAGGTCACCATCCATGCCTTCATCAAAGCAAAGATGGGGTTTTGATTTTGACGCGATCATACCAGATGGCATCAACAAAGATCCCTTTGTGCATATGTGTACCAAAGGCCTGAAGGTTCTTAAAGTTCTTTTTTGAACCGGTGGCAAGCTCAATCTGGGAAGCTGAGTCACCAATATGAGGGAAGGCATTGAATATATGTAGAGCATGATGGGGAAAAGGCATCAGACTGGAAATTGACAGTAAATAAATATTACACCTCTGAGAAAGCAGCAGCTTTAGTTTGTGACTGTGCGATGGGCTTGTTTGACCGGGCCATTTTGATGGGATGATGAATCAATACTGGCACGGCAAACGTCATATCCTTGAGTTTTCAATAGATTCATAGAACTTGCTGTCTTGGTCAAGGTGGACATATTTGCCATGCCATTACTATCAGTGAATTGCTTTCTCTTCCTCGAAATAAGAGCAGGAATATTTCCACATTGTTGAACAAGTAAAGAAGCAATATAAGTTTTACTACATCACATTCTTATTGATGGTGTTGTTGTAGTGCATATCAATGTTTATGCGAAATATTGGTTGAAAGTAGAATAACAATGAGAGGAGTAAGGACAAGCATCTTTTTAGAATACTCTTCAATGGTTGTGACATTGGTGATGATGCACAGTATGATGATGAGATTATAACGCAACAAGATAAACGTCTTTTCAGATTTGTTATTGTTGGAAGGAAAACCAAAGTCAATCACACCAAGAACTTACACTTTGAACTATTATTATCATTAGTACATGATGTTTTCTAACATTGACACAAGAAGAAGATGATTCAGGATAATACTCTTTATAAATATTAAATAAGTGGTGCACCAATGTTGATCAAAATGGATAAAGGATTCTTGATTTAGTACGTGAATTTTGCGGCCACTTGCGTCTGGTTTGTAAGATCAGGCATATGGGGACTAGTAGGAGCAGTTTGTCATTTCATCATTGCTTGTGTTCTCGTCTGACACTTGTGCATTAGGCAATACATCCTTCCAATCAAATAAAACAGACAACGTGATGTACTGTGGTGTATTTGCCACAATCTGGTCATATGAGAACCAGGTTGCATGGGAGACCTGTATGCCATCCAATTTTTCTTGTACACCATGTATCCAGGAAACAAAGGAAATTGGTCCTTCTTCTCATATGTATAGCTCTTGACTACCCCCATTCCAGGGGGTGGCATATCCTTGATTGTAACCTCGCTATCAATTGGGAAACAAGGATACTTGACCTTGGGATCAACATATGACAACAACACCTTGCCGTTACCAGACAACTGTTCTGTAGCACCAGTGGCTATGGGACAAGGAACTTGAATAAGGTAGCCTAGATTTACAACATTGCCCAGGTTTGGAAAAACCTTCCTCTCCTTGTGCTTGTCATGTAGATTTGATTGATCTGTTGCAGTCTTCTTGCGTTTGTGACCTGGGCCCAGCAACAATCTTCCTCCCTCGGGCTTTGCGGGTGGATTCTTGTCAATCGCATTGGCCTTCACACGCGGTTTCTTATTGTTTTCTTTGTCCTCCCCTTCCGAGTCATTTGGGAATCCTTCTCCATTCCAATTGTGGGCCGGCTACTGGTGATTTGTCAACCCAAGGAGCTTGAAAGAATGACTTCTCTCCAATGGAACTCCTGCCATTCGTGGTGTAAATGCATAGCCAATCTTGGCAGTAAGCTCCACGGGGGTTGAAGTTGGACAATGATTGGTGCTCTTTTTTCAAATACCTGCCCATCTTCTTGATTGCAGTGTCAAGGTTAAAAGGTGTTTGTTCTGTGTCCAATATTGCATCAACTATTGCTTTCACAACCATACTCCAATTCACCAGCCCGTGTTCACTGTTGGGATTACGTGACAACGGACTTGTTAGAACATTATCAAGCAACTCGTTGCACAGAATATTCCACATTTCAACAGAGTTGGGCGTTGAAACAACATTGTCACTCCAACACAAAGTCAGGATCAAATGTTGCAACAATGTCTTTAAGTGCTGTTCATGTTCTGGATGCAAGTTAGCAACAAATATGTCCCATTCCATACTCAACTTCAAAGCACAAAAAGTCATCAGTTTTTGTCAAAGTCAACAGCTACTTTGTAACACTCATTCAAAGTTTTCTTGTGCTCCACAAGCTTTGAAAAATGAAGAGGACATAAAAGTTGAAATCCAATTCTGCCAACCAAATTGTCCAGTCCTGCTATGTTGTACTGTCCAACCACAAATGAACACTGATACAAATTTGGCAAAATTTTCTCATACAAATTGTCGTCAATGAATGACTCATCGGCAAAGTGGTCGAGATTGACTTCTTCAAAAATTCTTGTCTTTGTTCATTGGGATTGTACCCACAAAGACATGAGGACCTTTTGAAACGCAAGATCTCTCTTTGACACATCCGATGGCCAATCCAACTTGAGGTACTTTGTGGATTATGTGGAAGGGACTTACTCTACTGACGGTGGACCTGTCTTTGTTTGGCCTAAGACTTCCTTGCCCCGAATTTGTTTGACAGCCTTTTCTGTTTGTTTGAAGGAGCAACTTGCTTGAAGAAAATGTCAGAGTGTGTGTTGCAACAAAAGGCCATCAAAGAAAGAGATCATCACACGGATGTGTTGTTTGCCTTTACCAATGTTGTAGTGAAATCTTTGATAGAAAAACGGATCTTAATCTTCATTCAAAGGTGCTGGTGGGAATTCAGCAGAATGAACGTTTCACCAAAAAAGGCTTAGGTACACTTTCATGTACTTCAGTAGGGTTTTGTAGTTAACCACATTGGTTGTCCAGACAGCGTATGATTTGCCTTCAGGTAATTTGTCTCCTCCTTTGATGTGGGTGTACTGTGTGATATCATCAGTATCATTGGCATGGATACTGGAGTTCAGCCCTCTCTGAAAGGCATGCCTTTTATCTTGCATGCTGTAGTCCTTGAAACAAGTTGTCAGTTGGTTTGCATCCAAGATGCCAACCTTTCTTATAAACTGTGCCCTAGAGTCATGCAGGAAAAGATTTACCATCACATCAACGACCCTTGGTATAGTAGCTTCCAACACCAATGATGTGTTCTCACCCATCACCATCAGGGTGCTGAGGTCAGAACAGCTTCCCAATGAAAAGAGACTGGTGATGGTGCAAATCTCATTCATCAACTGGCTAAAGACTGATTTGATGTTATGACTTGTGGTGATCAATTTGTCAAACAAAATAGCAGAGAAGCCGTCGGCACCCTGGTTTTGAGGGCAGGCTTTGACATGTCTGTTCATTGCCTCTTTGTGAACCTTGTATTGTGAGTCACCCTAAAAAACATGAGACATTGAAGTATAACCGCGTACATCACCTGGAGTTACCACTGCTGTCAGAACTGCGCCGTTTTGTGCTTCACCTCCACAAGATGGCAAAGCTTTGGATGCGGCTGCAGCTCCATGTGCTAATGCACGGGCCTGTTTGGCTGCAGCTGTGAGTGTCAATGGTGTTCCAGGCTCAACATGTACATCTAGAGTTCCATGAGCAGCAGCATGTGAAACTGTGGGTACCTTGGCTGTTTGAATCATGTCAGTGGGTACGGATGCCTCTGCAACTTTTGGACACAAAATTCTTGTTTTAGCTGCGGCTGGAACTTTTTGAGAAGAAATTCTCGTATTGACTGCAGATGCAGATTGGGGTGGAGCTTTTTGAGACAAAAATTTGGCTGTGGCTACTTTTGGAGTTCCAGGCGCAGCAGCATTTGAAACTGTGGGAACCTTGGCTGTTGGAATCACGTTGTTGGGTACAGATGCCTCTGCAATTTGGACACAAAATTGTCATTTTGGCTGCGGCTGCGGAATTGGGTGGAACTTTTTGAGACAAAATTCTTGTTTTGGCTGCGACTGGGGCTGCGGGGAGAACTTTTTGAGACAACCTTCTTGTCTGTCTTTTCGTTTTTTCTGGCATTCTCTATTCACAATTTATAGACCACCAAAAAATAAGTTGTGTCAAAGCAATGGTGGTAACAAATTGTAAAAAGTGGTTATTCATTACCCAAATGATTACACAAACTCACGGGTTGACCAAGATTATGTAACTTTGCACATAACAAACCAAACAACACAACAAAACAGACAGAGGAAGACATCCCAAACTAATGAAACTAAAAACATATTGGAGCCAACTTTAAACCACAAAGCCTGAAACAACATTCCCGCACAAAAGTTGAAAAAAAACAGATGACAACTTCACATAATGCAACACCATCGAAAGGTTTTGAGATTTTTCATCCACTATGGCTGTAAAATGTAAAACCTGCAACACTGTTCCAAAAAAAAAGTCTAACTGACAAAAATAAAGCATAACTTAATGAAATGCCAATTCACAATTTTGAGATTTGATGCACAATTTTGAGATTTTCCATCGGCAAATTTGTACAAGTTTCAAACAGAAAGCCTGCGACGCTGTTCCAGCACTATACTTCTGCAATGCCGTTCCATGATTGTTGTCATGAAATGTACAGAAATGGATTCACCCCTCCAACATAAGTTCTTACTGTAATACATTACTACTTTTATCATACATCTGGACTCACAAGATATTACTTTGCTTGGGCTAAGACTATAAGGGTGGAATGCACAATTGATGGGGTAGGGTACACAATAATATTGTGCTCTGCGCCAGGATTTTGGTCCATGCCAGGATTTTCTGGAAACCACATTCCAGATTGTCAGGGCACGTATGGACAAAGGATAGGCAGGCGTCAGTACAACCCCCCTTACAAGTGCAACAATATAAGAAATAGTAGTGATACATTGCTCCTCAGAACGCAGTAAATCAAGCACTTACAACAACTTATAATTTAAGCACGGTACAACAGTGTGAATGACAACAAAAAATATGCGTTCTCCAAAACAATTCAACTCCCATAAAACTAGCGCACCAAAACACTGAACAGCAAACTTGGTAAGTTTCTATTTGCAATTTAATGATGAAATAATAGTACAACAAGTTTGCAGTCTGGTTCAGGGTACAACCATTGATGCATATGGAACAAACAGCCCAGCAAGCAGTGTATTGGGAAGTGAGCTGACAAACACGAATGATAACCAAACAGATACAACCAATAGCAGTATCAACAGTGATGCAATACAGGCAACAAAAGATCACACTGACAAAAACATGAAAGATTACATTACTGCGTATGTCAAGAAAAAAATGTGCAGGATGATGAAATTCCTGATAATTACCCGCCAAGGTTCACTCTACATAAAGACAATTATTACCAAAATTGTAAAATTGAATAATGAAAATAAAATACCAACAACAATGAATGTCCATGCACCAAAGTGGACTGGAATTTTCTGCAGAGCAATCACTACATGTAGGCACAATGCTCAGACTCTAGCCAGGAAAAATTATAAAGGTAAGAACTGACAACATCATAGTTGCCAGTATACACATTTTCATCATTTCTAACCATATTAACTTGTTAACACTGACGCCTAGATGATAAAAGGAACAAGCAGATACCAGATAGTTTCCCAGGAACAGTTCTAATCACGGAAAAGAAAAAAACAAACTCCAAAATTAAGTACAAATTACACAAAGGCTATCGCTGAAAAAAACTCCCCTGAATTCCAATACTTCTTGAAAAGAATTCTTGGAGCAGTGTCACCAAAACAGACAGACTTCAAAAGAAAATCATTATGAACAACAATCAGTAACATTTTCACTTCAAGTGATGAATCATTTAGGTTGCTTTTCCTTTACAAGGACTACAACTTGTGGCTAAACACAACAAAGGGTACAAGGAAGAGAAAGAAATTCACTGACATTAAGTCAGGAAATAAGGAGGGGTGGAGTGAGGAGGGACAAGAGCCTTACGTCCATGTCAAAAGTGAAATACAAAAACAAAGGGAGAAACAAGAGCAGTTGAAAGATTTAAAGATAGAACCACTTAAAACATACTAACAGCAAAATGGCAATCATACACAACAAGATAAGGAGGACAAAGAAAATAGAAAGGAGCAAAGACAGAAGCAAAAATATGACATGATGGAGACTCTTGACAAGGATGACGAGGACTACAATTATTACATTGAAAATGTGAAAAAATTATAAAAGTAAATGGTGGTAACAACACTATAGCATCACAGTTAGTTCAATATTATTTTATGTCTGTTTGCACAATATATTTGTCTGCCATTGAAATTGAATAGTATAAAGGAGATTATTGCAAATGCTGATAATATACTTTCTTCTTTGTACAAAAACATGTTTGTCGGCTTTTGGAATTTGATGTTTGTAGTGTGAGTATTGTGAAATGGACGTAACATAATAAATTTCCAGTTTTCAAGAAGCTAATACAATTGTGAAGAACTCTGTAATAATGTGACAATAATAGCATTGCACATAGAGGACAATATTACAAAAGATGAGTGTCATGAGGAAAGAACGAAAATTGAGTGGAGAATAAATTATTATTATTGGGGTAAGCATGAAATGAGGTTATGCCAGAAAAAAAATCATGAAGGAACCATAATAATGGTGCCGAAACAATGGGTGCAAAATTAGTCCTCCTAGAAATTGTTGCATGCAAAAATACATAGAGAATTATAGTTCCTGCTCGCAACAAACAATTCCAATTTTTTAAAAATAAATTGCACAAATTTGACCACAAGCATGACCACCGTTTAAGTGACGTGACCCTTAAGATACCTCCACACATGCACCCTACAAATATGTAGGAGAGACAGTGATGGACTGTGGGCTTGTGGCTTTAGAACCTGTGCGCCCAAAATCTGGAAGATACGGGTCATTGTCCTTGGGAGGGGAGAGTTCAAGAAGTGTAATGATGATGACATTGGCTTGATTTCCCTTCCACAAGTTTCCTCTGCAGTGCGGTGCATACCTCAAATGGCAGAGCACACGGCAATAAAGTGGCACTGAAGGGAGAAGTGATTATTCAAGAGTTTGCATTCTTCAAAGCGGTGCCCATTGGTAAAAGGGATGCCACCACGAACGCTTAGGTCTGCAACTACATTTGTGGGATTCATATTCTTCTTGCATCATCATTACAGCCATAAATTTGTAACTCATGTGTTTTTGTTGATGTTGGTGGTTCGTATGGCATTTTCATGTAGAGGACTTATTAGATTCGTGGTTCAGTGTGATTTCTTCTATCTACTCCTAGTAATAGTACTAGTAGCGTCACTACTACTAGTACTACTACTACTAGTACTACTCTGACTACTAATACTACTAGTACTAGTACTAGTACCACTACTAGCTATCCAGGACAAGAGTTGAAGAAAAGTTCTTGTTAGGTGATTGCATCATGTTCTTGGATGCACAGTCAATGAATTATTGATCTACCAATGCTGGAAGGAATTTTCCTCAACTGTTTAATACCTGCTTCTACTAACAAGACAAAGAGAAACTGAAAAAAAGTGTTCTACCGTAGTAAGGAATGGCGGTAAGGCAAGATTTTCGACACTGTGCTAAGTTTTTCTTTCTCCTGAGATGACTGATACCGTCACGTTACGAACGTTCTTCTTTATCTTTGATTAGGAATGAACCGAAATACCGGTACGATACGGTACGAACTACAATATGACGAAGAATAAGTAAGATTTTACAAGTATGGCAAGAGTAATTACGAGCGCGTAGTCTACTTTCTTGCATGCAATACTCAAAACATTTTTTTATCCAGCTTTCGGATAAATGTCTCATGAATTGTATTCGATCTCGATAACATTGGATCACCATAAGCATGTTTTACTTTCTTGTAACATTGTTTTTAATCGCGAAGAATGTTTCGAGAGAGAATTTCACTGGATTCTTTGTTGAATTTGTCCGATAAAGAAGGACAAGCTTAGAAGCTAAAAGTATCATAATTCTTTGCCTAACATGTGTAAGGGGTAAAACATTTTCAATCATAAGAATAAATAATAGGAGAAAATTTCCAACCTCCTCAAGGAAAGTACATTAAATATTTTGTCATCGTGTTGATTAAGGTACATCTGGAAATATGCTTCAATCTTATACTTTTTATCATTTTCAGTGCATTTTTTCCGATACCACTCAATACACGTGCCACTTGTTTTGTATGACCTTTTCATGGAGAAAAAATTACTTTTTGTCGTTGGAAACGAATGAATCTGTCAATGATTCTTCGGGAAACGGACCATCTCATCTTGGTTATCAATACCACTCTTCAAAGAAAGCACAAAAGCCCGGATCTACGGCTGGAGTGTTTGACAAAGACAAGCAGCCGCAACAACAATACCGTAAGCTCCAAGGGTTGTCACACAAAACCTGCAGTGATTTCAATGGGCAATTCGACAAGCAAGCGGAGTTGTGCCAGCACACCTTTCTTCGAGAGACATAGTTTGTTGAACCTAGCATCTGTGATCAATATCAATAGAGATCGTACCGGTACAGTTTCATTTTGTTTTGCAAACGAGAACTGTCACAAACATGGACCCGAATTTCTCGCAGCAAGAACGGCGATCCCAGGATCCATTCTTTGATTCGTACTTCCAACTGCAAAAGCACAATATGTCAAAGCAAAGGCAGCACGGGTATCAGCAAAATCGATCGGGTGGGAACAACAACAACAGCAACAGCAACAGCAACTACAACAAGATTGCGTTCTCTTCCTTTTCAGGGATGAACGCTGCCACAATGGGTTCCACCATGCCCAACGCAATAGCTGCTGGGCCGTTTGCACGCATGGGATCATGTTCATTCTCCAAGATGAGCAACGGGAACTTGTCAATGGTGTTCTCCCAACAAGGCGGTGCTGCTTCGGCCTTCCCGATGAACGGCACGAACAATCAATTGTGGGGGAATCCGAACAGCATGATGGGTCCACCACCTGTCATGAACAATCGGATGAACTGTAACAACTTCGGTCTTCCAACAATGAATGCTGCTTTCAATCCAGCAGTGTGTGCGAACAACAGCAACAGGAACGTCCACATCATCAGCAACGACGGCATCCAAAACCGTGCTAGGTCTCTCAGCATGGAGATGGAGATGAACATGAACATGACGGGTGCCATCGGAAGATCCTTCTACAACAACAGCAGCAGCAGCAACAACAACAACAACTCCTTTCGCAACAACAATCACACTCATTTCCCTCGGCCGGAGGGATTTGGTTCGTGTGGAGGATTCGGTGGAGGCAGCAACCCCAACCCCAATGCTGAAGCTGCAGCAGAGGACAACAACAACCACCACGGCGGCAGCGGCAGCGGCGGCCCCAACGACAACAGTTTGTTGTTCCGGGATTTCAGCGAGCTGACCACCGAGCAGTTGCGCGAAATCGTGCTGAGGGATCTACTCGGCGGAAACAGAAACAACAGTGGGGGAGAGCCGACACAGACACAGCGGAGCGTCCCGGTACAGCGCCGCGCGAGCACCGGTACAACTCCCGCAACCGTAGCGGTTGCCACCACCGGTGGCACGAGCACGAGCATGATCAATCCCGAAACGCTGCAAGCACAGACACAGACACAGGCCGGCTCGAACTCAAACCCGTTTCTCAAGAACCTCGGAACCATGGACTACCGGAACCACATCCTGCCCCTGAGCCTCCAGCAACACAGCTCCAAGGCCAAACGACTAAGGACGAGGACCGGCAGCCACGGCAGCAATTACGAATCGAGCGACGAACCGGCGGTTGATGCCCCGGTCGGCCACCAGCAAGCCTCTTCCGCAGCGTTCACCGGATTCTTTTCCTCCTCTGGTTCCCACCATCCTCATCGTGCGTATTCGTCTTCGCCGGAACCCACCTCTACGACCTCGAACCCCTCGTTCTACGAGCACAAGCACACGCACGCCATGCCCGGCGAGGAAGAATCCTACATCGCCGCCGAGCACGGAATCCTGGCACCGTGGTCGGACCGCGCCGCCGGTTTGTTCGGGGACATGATGGAGCAATCTAACGAGGACGAGAAGGCCCGCAAGGCCGCCCGCAAGAAACCAAAGGACAAGCCCAAGCGTCCGCTGAGTGCCTACAACATATTTTTCAAGGAAGAGCGGGGCCGGATCCTGGAGAGCAAGAGCGGGCGGGGAGGGGACGGGGAACAAAAGGACTACAACAACGACGATGCTGCCGCTCCGGATGCCGCTGCTGCTTTCGAGGGCGAGGTAATCTACCGAGATTCGTCCATCGACTCGGAATCTTCCGGGTCCGTTAGAAGCAGCAAAGCGGCGGCCACCGGATCCCAACAGCAACGAGGACGACGAAACAAGATTGGATTCGAATCACTGGCCAAGCTGATCGGCCGCCGGTGGCAGGATCTCGACGATGTCTCCATGGCCGTCTACAAGTCCAAGGCGGGCGTGGACATGGAACGGTACAAGCGTGAAATGGACGCCTACAACGTCAAGCACGGCATCTCCCGGAAGCGCAGCCCCAAGACTGCCCGGGACGGGACAACGACTACCTCCACCAACAGCACGGCCCAACGCCGTTCGAGCTGCAATGCCGCCATTCCCATTCCCCCATCGCCGGCGGCGATGTTTCCCATTGCGCAGCGACGCAAGTCCACCGGGGGAGGCCCGGACCTGTCGTCGTCGTCGTCGTCGTCGTTGTTGTCGGCGGCGGCGACGACGGCGACCAAAACCAAGGCACCGGCAATGGGTCGACCCCCGCCCGCCGAGTCGTCCTTTCCGGATCTGAAAGAAACGAGGTTGCATTCGGACCTGTTTCTGTTGTCCGACGAAGTCTGAACAAACAAAACAAAACAAAACAAGACGCGGGCCAGATCGCCCGACAAGAACAAATCTTCGCGCGCGGGATTGTCACCGCCGTCTCGGGGAGAGATGCGACGAGGACTGACTGACTCGTTCTGTTCTGTTCTGTTCTATTCTGTTCGTCGTTCACATAATACAGTATGATTACTGCACGCTCATACTTTTTTGATACGGTACATACCTTAAGATTACCGGTACACCGGTTTTCCACATTTCTTTCGACTCGACTCGACTCGGGTGGAGTTCTACAATAACAATTTCATCGCCGTAACAAGTTAACTCTACGTATTCTACATGGCATTCAACATGCAATACGTAGTCGTTCATGGCTCGCAACACGTCGCAACGATTTTGCGGATCGTGGTTTTCGCTTTTCCTTGTTCCGTAGGGTGACATTCCAGTACTACGTGATACGTGCGCTTAATACTGGAAGATTGTTACTTCGTATCATCTATTACTCCGTATTCCGTATTTATTTTAATGAAATCCTAAAATTATGAGAAGATATGTAATTATGCAAATTGTGTGGCTACTCAGCTCTTGATGTTCCGAGCGAAATTGCGGATCCATTGCGAGCGAAGCACACAACTCTGCTCAAAAGCTCCCGTGCCGAACTATCTTCATCTTCTTCCTATCTCTTGTTTCTACGGTAACCTGCCCGGCAATAAAAAAAAACTCCCTGAACGACACTGTGCTCGCTCGACATAATTGTTTCGACTCGCTTTGTTTGTTTTCGTATTGTGGAGAGATTTTGCCGTTCCGTTCCGTTGGATCGATTCGATTCGCCTGCTGGCACCTTCTGCCCTTCCGCTCGATCGACGGTTCCCAACGTATGCAATACGATACGATACGATACGTACGATGTCGCTCGCTCGCTCACCCGCTCACCGGTGGGTCCTATCGCATCGTACCCTGTCTGATCCTATCGCATCGCATCCTCTGTCGTCTTGTTATTGTTATTGTTATTACTATTACTGCTGTGATTGTTTGTTACTACACCCCCTTGGTTTGCACCAGGTACACGTGGTGCTCGTCCCGTGCCACTACGTATCGCACGGTGGCAAGGTTGACGGTCATCCGGCGCAACCCGGTGGGGGGCACCAGGGGGGTCGCCTCGGCGAGCATGGCGTAGAGCGTGGGGGCGTCCCGGACGAGGCGGTCGCTGCTGTTGCTGCCGTTGTTGCTGGCAGTGTTGCTATTGCTACCATTTCCGGTTCCATTGGAGGAGGATCGGACGAGCCTCCCGTGCAGGTCGAGGATCGCCCAGGCCTGTTGACCCGGAATCGGGGAGGTTTCCGGATCCAAGACCGGAGTCGAGCCCATCATCGCGGAGGGATGATGTTGCTGATGATGCTGCGGCGCGCGCGCGTGTGTGTTGGTGGGACCTCCTGTTTGCAGGGACGCCATGGCGGAAGCGCGAGAATCGGTAGTTTTATTTTGGGTATGGATAGGAGAGGATGACTGCGATCTCTCTCGGTCGTTGGGATGGGATCGGTGCAACAGTGATTATTTAATACCGAAGCTGGATTTGGATCGGATCGGATCGGATCTGTTCGGATTGTATCGTATTAACAATCGTACTGTAGAGGCTCATTCTCTGCTCGTCGGATCTTGAATCTGCACCGGTTCGTACGGTATCTCACGTAAGACTTCGGCGTCGAACAGATCGATCAACAAAATAAATCATCGTTTGACGTTAGTGCATTAAACTTTCTCTCTCGGCGCCGTGGATTGGGGGGATGCAGAGATGGTGAAGTCGAAGTGGTCTTATGGATAACGTCGTACTACCTACGGTACGAAGTATTCGTACACGTTCGTCGTAATGACCCGTGCGAAGATGTAGTGCGCGCGGTCTTTTAATCCCTGACATCGAGGTATTTGATTAATCCGATTATTCTTGATAACCGTCTTGTTGGACCGATTTTCCTTATTCATAAGCGCGTGATTACTTTAAACTACTAAAAAATCCAGCTGCGACACTAAGAAACACTAGTTATTTTTTAACTGAATCACTCGGCTGATTACTGATCAAGCTCCCCAAGATTAGAAATCCAATTAAGTAATCAGAAGCTCCCCTTATAAGCTTCTTCTTAAAATATTACTCCGTAATTGATTTGCGTAATTACACTTTTGGTTTCTCCCCCCAGTATACATATCATTGTACCTCTAATAGAGCTTCTTCTTCTAAAAATATCACTTGGTTTTTGTAATTACTCGGTAATTACACTTTTGGTTTTTGAAATTACGTCAATAAGTGGTTCGGTTGGGTTGGGTTCGGTTCGGTTCGGTTCGGTTCGGGAGAGCACGCTTCGACTGCGGTTTCTAGAATAGCGCCGGTAGCAACGTACGAACGTATGGACATTCGGACATGCGGAGGAACCAAGATACGACTATTTACAACACAGATAAAGAAAGCGAATGGCTATCTTGCGCTGAATCGCTAATTGATGTAGCGAACCGAATGTAAGGAATGGTAGTGCCACGTGGAACGTACGCCATACGAACCAAAGAACACCCTTGAGTATGCAAGATCTCACTGTATCACCAACGTAGGTACGAACTCTACGATCACTCCGCATTGCATGCAGCAATTCCCCTGTAAGCAGCAAATTACAGGCAAAGCACCAACAAGCCGGTAAAGGTTCCCTCCAACAAGAACCAAGCCTACAGTTCACTCTTTTTGCTCCTAAACCGATTAGCAGTAGAATAAGTAAAAGGCTTATACGTCCAGGTCCGATAGTCTTCCCTATCGTACCCGTACAAGCCTCTCTCTTGGTCGATAGTCCCCCTATCGATTCCCGGACGAACGGCTTCTCCCAACGCGAGAGCTGCATCGTATCGATCCCGTACAAGCCCACTTGGTCCGATAGTCATCTATCGTATCGCCGAACCTACGTGAGGATCACCGGCAGGCCCAACGCGCCTACCGCGTGCTCACCGACTGACCGAAGGCCCAACGCGACTCCCCCCCGCAGGCAGGACACCGGTTCGACCTTAGCGACACGGCAATAGTCTTCCCTATTGTACCCCTACGCGAGTAAGCCACCGCGCTCTAAGCTGACCGGCTCAGTAGGTAAAGCTTACACCGCCGACCATTCTGCAGGCCAGGAATCCGGCCCGACCTTAGCTACATGACAATGAACTACAGGGAGTCCTTCCTAGGGGAAGGGCCCTTTGGGGAAGCTCCTGCGAGGCATGACATCTACCAAGCCATCTACACCCTCTTCAATGAAGCTGATGGGGAGCAGCTTCTCCCGCTCCTCCTGGATATCTTCAATGCACAAGCTATTGGCGGCTTGGGCATCTTCCAAGAAGATGCAGCGGGGGTGGACAGGCTCCGCGTCATCCATGGCCTCCGACGCTATCCGGGGACCATCACCCAGCCCTCCGCCAACCGGGGCCGAGCCTTTGGATACATTGATGATGTTGAAGGACACGAGGTGGAGCTGGTGCGGGTGGACGCAGCCCTGCTGTCAAGGGCTGCAGCAAGCCGGGTGTACCTTCTAGCTCACCATGAAGCCAACCTATCACAACACCCCGAGAGAGATTACATCCCTGCCATTCCTGAAGGGACCGCCCACACCGAAATGCTCCAGGCTCACAAGGTGTGCTTCCTACCCTTTGAATTCATCCCACTGGTGTTGTGCAGGGGCCTCACCCCGAAGCAGGCCTTCCAAGTTCTCCAACCCCACATCCACCAGCAAGGATTGGGGGACATCTGCAAACCTTTGCTAGATACACTCCGGGCCGTGGGGACACAACCCACCACTCTTCTGGGCGCCATCCGGCTCCTAGAACCGGGACCGGCCTTCAGAGCTGAAGCCAACCTCCGCGCCTACATGAAAAAGAATGTCCTCCTTCGAGACCTCCCAGGCCTAGCAGGCCCGGCGCCGGCAGACCCCTCCCTCACAGCCGCCTTCTCAGCACTCACTGACCAGCAACTAAGACTGAGTGAGTCCCTAGACCAAAGACGACAAGAATCCTCCAAGCTGCACTCTGTAAGAGACGTGTGGGGGAACCTTTACACTGAAAGGCTCCTGCTACTATGTGGGAAAACAACCGAAGCCGATCTTCCCCCCATCTACACAGCCTGGGCCAAGAAGAGCAAGCATGAAAAGACCCACATGGTCCTCCAAAGTCAAGTGGCCACAGATGCCTACAACCTTGGCATCCAGGCGCCACTCATCACCACAGCAGTACTCAAGCGGTTCCAAGATTGCAACTTCTATGGGACCAACCCCTTTGATGTAGCAGATGGCATACTCCCCCTAGCCTTCACCCCCCCAGGAGGATCAGCAGCTACCCTCAAGCGCGAGCATGAAGCGGCCGCTAATGTAGCAGCATATGACACCATGATCTCCACCCATGGCAACTCCCTCTCACTCAAGGACTCTCTGGATTTGCAGAAGACCAAAGCCTACATCCCCCTGGATTGGACAGAGGCTACCACTCAACTGAAAAGCTACCTCGCGGTACTAGCCACCCTCCTAGGCGCCACACATAATGTGGTGAAGGCTTACCAACGTGGTCTCTCCAGGTTAGAGTGGCAACAAATGCCCCTCAGAAGGGCCATTGCAGATGAACTAGGCGAACGGATCACGCCTGCAATTGTGGTGTACTATTTCCAGGTCCGCATCCGAGGTTGGCTAGAAGAACAATGGGAGGCAGACACCACCCTCCCTTCCCCAGACTTTGGGGAAGACATCCACAGGTTCAGAATGACCCAGAACCTCAACTGGCTCCCAAATGTGTCCAACGTCGATGCCTTGCGAGCACTCCAGCAACCTAGAACCCCAGTCGCCCCTGCAACAGGCGCCCCTCCCTCTCAATCAGGAGGGGGAGGCACCCGTCCTCGACAAGACCAGCTGTACAATCCCACCAGAGACTCCCGCTTCTCCGATCCCTCCAATCCCATCAGCGCCAGAATCACAAAGAACACCATGAGGTCGGTCATCTCTGCCATGAAAACCAAGGGCAAACCCCCGATCAAACGCCCCGATGGCCAGGAATGCTGCCATTCTTGGCACATCCGGGGCAACTGTTTCACGGGGTGCAAACACCTCTATGACCACTCCCCCATCACATCCGGGGAGCAAGACCGGCTCTGGGAGTGGTGCCAAGAAGCCTATTCAGCCTGATCCCGTGGCAAGCGCCATCTACTCGGCGTCGAGCCCCCCCATCGATTCACATCCCATCGATTCACAGCCCTACCCGGCAACAACACTCCTTCCCCAACCCCATTCCACAAGCATCGACTCCCACCTCCACCCCCCAGCGAATGTCCGCCCCCCTTCCCCGCGCATCGATCCCCATTCCCTGCGCATCGCTCCCCAGCTCTACCCGCCGCCTCCGCTGCGCATCAATCCCCATTCCCTGCACATCGATCCCCAGCTCTACCCGCCGCCCCCAAACACTCAACCCTTCCACCCGACCTAGCTTCGCCAGCAGCCCTCTCAACGGACTTAGGTAAGCCACACCCCCGCGTTGTTGGTTCTCACCCCCCCCACCGCTCCCAGCCCGCCTCGCAGCGCGCTGGTCGCTCCACTCGGCGCCGCGCCGCGTCCTCCGCTCCTACCACGCGGACCCTGCCCGCCGTGCAGCGCGCTGGTAGCTCCACCCCTCGCGCGTCCTCCCTTCCTACCACGCCCATACCCCAACGCCGGTCTGGGTCCACGCCCATACCCCAACGCCGGTCTAGGCCATCCTCCTCCCTCCAGCACCCACAAGCTGGGCCCCAGCCCGACGCTGGGGCGCCCATACCCCAACGCCAGTCTAGGCCATCCTCCTCCCTCCAGCACCCACAAGCTGGGCCCCAGCCCGACGCTGGGGCGCCCATCCCCCATACGGGGGCCTCCTCCAACCTGCCCCCCTCCCAGCTACCCCATTGACCGGCTCGACGCGCACATCACCAAAGCCATCCACGCCTACAAGAAAAGCACTAGCTGGGGAGACTTCATCCGGACCATCCGGGGAAGAGGTGACCTCCACCCGCAGGTGGGTACTATCCCCCATCCAGCCGGTCACCTCCTAGCCCACTTTGGGCGGGAAGGCACCCCGGCCTCCATGAATGACCCCCCTTGGACCACTGCCCGGATCGCTGGGGCCCTAGCCAGGGGCCCCCACCAATCCTCATGGCAGGGCATCGACTTCCTTCGAGAAGAATATGCCGACATGATGGACAAACAACAATGGACTGTCCTACCAGCCAGCCTCATCCAAGACCTTCCAAACCTCCGGCTGAGCCCACTGGGGCTAGTCCCCCAGCGAGGCCGGCGCCCCCGCATGATCTCAGATTACACCTACTCTGAAGTTAACCAAGACACCATCCCTCTAGCCCCAGCAGACGCCATGCAATTTGGCCACACCCTGCCCCGGCTCCTCACCAAGCTGCACCGGGCAAACCCTCAGTTTGGCCCCGTCTACATGTCCAAGATTGACCTCGCGGATGGATTCTACCGGGTCCAGTTGAAACCAGAAGACACAATGAAGCTTGGAGTGCTGTTCCCTTCCAGAAAGGGGGAGCCACCCCTCATTGGAATTCCCCTCACCAACCCCATGGGGTGGAAATCCAGCCCACCCAATTTCTGTGCCTGTACAGAAACCATTGCAGACTTGGCCAATGCCACCCTCTCCTCCACAGGGTTGGCGGAGGCCAGGATCACACCCCACCGACTGGATCTCCCCTCTGAAGTCACGCCCGCCGGGCCTCCAGCTCCCCCCGAGCCCGACTCTCCTCCCGTGCCCCCTCCTCTGCCCAAACCTCCTTTTACCACTCCCAGCAAGAAGCCTGTTCGATACTGGGATGTCTATGTGGATGACTTCTGTGGCCTTGCGCAAGGCAACCAATGGACCCGACGCGCCATCAAGAGGGTGCTCTTCCAGTCTCTGGACAAAGTCTTCCGGCCCCTGGATGCCTCTGACACTCCCTTCAGACAGGAACCAGCCTCCCTCAAGAAAATGCGCCAAGGCGACGCCAAGGTGGACCACCAAGAAAGTCATCCTCGGCTGGCTCATTGATTCCATCAACAAAACCATCAGCCTCCCTCCCCATCGCGTAACCCGGCTACAGGAAATTCTTCACTCCATTTCCCCCAACCAGCGCCATGTTCCTATCCGACAATGGCACCAAGTCCTGGGGGAACTCAGATCAATGGCCCTTGCCATCCCTGGCGCCATTGGCCTCTTCTCCATCCTCCAAGAAGCCTTCCAACACCAGGAACCAGGCAGGCAGCGCCTCCGGCTCACCAAGCGAGTCCATCGCTTCCTCCAAGACTTCCAATGGCTGGCCACTGGTCTCTCCAAACAGCCTACTTCACTTGCCGACCTAGTCCCCGACACTTTCCCCGCCACACTCGGCGCTTGTGATGCCTCTGGTCTGGGCATGGGAGGCATTCACTTTGTCCCCCTTCCCACCGGCGCAGTACAGCCCATCATGTGGAGGCATGCCTTCCCCAAATGGGTCTCCTCCCAACTCGTCACCTTTGACAACCCCAATGGCACCATCACCAACAGTGATCTCGAGCTGGCTGGCTCCATTGCCCATAATGATGTCCTTGCTCAAGCCGCCTGTGTCCAGTCCAGAACCACTCACAACTGCTACGACAACACGGCAGCAGTCTATTGGCAAAGAAAAGGCGCCACTACTACTACGGGGCCTGCCGCTTACCTCCTGCGCATTCAGTCCCTACACCAGCGGCTCCATCAATATGTACCCCTCAGGGATTACATCCCTGGCCCTGTGAATCACCTGGCTGATTTGCTCTCCCGCTCTGACCTCTCTGACACTGTCCTTCTCAATCACTTCAACACCACCTACCCCCAGGACTTGCCCTGGATCTTATGTCCCCTGAAGCCTGCCATGCATTCTGCTCTGACCTTGGCTCTATCCAGAAGACCATGCGTGCTTCAGTCACTGAACTCTATGCCCGCAGAAAGGATGCCCATTGGAATCAATGGGTTCAATTCTGTTTGTCTCAAGGCTTTGAACCAACCCTCCAGTCTGTTACAGACCCAATCCCCATCCTCCAAGTCTTTGCCCAGCGCCTCCATGATGGCCGACTCTCCTGTAGCCGCAAGCCCGTCAGATCTCGCACGGTATCGGACACCCTCAGGTCAGTGGGCCAGACGCTGGCCCGCATGGGGGCCAAAGACCCCAGAACCAACTCAACAGGCAGTCTTGACTTCAGGCTAACTGCCCAGTTCAAAGCCTATGCCAAGCTTGACCCAGCCCCTTGCAGGGTCAAACCAGTCCCAATCACCCTGGTCATGCATGCACTTCGATTTGCATACCATGACTACCCTTCCCCCGCCCGGCAGGCCATTGCCAACATGATCTGCATAGCCTTCTTCTTCTGCCTCAGACCTGGGGAGTACACCGGTACTACCAGGGATGACCAAGCCTTCCACCTCAAGGAGGTCTCCTTCTACCTTGGCTCTAAACTGGTCCACCACGATGGCCCTGACCATGAGCTCCTTGCTGCCACCTCTGTCACCCTGACATTCACCACCCAGAAAAATGGGGACAAAGGTGAGGTAGTCGCTCATGCCAGGAGTGGTGACCGCCTCTGCTGCCCTGTGGCAGCCTGTGCGCGCCAGGTGCTCCACCTCAAGGGTTCCTGCACTAGCACACACCCTTTCCACCCCAACATGAAGCTTGCCAGTTACTTTGACAATGGGATACTCACCCTCGTTCGCGCAGCAACTGTCACCTCCTCCATGAGAATCTATGCCCAAACCCTCTACCATACCACTGGCATCTCCCCTGCCGCCATCTCTGCCCGCTCCCTTCGCGCGGGAGGGGCTATGGCACTGCTCCAGGGCAAATGTGATGCCAATGTCATCAAGCTCCTTGCAAGATGGCACAGTGATTGCATGATGCGATACCTCCATCAACAGTCCCTCCCCATCTTCAAGAACCTTGCCTCTGTAATGTTCAACAATGGAACATACTCCTTCCTGCCGGACGAGTGGGTGCCGGCATCGGCTCCCACTCCCCCTGGCAGCTCTCTCTGACCCCCCTCTGGGGGATCTTCCTCTCTGAATCCTCCGTCCGGATTCTCCCACCCTCGCTGTCTTCCACGCCCCCTCCAGGTTCATCTCCAGCCACCTCCCACCCTGTGGCCAACTGGCCTATTGGCAGAAAAGGCTTAACAGCCAAAGCTGTGCGCCGGTGTGTGGGCAAAGCAAGGGACCGGACCAGCCTGCAAAAACTAGCCACAGGCTGGCGTTTCCCGGATCCCCCTCTAGCATTGCTTAACCCACCAACACACCTATGAACTATAAACACTGCACATCCAGTACTACAAGTAGGTGGGCTACTGAGGCTATCACAAACGTAGTGAGTGATAGTTGATGTAGCGAACCGAATGTAAGGAATGGTAGTGCCACATGGAACGTACGCCGTACGAACCAAAGAACACCCTTGAGTATGCAAGATCTCACTGTATCACCAACGTAGGTACGAACTCTACGATCACTCCGCACTGCATGCAGCAATTCCCCTGTAAGCAGCAAATTACAGGCAAAGCACCAACAAGCCGGTAAAGGTTCCCTCCAACAAGAACCAAGCCTACAGCTCACTCTTTTTGCTCCTAAACCGATTAGCAGTAGAATAAGTAAAAGGCCCACCACGCCCGCCCGCAGAAAAGGCTTAACAGCCAAAGCTGTGCGCCGGTGTGTGGGCAAAGCAAGGGACCGGACCAGCCTGCAAAAACTAGCCACAGGCTGGCGTTTCCCGGATCCCCCTCTAGCATTGCTTAACCCACCAACACACCTATGAACTATAAACACTGCACATCCAGTACTACAAGTAGGTAGGCTACTGAGGCTATCACAAACGTAGTGAGTGATAGCAGTAACGAAAAGAGGAGGTGCACTAGTACTAATCATTCCTTGTGCATGAAGGAGGTGCGATCCGACTAATCAGCATACATGATGATAATACTCACAAATTAGTATGCAGGGACATCGAGAGTAAAAGTAAAGTTTATCAGACCCAAGAATGTAGTAGTAGAGTAAAAGAGTAGTATGGGTACTATTACTACAATTAAAGCTGATGATTGCCGACTGATCACGACTGGTGGTTAATTGCCGTCTGAAGGAGCCCCAAGGGGGCTAGAGGACATTAAAGACCCCCCTTCTCTCCTGCAAAGGAGACTCAGGCGCTTAGACGATTAACAACACTAGCGCAGCAGAGCACGTCAGGCTGATACCTGTGGCTTCTACTCAGGTATTAAGCAGAGAAAGAACAGCGCTAAAAGTTGAAACAATCTACCTAAGATGACACTTGCGTGAGTCTTTTGGACTGAACAGGTCCCAAGCCAATGAGATATTCAGAAATGAATACTCTAACACCAGCTCCAACCTGGACTTGGATCTAGAGGGAATCAAGTCTTTCCTTGTTGGGTCATTGAACAAGTCAAAACATCACCTATGCCCCAATCCAAAGCAAGTCTTTATTGGAAAGAGGACTTTCGGGGACCGTCTCAAGCTATTCATGGCTTGGGTTGAGTTTCAGCCTATGATAGGTGTAATGGCCACTGAAGTTGCCTGGTTGGGTAATCTAACGGCCAAATCCGACACGCGCAAACACCTACTGTCTACCAAAGATGATGATGCTAACACAGCAGTGAAGGATCTAACGCTCCCAGACAGGCTAACAACCATGTCCGAATTCCGGGAATTTGATGAAACCCTCCAAGAATACCTCCAACATAAAAGGGGAGCCATAAAGACATCCCCACTCTAAGACAGCAATCTGCCCTTGAGAATCTTGATAGGGAAGGAACCGTCCAATTGAATCCTGGTGATGTGTATGCTGACTGGACCGAGTATGCAATCAGATGCACAATCCATGCTGGCTCACATTCGTCTAAAGACAGCAATACACTATGGGGAATCCTCTTCAAATTGGTTGGATCCGGTCCCGGTTGGTCCTATATTCAAAGTTATGGGACTCAAGGAGGCGTAAGAGGCAATGGCCATAAGGCATTCTTTGCTCTCTACTCTCAAGCCTATGAGGAGACTAACATCAAGCTGATTATCAAAACAAAGAGACAATTCATTGGGGAATTGATTTACACAGGAGACTCCAAACACTACAATGTTGAAAGGGCACAAACGCTTGTGGCACAATGTTAAGCAAACTTTGCTAAGACACAACACATTCCCGCCTGAAAATCAATTCGTCTATGACTTCTATCACTCCCTCCACGGCACAGGACTGGAACACTCTGTGCCCATAGTCATAACAGAAGACGCGGAGTATTATGCAAACTTTGAGAAGGCTCTGGCGCATCTTACTTGAACACTTGGAGTAAAGAAGGTGCAAAACCAAAGAAAGAGGGGAAGAAATGTGTCAACCTTCACCACCAACAAAAAGAGGAGCAAGAATCGCAACAACAATATCAACTCTTCTCCTAACAAGCCTAAAGGCAACAATGTCAGCAATGGTAATGGAAAGAAGACGCAGAGGACCTACACTGGACCCATTGAATGCAAATTCTATCCCCGAGAAGTCTGGATGAGCATGTCTCAAGACCAGCAACAAAGAGTTTGAGCACTGAAGCAAGCAAAGAATGCCAGTGGGTACAGCCAAAAATCTAAAGTGGCAGCGGCATCAGAAACTCCACCTACCGGCCGATCGCCAGCCGGCAACCAGTTTGGTTATCACAGCCATATCAACGGCAATTGATTCACCAGGTGGGGTCTTGAACTTGAATCACGGGTAGGCTAGCCGTTAGTTCATCTGAAAGGGATGAGCCAGCCGTCTGTTAAGCTGGGTCATTGTGAGCTAGATAGCCATGCGGACACAACTGCTGCAGAATCCAATATGGTATTACTTGATTCATTGGATTCTATTATGACTTTTGCTGATGTTGCCCCATTCTCTGATGCTTACTCACCAATGAAAGATGTTCCTATTGCCTGTTGTGCTACTGCATGGACAGACCCAACAGATGGAGTCAGATACATCTTGGTGTTTGGGCAAGCTCTCTCTTATGGCAACTCAATCCAGCACAGTTTGATCTGTTCTAACCAAATCCAGGACTGCAACTTGAATGTGGTTGAAGACACAGTAAAGGGCTACAACAGTCGCTCCAGTCACAGTCTCATCTTTAGGTCCAATACATTCAAACTGACCGCCCCCCTCCAAGTTGATGGCATTATCTCCTACTTTGATACACGCCGGCCTACCAAACGTAAGCTAGATACATGTGACCATGTACTTGGACCCATATGCCTCTCACTTCGCAGAAGATGAGGAGGCAGCCAACGCTTCATTCCCATGAGTAGTTGCCACTCTCTCAGGGGGAGGACCTGTGCGTGAGACTGAATCTTGGGTCCACTCAACGGATGATCCCGACAACAAGCCAATAGGAGTTAAGAAGCTGAACAAGTCTCGACTCAGCTATCTACAGAACATCTGTGCCACTTGGACTCAATGGTTGGGATATACTCAACAAAATATTGCTGACCGGCTTCAATCACCTTATGTTGGACGTACTGGGGACGAGGAAAACTCAGAGAATCTCCAAATTTTGGCTATTCCACCAAAACTTCAACTACCAAAAATTTCATTTTCATTAAGAGAAGCTGAACTTGCTATCCAGAGAGAAGCAAAAGCCCGGACAAAGGAAAGAAAGTTACTCCAGCGCCAGCGGGATGTGATAGATAAGGAAGCTTCCCTTGAAAAGAGAACATGTATCCAGCGGGGCCAATGGGGACCTCAAATAAGAATTCCAGACAAGGTCAACCAATTTGATTCCAAGGCTATAGCAAAGATGTGGAACATCAGTGTTTAGAGGGTCAAGGAAACAATTAAGGTCACTACCCAGGAGTGCATAAGAAACCTTACCCAGCCGATCACTTGCAGGCTAAAGACTCAAATGTGGAGGGTTGGCTGGGTTGGCTGAGTTCTTTGCGAAGGTTGACAGAGTGGAATCAGAGGAATGTTATCATCGTCAGAGCCGTCATCCTCGCTACTTATGTTAGCATTCTCACTACTTATGTTAGTATTCTCACTACTTATGTTATTGGTGTTTTCTTCTTCCTCTTCCATGTTGTTATTCTTGTATCCTTCATCCAAATGTCACTCCTCTTCTCCATCACCAACTGCGAACTTGGTCTTAATCAACCACTTGATCCTCTTTTCCAACTGTACCTCCTTGGGGCAAGTTTGATCCCCAGTAGCAATTTGTTTACGATAAAGAGTGGTGTATTTCCTACAGAGGTTTTGAGAACACTTCTGTCGGTATCAGGGAAGTTGTCTCTATGGATTTGGGCGACTTGTTCCCATTCCTCAGGACCAACGGGAAGGATTGCTTTGAGGGTGTGCAGGAATTCCAAGACTTCAGTTTTGCTGTAGTTGCTCACCCCGGACTTGCGTCCTACCCGTGATGGATTCTTCACCATCGCTGTTGTTGGCGTTACTATGATATAAAATTATGCCCGGAGCTGAATATGTATGTCCTCTCCCATCGTTGTCACATAGCAGCAACAGCAGATAAAGCATTATTAATATTGATACGATTTGGTTTTTGTGGGTTGGAACATATTCTGTACTACTCATACTCACACTGTAATCAGCCAAAATTGGCGACCAGATCCGTTGAATGTGTGATTGTTAGTCAGTTGGGTGGGCATTAGGGAATGAGAAAAATTTCAGTCCGGTATTCCACAAAAATATCTGGGTAGGACCTCATGTCCACCAGAATCTGGGTCCAAAAAGACTGAGCTATCTGGTGGTTTTCATTGGGTGATTCCCAAAATAGTCTGGGTAGGGGCCCAGATTTAATTCTGTACCATTTTGACCCAGATACCGGTCAAAGTGAGCTCACGTCAACCAGTATCTGGGTCCCTACCCAGATTTTCTTGAAGTCCGGCATGGAATTTTAATTTTCGCGCGCGCGCGCCTGCTTATCACTTAGGAACTATGAATTAATAGTTTATTTTATCCATGGATTCTGTATTCCAAAAATGAGACTTTAGACACTGGCCCGCCAAAATCTGGGTATGGTGATTTTCATTCCGGAAATACAAAAATCTGGGCCCCTACCCAGACTATTTCGGGAATCACCCATTATAGCCCAATTTTGGTAGCTACCGTATGTACCTACACCAAGAACAGTTCCAAGAGTCTTTTCAAAATTAAAGCGTTAAAGACGTTAACATTGACGTTATAGTTTAATGGTTAGTTATGCGTCTAAATTTTTCAGACGCATAACTATGCCTTATGCGTCTTAAGTAAGACACATAACTATGCCTTATGCGTCTTTCTTGTTGCGTGCGGCGCCTCCCTCTCGCGGGCTGCACCCTTCTTGTTCCTTGCGGCGCCTTCCTCCTAAGGGCCGCACCCTGGACATACATCGTTTTTCTGTTCCCTGCTTGTGGATCAGGGGGTGTACTTGCTATCACAAGCCTTGTAACCCACAACCAGCTCTCTGGATTACAACGTTACACGACAAAGACCACCGCCGTCTTTAATGAAAGCCCATTGCAACGGACACGCTGATTGCAATCCCCTATTCTTATTTTTTTCCGCGTCCATCGTCCACTTAAAGAGACCATCGACGCCCATTTGATTGTGCTCAGCACCACTTCAAACAACCTCCAATCTACTCCAATTGTTTCTCCAACACTCGGTTACTCCTTTTACGCTTCTCCGGCAATCGGTTATCTCGTTGCTGGCTATTCCTTTCTTCGGTCTATTCCTTCGGTCCCTCCGGTTATTTCTTTCGCCTCGACACCGATTCTTCCTTTTGGTTTCTCCGGACAATACGACTATTTCCCCGGCAAACATTCCGACGGTCTTTTTGGTTATTCCTGCACCTCCGAGGACCGTTCCGACAATCACTCGATACTTCAACATTTCGATCCCCGACCTACTGTGTATACAGATCCTTCTACCAAGAATCTCCTTCTGTAATACACATCCAAGGCCGTTTCGTTCTTTCAACAAGGACACACCAATTCTTCTTCCTCCTTCTTTCTTCGGAACATTCCTTCGGTTATTTCTGCACCTCCGAGGATCGTTCCGCGATAATCCATCGGTTCTTACTTCGAATCTTTGACTGTCTTCTCCGACGGTCGATATTTCTTTGGTTAATTCCTTCTTCGGAACTTTCCTTTGGTTACTACGTTCTCTCGCCTTTCTCCGACGAACGTTCCAGCCATCCGTGACCAACATCGTAGTTCACTACAAACATTCAAAGATTAAACTGGAATCTTCTTTTCTGCTTGCCATCGATTGTATCCCCGACGACCGTTCTGGACAAGGTTGATTAATTCACCTGTGACAACGCCGTTTAATCCCCACAACAATTAATTACTTCGACGACGACGACGACAACGACAGCATGACGAAACACCGATTCGACATCCATCATGGTTCCTCCACCAGAAGCATACAATTAGTCTAATGTCTATGGGATTGCATTCAAATTCCAAAGTGACAACAACCCCCAAGAAGTCATTTCTCTCAATGGCTCTTATGCGGAGACTGTGCCACTTACAGCACCCAAAATATCAACTCTCTTCACATCGGATGCTAATGACGAAGGCCCCAGAACCCTTGGTCCGGCCCCAGTCACTGCACTCACGGAAGCCTTCTGCAACAGCATCAACTTGGACATGGCCAACATTGCTGAACTAGAAAAGGGACACATAGCCCAGCTCCTTTATTCATGCCCCATACGATTTGTTAAACCTGGATCCCCAAACCAAAGGATCCAAAACCCACAGGAGTTTGACTCTGTGGGAAGAGAAGCTGTCAGACGAGCTGAAGCAACCAACAACCCAGAACCACTTGCAACAGTTCTATTTAACATCAACCAATGGCAATTCAAAAGGAACTGGAAGACCAATGACCCTGCCAATTATTTCAACAGCATCTATACAGACGACAATAACATCCCCACCGATACCAACGCAGATGCCGTAGTTACCACTCCACATTCTTCCCGTCCTACGATCGTTCCTCCTGGTACCACCAACCTGGTTCAAACAAAGATGACTGTTCCAATCCCTCGTGCTGGCGCTTCCCCGGTCACTGCCAACTTGGGTCCCCTTCAGCCAGCTGGTCCCATTGCCGATACTCCCTCCGTCAAAGCTCCCCGTTACATCTGGACCTGGACTTATTCTCCAAACAGTGAATTGGTCTCCTTCCGCCGAGTCCAATCCGATTCCGCCTCCATCAAACATACCACTTCCTTTGGTCCGCCCATCCAGCAACACGACGAGTCCCCTGTGACTGCACCATCCATAACGCCATCTGCATTGACTAGTAGATTTGATCATCATCATATTCCACCTTCTGTACCAGCCAATTTCGGATGGACATTCAATCCTAAGAATGCAATTGCAACATTCCACAGCTTGCCAAAATCAGTTCCCGCACCCCAGCCTCCGTCGTGCATTCGACTACTACCAGCTGAGGACACTGACCTTCCAAACGCCGCTCTTGCATGCTTACGATCGCTGCAATCCTCATGCCGTAACCAGATTTGCTCCATGCCACATCATCAGCCTGTCCTCCTACGACTCTCCAAACGACATCGCGATGCCCTGAAGATACAGATGTATCACTTGTATGCTAACATCTTGTCGATGAATTGGTTTTATGATACTATTGACTGAGCACTGAGAACAACTCACTCCCAACAACCATCTCTCTTCTTCCCTCTTCTTTGCTCGTTCTCCTAAACAACGAGTTATTACAAGACCTACAATTGATACGAAGTTCTCTGATCAATCTAATCTACGATTGGACTGTGTTTGATTATGTCAATCCTTGGCATCTATGACTCCCTTTGTTTCTACAACCATGGAATTTGATAGGACCATGGAATTTGCCATACGTTTTTTTATCATTTACAACCATGGAATTCTATTGAACCATGGAATTCAATTCAATAAGTGTTGATCAAGGGGTGTGCATCTGACTCAAGGGGTGTGCATTGGATAACCGCATGACGCTCAATTTGGACGCGTCTACTTTCCAGCGTTTTTTCCTCCTAAGCCTTAACCAATTTACTTATCATCCGCGCACACTAAATGCAGATTGGAGATAAACATCCCACTGAAAACAAATCAACGAACCGGTAGGTAATCCAACACTCCTTCACCAAGTGTTGCATCAAGGGGTGTGTTGCCGGTTAACACGAGCGACTTCACGTGCTGCAAACATAAATGAGAGTTCAGGTATCCAGACAACGGTATGATTCAAAGCTTAATTAACATGCGAGCTAGATGAGATCTCATACAGAAGGAATCTACTAGTTGGCAATCCTTGACTTGATATTCTCCTTGCATTCCTTCTGACCAATCCTTGGCATCTACGGCTCCCTTTGTTTCTACAACCATGGAATTCAATAGAACCATGGACTTTGCTCTACGGTTTTTTTATCATTTACAGCCATGGAATTCTATTGAACCATGGAATTCAATTCCATAAGTGTTACATCGAGGGGTGTGCATCTAAATCAAGGGGTGTGCATTGGCTAACTGCATGGCGCTTAATTTGAACGCATTTAACTTCCAGCGTTTTCATCATAAGCCTCCACCACTTCACTTATGCTCCCGCACGCGACAAGGATTCCACCAAAACCACATCGATGAACCGACAAATAATTCAACACTCCTTCACTCTGTGTTAAATCAAGGGGTGTGTAGCCGGTTCATGTAAACCCAACACAACAGAATTCAAGGCACTTACAACTTCACGTACAAAAGCATGACTTAGCGTGCAGCAATATCATGTATCAAGCCAAAGATACAATTCAACGCTTAATCGACATTGAACTTTCAACAATCCTCCAAGATATGAATCCTCTCCATCTACATTTGATCCTGCATCTACGGCCATGGTCAATTCCTCCATCGGCGTTCGCATCTACACCTACGGCTTGAAGTTGATCCGTCATTCTCCTCTCTAAAGACCGTCCTTTTGTCTCTACAGCACCACGTCTAATCGATATACAAGAGTTCCATATGTCCATATCCATCACTCATCGATTACGGTTGGTAATTTCTCTATGATCAATCAATTGTCTTCGATGCCAATTGCTTGACTCCCACGATTTGGTTCTACGATCCAATCATTCGACAACTTGTACTCTATGCATCGCTTTCTCCTACGTTGATGTCGACTCCATTCCCCCTCTCGGACGATCCTTGGCCATCCCCTCCGTGATACCAAGTATTGTTCAATAAATCCTCCATCGAGCCTTCCTCTCCAGTTCAATCGCTTCGTCTCATCCCTAATCATCTCATATAATTCGTCTCGACGATTGAACTGAAGCTATGCCTACATCAGCATTCATTTCTCCGCCTCCCGAGTCTCCTTTCAAGGATGCGTCAACTTGATTCACGCTGACACAATCGACTTCGATTCTCAACAAAGAATTCACGTCGTTGCCTTCCTACGACACTCAACCGATTCTTACGATTCAATCCCTTTGTCAGCGTTTGATATTTGATTCTGGAATCGATAGATCTTCTTCCTACCAAGTCAGAAATGAATCCCTTCCGATTCCATTTGTTTCTACGACACGACTCTTTGAGATTCTACGACAAGTCAATCAATTCCTTTATCAATTGATTCTCAGCAATTTGAATCATTGGTCTTCCTACGATAATCAATCGCCTCAACTACTACCATGAGTCTAAGTCTAAGACTATTTATGGTCAAGTTTCTATGCGTCGATTCTGACTCTCCAATCTCCTCTTGAAAGATACGAGTCTTTGATTTCACCCTAACGGATTCTTTGTTACCCCTTTGTTGATGATCAAGCTTAATTGCTTTGATTACTACTGCATGGCTCATCGATTGATTGATCCCAAACATTCAACTCCTCCTCTTGGACGACTCTGCATCCCATCCGCGATATCAAACAAGTATTGTCCAACCATTCCCTTCTTCTCATCGATCTCCCCTCCGTTGAGATCATCAATCAATACGTCTCATCGCTAATCAACTTGTTTGATTCTATTTGACGATTGAATTGAACCTAAGCCTACATTCAATTTCCACTATGATTGATTCGTTCGACTCAGTCGGTACTCAAGACAATCAATTTCTTGGACATCGTCACCACTTTTGTCTCCACAGACATTTGTTTTGTCTGTACGGCCCCTCTCTACATGATTCTCCAACTTGATTTGACAAGTTTCATCCGATTTACACCATGGTCGATCCCTTTGTCGACTGTCAATCCCTTCTCCTTGTTGATCTCCCCTCCGTTGAGATCCTTGACAATCTCAAACTCCAATAACGACTGATGGATCTTAGCATTTGTCCCCTTTGTTGACATTTCATTCTGTGATCTCTTCTCCTCAACGGAACATTCCACAATTGAATCTGAGACCATCTATGATCGAGCTTCTATGAATTGATTCGAATTCTCCAATCCACCATTCGGTCCACCGATCGAACGATACGTTTGATTCCGATTCGATCCACCGATCGAACAATACGTTTTACAATTCGCCAATCGCCCACTTATGATTGATTCCTTCCCTCGGTCTCTTTGCGTTTCTACGAGTCAATTCTGATTCTCCAATCAACTGGTTCTAAGATCAATTTTGGTTAATTGACTCATCAACTACATTCGGTTTTCAACTACACGCATCAATCTCTCTGCTTTACGAGTCAATCCTGATTCTCCAATCTCCGTTGATATTTGAGTCTCCTATCTACATCGTAATCGAGGGGTGTGCATCTTCATCCTTCCAAGTTAGATATAAATCCCCTCCGACTCCATTTGCTTCCACGCTAAATCAATTGACTATCGATGTTCCATTTCTTTCTAAGAGCAACTCCGATTAACCTTCTCATCGATTTCGCGACCACTACATACTCAAGCACCTCTCCTCCCTCATTGATGTCTCATACTTATTAAAATCTTCCGAGTTGATATCCAAGCTCATACTTAAGTTTTTTAGAGTTCTACAAGATGGAGAACCGACTTGTAATTCAACACTCCTTCACTAACAAGTGTTGAATCAAGGGGTGTGCTGTCGGTCAAAAATACACGTACTGTACTTACGTACGTTCTACAGGAATTATATCCATTCTACACTTGAAAAGTTACTTATACTCCTCCAGAGATAAAATGACTTCAAGTATCAAGATATCTACGTCACATCATGTGTTCTCTGTCTTATGACGAATTGCACATGATCTATGACCGGTTTCGACGTCCCTACATACAACACGAATAGCACAGGGATACCGGTCGATTACAAGAATAACACAGTAAAACTAAGAGCGTCTCTCTGAGCTCACTTCTCTTTAAATTTCAATTATCCTATACCTTTTGGTCGATTTTTAGAGTAACAACATCGTGTTCCTGGACAGGTTTTTAATGGACCTCGTACTCACCAGAAAGCTACCAGAAAGTTACCAGAAAGTTACCAGAATTGCTACCAGAATTCTGGTAGCTTTCTGGTAGATTTCTGGTAACTTTCTGGTAGCTTTCTGGTAGCCGGCCACGAGCTCTTTTCAAATGATCATTCTGGTCCCGGAACCATCTGGGATTAAATTTTTGATGTCTTTGGTTTACGTGTGAACTCTGCTGCAACTAACTCCCTGTTCACTCCCCGCATTTTGGAATTAATCACAGCCAGCAGCAAATCATTAGAACAAGGCAAAGAAGAAGACATGCGGAAGAAGTTGGTTCGAATATCAGAACCTCTGAGCCCTTTGAGCCCGGCTGATATCAGTTCCAATCTCAAGAGGCTCTCTATCAGTGGACCTGTTCAAATGATTACAGGATCCTTGCCGTATCCAATGCTCTCTGGTCGATGGGAGGTATGGGATCACAACCTCAAGATCTTGAATGGATTCTGTTTGATGAGGATGCTTCTTCATAGTGGAACCAAGGAAACTCACTATTCTTTGAATTGGGTAGATCCTTGGACATTGAAAATCAAGCTCAAGTGGCCTGTTTTCATGCAAAATGCTCTGTGTATGACTGGATTGGATATTTGTACCGATCAGAATGGCAACACGATTGAAAATTATCCAGAATGTCACCAAGTGTATACAGCTATGGGGAAAAACTCAAGGAACTTGGAAGACGATGATGGCTATGTTTATTCGGAAGGCTTGTTTCGATTCATGAAGCCAATGAACCAATCTCAAGACAAGTATAAGGCAGAGGTCTTTGAATGTCCAGTGGATGCAAATGGTAACAGAGGCACTATCCTCCAGATCTTATTCCTAGCAAAGAATGAAGAAAAAAAGTCATTTACATCTCCTGTTGCAATCAAGCAATCTACCATTCGATTTACGAAGTAGTAAGTTTCACCAGCAAGTGCAGCAGCAGCTCCAAGCACAGCTCAGGCAACAGCAGAGGCTCCAAGCACAGCTCAGGCAACAGCAGAGGCTCCAGGAGCAACTCTGACAGCAGCAGCAGCAGCAGCAGCAGCAGCGGATGAGACCTCTGGCAGATAATGTCACTATCAGTAGCAAGAGGGCAAAAACTAACACTTCTGCTGCCGCTGCTGTCACTTCTCCTCAGCCTAATCCTAGTACTAGGACTCGCGATAAATGACTAGTAGTAGTAGTACTAGGTGCCAGCAATGCCAGCACCAACAATTTGTCCTCCTTCGATTTAACTGATTCCTCAATAGCTTCTTCTGGAATCGATCCAATCAAGACCTTCCTTGAAGCAAAATCCCATCTAGATGATCTTCAAAAGTATTTGTTTCAGTGGAAACACGAGCAAGAAGAATAAGTTTTGTACGTTAATTCCTTTACAAAATAGCAGACATTCTCTCTAGCAAGAAGTAAAACCACCATACTAGTAGTAGCTAGCTATTTCTATTAACGCTAGTAGTACTTTTATAGGACGAGTGTTCGGTTTTGGTGTTCGCTTTTTTGTTAAGAGGGGACCAACTTGCCGTACGATTCAAAGCAACCTCGTCGTCATTTGACAAAGAATCGCCCACGCGGGGCAGGCAACTTGTTCCGTTGGAAGAGTTGGAGAGATAGGTGTGTTAGTAATGTTAATAGAAATTGGTGCAGTAGTAGTTTTTTTTCTTGCTATAGAGGAAGCATACTATTTTATTGAGGCTTATAAGTAGTTTACATCGTATTCAAGTCCATCATCAAAGGTGGTCTCCCCACTTGCAAACTTGAGCTGTGTAATTACAGCAACAGCATTGAAACACATTCCATGCTTCTGCATCATTCCTTGCCTATTTGGTTTCATGTGTCGGAAGTGAGTGGTAAGAACATTGAATATCTTCAATCTACCGTTTACTGTTTCATGTTGTGCTCTGGCGTTTGCTTTCATCTTCCTTTGTTTACTTGTCATCCCCATATCTGGAAGCTTCACCATCTTATCATCCCCCTTGTAGCCCCGATCAACCTCTACACCTTCGTCATCATGCAGTAGTGTACTCAATCCTTCTTTGAATATTGTTGCATCATTTGCACTTCCAACAAATGGTCCATTGATCCAAACAATCCATCCTGTCTTCAAGCAGACTCCAACTTTGTACTTAATACCGGGTCAATTCAGTTTGTGCAAATACACCATCAAATCTGTTGCCAAGACAGATCACGACATCCTTCAGATTGGCAATCTGCTCAATAAAGTACCAAGCCCACTTGGAAAAGGTCTTGGCAGAGGGCCATCCGGTAATAGAACAGTGGATCTCCACAGTCGAATACACCTTCAGGTGAATAAGAGCCCACAGCAAATGCATTGGTTCTCCGCCGGATTCTATAGGTCCTCGATCTACAACAACCCTATTCCAAACATCTACCACTATGGTACCGGATGCTCCGAAACACGCTTTAAATCTCCTGATGACATCTCTGGAATTCCATTTGCGCCTTTCTGGCCATCGAAAGACTTCTCTTGCCATGCGCTCAATGGTCTCTTCTGTTAGTATCATTCTTTGCTGGGAGCTGAGTGTCTTGTTTTGTTGAGGATGCCGTGGGTTTTGAGTTTGCTAGGGCTACGTACTGTTAAGAGCTCCTCGTAGAACACTACCATGAAGCTACCATGAAGCTACCATGAAGCTACCAGAAAGCTACCAGAAAGCTACCAGAAAGCTACCAGAAAGCTACCATGATCCTGGACCCTTCCGAATCAGCTTTTTTACCCCGCGCGCGCGTGATTTTTGGTGAATAGTTAGTGCAATGAAACACGACTGACTGAATGAAAAGTTCTCAGTCACCAACCCTGCTGGCGATCTTCGATAGATTCAATATCGGTTCTGTATGATATTATATTATTTAATTGTCATTGTTACATGCATGCCACTTCTCAACGGTCGCGAAATTGAATCGTGTTCCTGGGCAGGTTTTTTATGGACCTTGTACTCACCAGAAAGCTACCAGAAAGTTACCAGAAAGTTACCAGAATTGCTACCAGAATTCTGGTAGCTTTCTGGTAGATTTCTGGTAACTTTCTGGTAGCTTTCTGGTAGCTTTCTGGTAGCTTTCTGGTAGCCAGCCACGAGCTCTTTTCAAATTTATTCTGGTCCCGGAACAATCTGGGATTAAATTTTTGATGTCTTTGGTTTACGTGTGAGCTCTGCTGCAACTAACTCCCTGGTCACTCCCCACATTTTGGAATTGTCACAGCCGGCAGCAAATCATTTTTTCTTCTTTCTTCCCCCCAACAATGGCAAGAAATGCTGGAAAGAGAGGAGGATCAAAGCAATTAGACCAAGAGAAGCATCCAGAGATTGTATACAACCGTCTAGAACTTTCAAAGCGCCTTGCTTGTCTTAACTTCTGGCTTCATTTGAATATTGAGGGGGAAGAGGGTTGGTCGCCAACTGAGAAGCCAGGCTCAATCTGGAAGTATAGGAGCTCTAACTACATCAGGCAAAACATCAAAGAATCAAGCTGGGCAAAGATTGGAAAGGTAAGAATCCCCCTCCTGCTGTTTGGTATTGTTTGGGCTGTTTGGAATCACCTCTCACGTTTCAATTACTAGGCTATGGCCACCCTCGCACAGGATCTGCAAAAGAGAGGAATCAAGCTAGTTGACCCTTTACAACAACACCGAGACCGTTGCTCATCAATCTTAGGAAACAAGCCTTCTTTGCCAGAGGATTCAGATGCAGAATCATCTTCAGACGCATCATCGTACTATCAAGAAGAAGAAGAAGAAGAAGACATGCCGAAGAAGTCGGTTCGAATATCAGAAACTCTGAGCCCTTTGAGCCCGGCTGATATCAGTTCCAATCTCAAGAGGCTCTCCATCAGTGGACCTGTTCAAACAATTACAGGATCCTTGCCATATCCAATGCTCTCTGGTTGATGGGAGGTATGGGATCACAACCTCAAGATCTTGAATGGATTCTGTTTGATGAGGATGCTTCTTCATAGTGGAACCAAGGAAACTCACTATTCTTTGAATTGGGTAGATCCTTGGACATTGAAAATCAAGCTCAAGTGGCCTGTTTTCATGCAAAATGCTCTGTTTGTGACTGGATTGGATACTCGTACCGATCAGAATGGCAACACGATTGAAAATTATCCAGAAGGTCACCAAGTGTACACCGCTATGGGGAAAAACTCAAAGAACTTGGAAGACGATGATGGCTATGTTTATTTGGAAGGCTTGTTTCGATTCATAAAGCCAATGGACCAATCTCAAGACAAGTATAAGGCAGAGGTCTTTGAATGTCCAGTGGATGCAAATGGTAACAGAGGCACTATCCTCCAGATCTTATTCCTAGCAAAGAATGAAGAAAAAAAGCCATTTACATCTCCTGTTGCAATCAAGCAATCTACCATTCAATTTAGTAAGTTTCACCAGCAAGTGCAGCAGCAGCTCAAAGCGCAGCTCGCGCAACAGCAGAGGCTTAAAGCACAGCTTGCGCAACAGCAGAGGCTCCAGGAGCTACTCCGACAGCAGCAGCAACAGCAGCAGCAGCAGCAGCGGATGAGACCTCTGGCAGATAATGTCACTATTAGTACTAGTAGCAAGAGGGCAAAAACTAACACTTCTGCTGCCGCTGCTGTCACTTCTCCTCAGCCTAATCCTAGTACTATGACTCACGATGAATGACTACTAGTAGTAGTAGGTGCCAGCGATGCCAGCACCACCAGTTCCTCCTTCCATTCAACTGATTCCTCAATAGCTTCTTCTGGAATCGATCCAATCAAGACCTTCCTTGAAGCAAAATCCCATCTAGATGATCTTCAAAAGTATTTGTTTCAGTGGGAACACGAGCAAGAAGAATAAACGTTCTATCCTTCACAAAATAGCAGACATTCTCTCTAGCAAGAAGTAAAACTAGTAGTACTGTAGTAGCTACCTATTTCTATTAACGCTAGTAGTAGTAGTACTGTACTAGTCAAAGCAAAATCGCAATCAAAATTGCAATCAAAATTGAACCCAAACCGGAACCCAAAGGGGCAGGCGCCTTTTTTGCACCTCGAGAACACCTCCGGTTGGAAGAGTTGAAGAGATAGGTGTGTTAGTAATGTTAATAGAAATTGGTGCAGTAGTTTTTTCTTGCTAGAGAGGAAGTCTACTATTTTATTGAGGCTTAGAAGTAGTTTACATCATATTCAAGTCCATCGTCAAAGGTGGTCTCACCACTTGCAAACTTGAGCTGTGTAATTACAGCAACAGCATTGAAACACATTCCATGCTTCTGCATCATTCCTTGCCTATTTGGTTTCATGTGTCGGAAGTGAGTGGTAAGAACATTGAATATCTTCAATCTACTGTTTATTGTTTCATGTTGTGCTCTGGTGTTTGCTTTCATCTTCCTTTGTTTACTTGTCATCCCCATATCTGGAAGCTTCACCATCTTATCATCCCCCTTGTAGCCCCGATCAACCTCTACACCTTCGTCATCGTGCAGTAGTGTACTCAATCCTTCTTTGAATATTGTTGCATCATTTGCACTTCCAACAAATGGTCCATTGATCCAAACAATCCATCCTGTCTTCAAGCAGACTCCAACTTTGTACTTAATACCGGGTCCATTCAGTTTGTGCAAATACATCTGCCGGGAGAAAGGCCATGGCTCATAGGCAGGACAGTCAGTTCCATCTACACTTATGAAACAGTTTGTTGTTGCGATTTCATTCAGACCATCAAATCTGTTGCCACGACAGATCACATCATCCTTCAGATCCGCAATCCGCTCAATAAAGTACCAAGCCCACTTGGAAAAGGTCTTGGCAGAGGGCCATCTGGTAATAGAACAGTGGATCTCCACAGT
The DNA here is from genome assembly GCA_037355745.1 of Pseudo-nitzschia multiseries. Taxonomy (NCBI): domain Eukaryota; phylum Bacillariophyta; class Bacillariophyceae; order Bacillariales; family Bacillariaceae; genus Pseudo-nitzschia; species Pseudo-nitzschia multiseries. The sequence goes on along the minus strand of CM074788.1, from coordinate 12,515,830 downwards.
CGAATACACCTTCAGGTGAATAAGAGCCCACAACAAATGCTTTGGTTCTCCACCGGATTCTATAGGTCCTTGATCTACAATCCTATTCCAAACATCTGCCACTATGGTACCGGATGCTCCGAAACACGCTTTCAATCTCCTAACGACGTCTCTGGAATTCCATTTGCGCCTTTCCGGCCATCGAAGGACTTCTCTTGCGACTCGCTCAATGGTCTCTTCTGTTACCATTCTTGTTTGCTGGGAGCTGAGTGTCTTGTTTTGTTGAGGATGCAAGGGTTTTAAGTTTGCTAGTAGGAGGGCTACGTACTGTTAGGAGCTCCTTGTAGAACACTACCAGAAAGCTACCAGAAAGCTACCAGAAAGCTACCAGAAAGCTACCAGAAATCTACCAGAAAGCTACCAGAAATCTACCAGAAAGCTACCATGATCCTGGTAGCTTTCAGGTAGCTTTCTGGTAAGTTCATGGTTACTTGGTGGTTCTCATAACACGCGATGCTCTACTACGACTTAGCGGTTATCTGTCCGTTGAGTCAGTTTGACCCTGTCCGTTGAGAATGGGTTAGTCTGTTTAGTAATATTCTGGCGAAACACGATTAAATCTACGAAGCACTTTTTACTTCTTATTCAGGGTCCAGTAACCAGTGTGTAGCAAGCAAGAATGGTACTAAACTGCTTGGTTGCCAGCTGGTTGCGCGCACGCGCAGTAAAAAAGCTGATTCGGAAGGGTCCTGGTAGCTTTCTGGTAGTAGCTTTCTGGTAGCTTTCTGGTAATTACTTCTTGGTTCGTCTCATAAAACGCGATGGGGGGTATCATACTACGACTTAGCGGTTATCTGTCCGTTGAGTCAGTTTGACCCTGTCCATTGAGAATGGGTTAGTCCGTTTAGTAATATTCTGCCAAAACTATCCACGATTAAATCTATGAAGTACTTATTCAGTAACCAGTGTGTAGCAAGCAAGAGTAGAACTAAAACTGCTTGCTGGTTGCCAGCTAGTTGCGCTGCCTTGCGCAGTAAAAAAGCTGATTCGGAAGGGTCCTGACCCAGAAGTATTTCGGGAATGACCCAATGCGAGGGAAAATCGAAAAAGAATGAATCATCTGTCGTCATCGTGGATCCAATCAATCGTTTCCATTCGTTGTTGTCCCATTCGAACCACAACAACGAAAGACGTCGTCATCAGCAATACCGTTATACCATTATGGATACGTACCGGTATGTCTTTGCTACCGGTATCGGAGTGGTTAGTGTACCGTACTATCACCCTATCTCTTAGACACAAAACAATACTGTAATACCAACAACGAGACACTTTGCCTCCTATCGTACGATACGATACTCGTATCTAACAGACACAAACCACCGTTGACACGCCACAATTGACAATGGCATCCTTTTGGATCGGAAAAACTCCACGGTGGAATGCACCGTTCCATCGTGCAATCGCGCCGTTGTTGTTGTTGTTGCTGCTGCTGTTTATCGCCGGAGTGGAAGCCTTTCGACCAAGCCTCCCGGTTCCGTTCCGAGCGCATCAACCACAGCAACAGCATCAACGATTACAACACACGTCGCAACACACGTCGCAATCACAACCACAACCACAACGACGACGACGACGACCCCTCGCCACCACCATTACTGCTCGCATGTGCATCTGCGTCGATTGCCAGTGGGTTGCCTCCTGCAAGGCCTATCACTTCGTGGAAACCAAGCACAAGCAACCGCTCATGTCCGAAGCTCCCACCTTTTTGCCCCGGGAGGGATCTCCCACCATTCAGGTCAACATACGGACCGAACCCCGGGACAATCGGGAACGGCGGCTGTGGATGGATCGAGTGCAAGCGCAGGAAGACGAAGACGAGCACAAGCAGGAACAGGATCAGGATCAGGAACACGAACGGGCACCGTCCGGGGATCGGGACGACGGTGATGCCAATGCCACTGTCGATGACGCGACGAACAGCGACAGCGACAGCGACAACGACAACCCGGTAGTCTCGATCCCTGGGGAATCGTCCGGGGGAACTTCGATCGAATCCGTGGTCGTCACCAACACTATCACGACCATCGAATACGACGTGGTGGAGTGCGAGGATTTCGTCCTCGACAAGGGCTGCTGGGTTCGAAACATGCCGGACGAAATCAAAACGGTCAACCCGGGCTTTGTGCCCACCTAACTAATTAGCTAACTAATTACCAACGCGAAGGAATGTAATGCGGCGGTATGCGGTGGAGTGGAATCGAATCGAATCGAGAATGATGGACCGCGAAGGAAGAATGGATCGGAATCGATGAAAGGAAACACAGTAATTCACTACAGTACAATATACTTGCAGTCGTATCGATCGGAAGGAGGCAAATGGGCAAGTTTTGTCCGTCGAGAGGACGGTGCAGGACGCAACGCAATGCAACGGTGTTATCCAACGATCCAATGTCGACTCTGGTTTCGATCCGATCGATCCAATCGATCTATTGTGTCATTGAAGGACGGACGATGTTTAGAGCTGCGAATTATGCCGCACGGCAACAAGGGGCGTTTTCGGATGCCAGTACAAAAATCGCGCTTCGATCCCGTTCCGTTCCAGTGCGATTGGAATAGGCACGTGCAGTGTAATGCAGTTCGGTTTAGCTCAGCTCAGCTCAGCTCAGCCCTCGTCGCACAGAATAGTCACCGCCACCTCGATGCGATGCGATGCGATGCGATGCGATGCGATACGAAAAGGACGGAAAACAAACAGAGACGACGAACAAAAACAATTTGTTCTGTTCTGTTCCGTTCAGTTCTAAACGAATGGATGGTTGTAAGCAACCGACAGAAAGCTCGTACCTCATTGATGGGACGAAACGTAGGGAGAAAAGCACCCCGTGCAATACAATAGAAAGTCGCACACTAACAACCAAGAATATATTGTCAACGGCGTTGCGTGTACATGTAGTAATGATATTGTGATAACACACAAATAATAATGAAATACCGTACAATAATATTATACGAAGTAATAATTTTATAAAAAGTAATAATATACGTGTTATACAACATATGAGTATCGGATGACAAAATTTCGCAAACCCTCAAAACTCGAGGAAAAAATCCAAAATGTACGGAACTCGATTGAACCGAATTGAACCGACCGGCAAGCGGGTTTCACGAGTGTGGGAAGATACCAAAGAACGCAATCGCGCGATGGTATGGTATGGTATGGTATGGTACCGCATCGTTCGCTGGTTGTGTTTACACCTACCGCCATATATATACCGGTAATCACGTGCCGGTGCTGGGTGGATCACACACCACGAAAAATTCTTGCCGGCAGCACGGACAAAGAGTGGGAACGTGGTCGTGGCACACCCTGTGGATCTGAAGGGAAGTGCTCCTGCTGCTGATCATCGTGCTTGTGTTTGTGTTTGTGTTTGCACGGGTTATGTGGGGAGGATTGTGGTGGCACCGATGCTGTCGCCGCACTTCCGGGGAGGGAGGGGGTTCCGGGCAATAGTGATCCCTCCTCCGGATCTCGGCCCAAAAGGCCCCGACGGCGACACCCGTATACCATTCCAGCAGGCACCGGTGGTGAAACACGTGCGGGCAGTCCGGATTCGACGACCAGGTCACGGTTTGGTAGGCCTCGAAGGCCTCGAGGCAGATCGCGCAGCCCCGTTCCGACGGGAGGTTGCGGAGGAATCGGGATTGCAATTGGGATTGCGACTGCGCAGCATCGTGTGCCGTGTGCCCCGGGAGCGGGACGAGGATAGCCGAGGAATGGTTCCGAATCTGTTGGTTGTTGTCGTTGTCGTTGTCGTTGTTGCTGTCGCCATTACTATTGTTTTGGTCCGTTTCGATGCCGCCACTTGGATGCTCCCCGTTGATCTCGTTCTCTTCCTCCGAATGACCGTTGCGTTGTCGTTGCATCTCGATGTCGCCATCATCGAAAGAGATATCCTCACTGCCTTCCGTAAGATCCTCCGATGGTATCATTCCGATGGCACAAAAATCTTTGGAAGTAGCCTCGAATGCCGTATCCTCCTCTTCCTCTTCGCTGTCGCTCTCGCCGTCTTTGAGAATGGCGGACTTAAAAAGAATGTACCACAATTTGAATCAAGATTGACAAGATGACAGCAATTGTCAGCCACAAAATTGATTGGGAACATTCATTAAAACGAAAATCTCAAAAACGAGGGAAACGAACACGATAGTTCCCTCACCATACTGTAGTCCTTCATGAGCCCCAAGAGATAGATCTCACGAATCGTGTTCGCGAGTTTGTCCGACAGGGCCTGCCGCTGAACCTCGTCGCGCAACCGTCGTTTTCTTCGATAGGTTTTCCAAATCGGCAGAAAAAAGAGAAGGAAAAGAGGCAATATGCACGTGAAAAAGACAACCACGCAGCCCGCATCAAAAAATTCGCCAGCAACATGTAAAGGACTGTTTGCATCATCTTCAAACTTGTTTCTTGTGTTACCAATCGAAGGTGCGCTCGTGTTCGGGGGATAATGGAGGTCGCCGCCATATCCACGAAACTCATCCATGCTGTCGAGGAGATTCATGATGGCGCAATAATTTGCAACAACGACTGGTGTCAGATCGATTGGATTGGATTGGATTGGATTGAATTGATTGGACTAGATTGGATTCGATTGGATTCTGAAGTCTGTCGTTTGTTTTCAAGGCGACAAAAGTAGAACAAACGATTGATGTGATAGCGGTTAACATGCGGCACGGCTATTGTTTTCGCGGACTCTGACGGCATCATTGAGACCTTGTGCAAGACAAACGCCGCCTGCATGATAGAATTTCTTACATGTTATCAGTTCTATGGTGAGTAGGTGATTGGGTGATTTTATTCTCTCGAAAAATGCCTTAATTCTTGTGGACGTTGTCATGACCACCGCTCCTAACTTCTCACATTTTCAAAGGAAGTTTTCACATACGAAGTAATGTGTTGATTCCTTCTAAAATCAAATCACCATCTCATTCCGACATTTTTTAATGCAAAAAAATGCTGAGATCTCATTTTCCCGGAGCGGCTCTTAATTTGAATTTTTATTCGAAAATTCTTTTCCCCCGACAACAAGTTTGCATGGTTAGCCTTAGGTAGGGTAAATTCTTTTCCCATGACTAGAAGTTTGTATTGGTATGGTAATAATGATAATAAAAATACGGTAGTACTGTACATACCGGTAGTACAAAGTAAGTTCTTTTTAGTGTTCGTAAAATTATTTATTTTCACTTCGCAAAATTTCGCGAAATTTCGCGAAATTTTCGTATTGTAGTATTTACAGTAGAACCTGTTCTGGTTGATTTCCTAAAATTTCCCGAAAATTTGCAGGATTACGTTTTCATTCTTATTCTTTTACAAACAATTTAAGTTTCTTGAATCACATCAGGAGTCATAATTTTAGAGGGGTGCAGTACACAGTCCGTCTGTCATCTGTTTTTGCTGCATGATAAGAGAAGAAAAAATGAAGGTCTATGAGGAAACCATGATGGTTAGATTTTTGAAAAAACGTCCCCAGCTAGTACTTTTTAAACCCTCATTTTTCATCGTACTTAGGTGGGACCCTTCCGAATCAGCTTTTTTACTGCGCGCGCGCGCAACCAGCTGGCAACCAAGCAGTTTAGTACCACTCTTGCTTGCTACACACTGGTTACTGGACCCTGAATAAGAAGTACAAAGTACTTCGTAGATTTAATCGTGTTTCGCCAGAATATTACTAAACAGACTAACCCATTCTCAACGGACAGGGTCAAACTGACTCAACGGACAGATAACCGCTAAGTCGTAGTAGAGCATCGCGTGTTATGAGAACCACCAAGTAACCATGAACTTACCAGAAAGCTACCTGAAAGCTATCAGGATCATGGTAGCTTTCTGGTAGCTTTCTGGTAGCTTTCTGGTAGCTTTCTGGTAGCTTTCTGGTAGTGTTCTACGAGGAGCTCCTAACAGTACGTAGCCCTCCTACTAGCAAACTCAAAACCCTTGCATCCTCAACAAAACAAGACACTCAGCTCCCAGCAAACAAGAATGGTAACAGAAGAGACCATTGAGCGAGTCGCAAGAGAAGTCCTTCGATGGCCGGAAAGGCGCAAATGGAATTCCAGAGACGTCATTAGGAGATTGAAAGCGTGTTTCAGAGCATCCGGTACCATAGTGGCAGATGTTTGGAATAGGATTGTAGATCGAGGACCTATAGAATCCGGTGGAGAACCAAAGCATTTGTTGTGGTGGGCTCTTATTCACCTGAAGGTGTATTCGACTGTGGAGATCCACTGTTCTATTACCGGATGGCCCTCTGCCAAGACCTTTTCCAAGTGGGCTTGGTACTTTATTGAGCGGATTGCGGATCTGAAGGATGATGTGATCTGTCTTGGCAACAGATTTGATGGTCTGAATGGAATCGCAACAACAAACTGTTTCATAAGTGTAGATGGAACTGACTGTCCTGCCTATGAGCCATGGCCTTTCTCCCGGCAGATGTATTCGCACAAACTGAATGGACCCGGTATTAAGTACGAAGTTGGAGTCTGCTTGAAGACAGGATGGATTGTTTGGATCAATGGACCATTTGTTGGAAGTGCAAATGATGCAACAATATTCAAAGAAGGATTGAGTACACTACTGCATGATGACGAAGGTGTAGAGGTTGATCGGGGCTACAAGGGGGATGATAAGATGAAGCTTCCAGATATGGGGATGACAAGTAAACAAAGGAAGATGAAAGCAAACGCCAGAGCACAACATGAAACAGTAAATGGTAGATTGAAGATATTCAATGTTCTTACCACTCACTTCAGACACATGAAACCAAATAGGCAAGGAATGATGCAGAAGCATGGAATGTGTTTCAATGATGTTGCTGTAATTACACAGCTCAAGTTTGCAAGTGGTGAGACCACCTTTGATGATGGACTTGAATATGATGTAAACTACTTCTAAGCCTCAATAAAATAGTATACTTCCTCTCTAGCAAGAAAAAAACTACTGCACCAATTTCTATTAACATTACTAACACACCTATCTCTCCAACTCTTCCAACCGGAGTTGTTCTCGAGGTGCAAAAAAGGCGCCTGCCCCTTCGGGTTCCGGTTCGGGTTCAATTCCGATTGCAATTTTGATTGCGATTTTGCTTTGACTAGTACAGTACTACTAATACTAGCGTTAATAGAAATAGGTAGCTACTACAGTACTACTAGTTTTACTTCTTGCTAGAGAGAATGTCTGCTATTTTGTGAAGGATAGAACATTTATTCTTCTTGCTCGTGTTCCCACTGAAACAAATACTTTTGAAGATCATCTAGATGGGATTTTGCTTCAAGGAAGGTCTTGATTGGATCGATTCCAGAAGAAGCTATTGAGGAATCAGTTGAATCGAAGGAGGAACTGGTGGTGCTGGCATCACTGGCACCTACTACTACTAGTAGTCATTCATCGCGAGTCATAGTACTAGGATTAGGCTGAGGAGAAGTGACAGCAGCGGCAGCAGAAGTGTTAGTTTTTGCCCTCTTGCTACTAGTACTAATAGTGACATTATCTGCCAGAGGTCTCATCCGCTGCTGCTGCTGCTGCTGCTGCTGCTGCTGCCGGAGTAGCTCCTGGAGCCTCTGCTGTTGCGCAAGCTTTGCTTTAAGCCTCTGCTGTTGCGCGAGCTGCGCTTGGAGCTGCTGCTGCACTTGCTGGTGAAACTTACTGAATGGAATGGTAGATTGCTTGATTGCAACAGGAGATGTAAATGGCTTTTTTTCTTCATTCTTTGCTAGGAATAAGATCTGGAGGATAGTGCCTCTGTTACCATTTGCATCCACTGGACATTCAAAGACCTCTGCCTTATACTTGTCTTGAGATTGGTCCATTGGCTTTATGAATCGAAACAAGCCTTCCGAATAAACATAGCCATCATCGTCTTCCAAGTTCTTTGAGTTTTTCCCCATAGCGGTGTACACTTGGTGACATTCTGGATAATTTTCAATCGTGTTGCCATTCTGATCGGTATGAGTATCCAATCCAGTCACAAACAGAGCATTTTGCATGAAATCAGGCCACTTGAGCTTGATTTTCAATGTCCAAGGATCTACCCAATTCAAAGGATAGTGAGTTTCCTTGGTTCCACTATGAAGAAGCATCCTCATCAAACAGAATCCATTCAAGATCTTGAGGTTGTGATCCCATACCTCCCATCGACCAGAGAGCATTGGATACGGCAAGGATCCTGTAATCATTTGAACAGGTCCACTGATGGAGAGCCTCTTGAGATTGGAACTGATATCAGGGCTCAAAGGGCTCAGAGGTTCTGATATTCAAACCGACTTCTTCGGCATGTCTTCTTCTTCTTCTTGTTGTTCTTGATAGTACGATGATGCGTCTGAAGATGATTCTACATCTGAATCCTCTGGCAAAGAAGGCTTGTTTCCTAAGATTGATGAGCAACGGTCTCGGTGTTGTTGTAAAGGGTCAACTAGCTTGATTCCTCTCTTTTGCAGATCCTGTGCGAGGGTGGCCATAGCCTAGTAATTGAAACGTGAGAGATGATTCCAAACAGCCCAAACAATACCAAACAGCAGGAGGGGGATTCTTACCTTTCCAATCTTTGTCCAGCTTGATTCTTTGATGTTTTGCCTGATGTAGTTAGAGCTCCTATACTTCCAGATTGAGCCTGGCTTCTCAGTTGGCGACCAACCCTCTTCCCCCTCAGTATTCAAATGAAGCCAGAAGTTAAAACAAGCAAGGCGCTTTGAAAGTTCTAGACGGTTGTATACAATCTCTGGATGCTTCTCTTGGTCTAATTGCTTTGATCCTCCTCTCTTTCCAGCATTTCTTGCCATTGTTGGGGGGAAGAAAGAAGAAAAAATTATTTGCTGCCGGCTGTGACAATTCCAAAATGTGGGGAGTGACCAGGGAGTTAGTTGCAGCAGAGCTCACACGTAAACCAAAGACATCAAAAATTTAATCCCAGATGGTTCCGGGACCAGAATAAATTTGAAAAGAGCTCGTGGCTGGCTACCAGAAAGCTACCAGAAAGCTACCAGAAAGCTACCAGAAAGTTACCAGAAATCTACCAGAAAGCTACCAGAATTCTGGTAGCAATTCTGGTAACTTTCTGGTAGCTTTCTGGTAGCTTTCTGGTGAGTACGAGGTCCATAAAAAACCTGCCCAGGAACACGATTCAATTTCGCGACCATTGAGAAGTGGCATGCGTGTAACAATGACAATTAAATAATATAATATCACACAGAACCGATATTGAATCTATTGAAGCTCGCCAGCAGGGTTGCTGACTGAGAACTTTTCATTCAGTCAGTTGTGTTTCATTGTACTAACCCGCGCGCGGGGTAAAAAAGCTGATTTGGAAGGTTCCGGCACGGCCGTCGGAGCAAGTGCACGTGCTCTCCTCTACGATCCATGGTGTTACGCGAGTAACAAACGAGGGAGGAGGTGGAAGGTTGGTTCCTGGAGTTGACGGAGCATTTGCCTGAACGAGGTGCGGTACTACAGAATGAACAAGGTGAATGGTAGTGTAATCCTGATGGAGGATTGCAGGTCTGAAAGGGATTGGAGGCTGCTTTGCAGCTTGAAGTTGAGCAATGGCGGGCATGGTGGGGTAGCGGCTGTTACTGTAGGTTTTTAGATATTTTATTGATACAAAATTTCAAAATGATATTGCAATTGAATTCAATATGAACTACGCTGTGGATGAGATTGTGTGCTATTGAGTTTTAGTGTCTACGATGACTTTGAGGAGATACTTCCAGATGCTTCTCAGCTAGTTCTGTGTTATGATTGAAAAAGAACTGGGTTCTTCGATAATTGGAATTTGGGTGAGACTTCAGGGAGAAGATTTTCTTGATGTTTGAATTTGATTGAACAATGCCTGATGACCGGGAATGTGTCAGTAACTCATGACTGATGGAGTGTGTCAATGATGCATTGACTGGGCTGATGAAGTGTGTCAGTGACTCGTGACTGAAGTGTCTGTGCGTTGCTCAAGGCAAAGCACGGAACAACCAAATCAAAATCCATAAATGAAATGAAAAAATGAAATGGGTGATTCCCAAAATAGTCTGGGTAGGGACCCAGATTTTTGTATTTTGGGAATGAAAATCACCCTCCCCAGATTTTGGCTAAAGTCTCATTTTTGGAATGAGGAATTTGAAATTGGTATTTAAATAAGCAAGCACATGCGCAAAAGATGTGTTCAGTTAAATAATTAACATGCGCGCGCATTATTTAACATGTGATTTGATTCCGAAGGAAATCTGGGGAGGGACCCAGAAACCGGTCAATGTGACGGGTTTCCTCTTCTTGGTCAAAATGGTACAGAATCGAATCTGGGACCCTACCCAGATTAAAGCTGGGTCGCTACCCAGACTATTTCGGGAATCACCCGAATAAAATAATCATACAGTGAGTGATTCCCACCAATGATAAAGTAATAAAAGTTTGCGACCAAAGTAATAAGTCTATTCACATAGTGCATAGATTTATTAACTATTGAATATAATTTGGCAGTCGAGACTGTCTCGACTTTCAAAACTTTATTGACTGAATAAAAACAGAATAAACTCCAACGGAATCTTAAAATCATACTGAAATCAAATATTTTAGTCCCCAACACACAAATCAATCATGTGTGCACCTCTTGCACCTCTGTTGCCGGGCATGCTTGCATGCTATTTTTGGTGATCATCACTAATTTTGGCCAGATGAAAAATTGCAAACAAAGAAAGTCCGGAAAGAAAGACGAACAGCAAACAGTAACAACAGCAGTACAACTTGTCTCTCCAGCACATTAGACAGCAGGGCACCACCACCAATGACCTCCTACACTACTGTTGCTGCTCTTGTTGGGTTTGCTAGATTATTAGTAGACAAATTGGACTATGAATTGATCTAGATTCAATTCGGCTGCTCGTCACATCCAAGCCTGAGTTGGAGAACACGTTTGCTTCCATTAGAGCTATCCTACCATGTGGAACAGATGACTGGGATGATGTTGCAGACCTGCAAGCTAAAACATTTCCTGCAAGGGATGGTGATTCCATTTGCAACAAATTCAATTGATTGCACTGGAACAAGGCGCCAATAGGCAATCCAAACATGAGATGGGACATTGAGGAGGCAAAGGAACTCCTCAGACTGATAGGTGACAAATCACGCATTACAGATGGAGAAGATAGGTATGATGTTGAAAGAAATGAGTTTACTCCTCCTCCTCCTCCTGCTGCTGCTGCTGCTGCTGCTGCTACAACTCAACCAGTACCACATTTACTTGGTCAACCAACTCAACCAACACAACCACTTCTACTTGGTCAACCAACTCAACCAACTCAACAAGTTACACAGTTCAAAGAAGTTAGTACCATTAGTACTAGCAAGAAGAGACATTATGTCGGACGTACAATTGCAAAGGAGATGAATCAAAGATGATGAATACAATTGCTCAAGTATTAAAGCTTCAGCAGCAGGCATTGGAACAACAGCAACGATATCAGGAAAAGGCAGATGAAGAAAGGAAGGTGTTGGTGCAGACACTCCTTGCTCAACTTGGCGCCGGTGGTAGTGGTAGTGCGACCTCTCCTCCTAGTGTTGGTGTCGGTCGTGGTCCTCCTACTAGTGTCAGCATCGGTTGTGGTCCTGTTGGCATCGGTCATGGTCCTATTACTCCACAGGTTCTTACTACTCCCCAAGTTACTAATGTTACTAGTAATACTGAAGGGAAGCTCAGAAGAAAAGTAAACAGCCTCCAGCATTGTGACAACAGCAGTGACAGCAGCAGCAGGGGTGACGATTCGTTGACCTTGATTAGTTAGGAATCATGAATACGAATCAAATCGATACTAGTAGAGTCAAATCGATCAATTAGTTAGTTAGTTAAAATAGTAAAAACTCAACAACATCACCAACATTGCTCCAGACAGAAACTTAGCCTACAAAGACAATAGAAAAACTCTATTGCAACACCTTAAAAGAGTGATCCAAAACCACTAGAGGTGCGCTGGAGCAAAATTATTTGGTCGTATTGTCGACTGCTCTAAATACTGCTATAATCGATCGATTTGGCAAACTAATCGAATCTAATTCTTAACTACCTGCTCTAAATAACGCTAATTTGTAACTACTATTGATGATTATCTAATTTCCTAATGTAATCAATCGACTTGTAATCAATCAATTGGACTCTAAAATACATCATTTGCCATTTCAGTTGGTACCAAATCGTACGAGAAGAAGCCATACGACTTGAAACCTTCAGTCTGACTCATGTAGGTGTTGAGTATGGTGTTGATTCCAACCTTAGCTGTCTGGAAGTTATACAACAACAAGACAAGCTTCAGAATAATCCTCCTGTCTCTTGTTTCTTCCAGCAACATGCTATCTTTGAGTCAAGGGAACCCACCTTGGATCTGTCTCATCCCCCATTCAGATATCTGTCTAACGCTAGTCGCCTCTCTGTTCACTGCAATAACCTTGCGAACAGCCCGTCTTTTCATTGCTCTGGCCTCTTTGATAGGTGTACTCTCAGGTATTTCTACAGGCGCTGTCAGAGGGCTGTATTGACTACTTCTAAGAAGGTAGTTGTTTGTAGATAACTTAAACGCCAAATCGACTACACTCTTTGCCATACAGCTCATACATGCGCTCCATCTTTTCATACAGCCCGTACTCGGCCTGAGTACTATCATGCCAAGACCCAGGTGCATTCAAGACACAAGCGCGGATCCTCCCATCAGGGCAGAAAAGAAAGACACTATTCACATATGTACCACAAGTCCAACCATTGTAGTATTGGTTCTGTTTGGTCCAGCCGGTAGACTGTTGGAGATGGAGTTTAAGCCCATCAAAGCAGCACCCCACACTCTGTGTGGACAAAGAGTTGGATACTTTGCAGCAATAACATTGATATGTTGTTGAGTCTCTTCTTCATTTGGCAAGCAAACTTTTGCAGCAGGATGGTCTTGTAATGCAGTAAGAAGGACCTTGCGACCAAATTTCAGCCATCTGTACATAGGAGAAGCTGTTAATCCAAACGCTATTATAGCAACTGCTGCTCTTGCTGCTGATCCTCTGGTTCGGAACCAGAATAAGATACAAGCAAGACATCCGGTTGCATCAAACTCTCGACGGCAAATATAATTGCGCTTGTTGTATTCCTTGAACTTCTGAATCGATCCGGTGCTCTTATCAATAGTGTATGAATTGAAGCATGGCTCAAATATATCTAGAAGCTCCCTGAATACTACTTGGTCGACTCCACAGCAATTGAGAAGGGCTTGATCATTGCCCAATTGATAGAGATACATGAAAGCAGATTGAGTGTATCTCTTAATTGCAATCCTAGGAGTGCTACGATCTCTTCTTTTCTTATCTTCCTCCCCAAGCAGTGGATTGTTGTACTAATTGGGGGTTAAGTAGTTATCATAGTAGTCTCCAAGCACTTCTACTAGCTCCAGGGCCGTGGTGATTGTTGATTGTGTTTCGCGAAAGAGAGTGTTTTGCAAAAGAGTGTTTGCTTGCTTGTATTTGCTTGTATTTGCTTGCTGGAGAGAAATGTGAGTGTTTTAGCAAGGATACTACTAGTACTACTAGTAGTACCGTACCGTAGTGGAAATAAGCAGCGCAAGTCGGTACATGAAAAATTCTGAAATTTTCAACTGCCGGCCATCCTTGAATACTTAATAGGCTTGCTTGCCAAAATAGGGGGGTAGGTGGCGCGGGTAGTGATGAAACAGACAGTTACTGTTTTGTACATAGGGATTCCGAATTCCAAATCCACTCGGTGTGCATAGTTGATAAAATCTATTCATCCGTTGGGTGCGCCAAAAATCTATTCAATCTACTATTCACTCGCGAATATTTTTTTATTACTTTGGTCTTTTATTACTTTATCACTGGTGGGAATCACTCAGTATCAAAAAATCAAATCAACCAACCAACCAACGATCCAAAATATCATTATGGGGAAATGACTTTTCTGATGTCCAAAAATAATATCCCCCCCTTTCTACTTTTGTTAGAACGCGTTGACGTGCCGTACGTACCGTACCGTATTCATAGTGTAGTTTTGTACGTTTGTCCTTGATCCGTTATGGTGCCGTTTCTAAACGGTATCGGTCACACAAACATCCTTATCAGTACGAGTGCGTATTCTCTTGCCGTGTTCAGGTCAGAGTGTGCCCGCCCGCTTTGGCTGCTGTGTTTTAAAAAATAAATACTCCCCGGGGATGCTTAAAAAAAAAATCTGCATACCGGTACCGGTACTATTCGTACGTACCGGTAGGTAGAATGTTGTGCTCTGTCGGTACTATACCGGTAGATAGACTCTCTTCATCACTGGATCAGTAATGACAGACGAGGGAACCGACAATCAACACAACTTGTCTCGAGTCTAGCTAGCTAGCAATCTTACCATCGTAGAGCAACAACCAACGAAATCCAAAGCGAAATCCAAAGCGAAATCCAAAGCGAAGCGAAACGAAACGAAACGGGTGCTAGGGAAAAACAACAACAGTCGCCGAGCGAGCTACCGTACGGCAACAACACGGCAACAACACAAACACAGCTGTCACCGTACCACTCCACGACTATGTCGAACGACCATAACCACGCTTCTTCCGCAGAGGGAAACACCAATCCCTCCGGAAGCGGTGAGGGTAGCATCCCAATCATTCCTCCCCTGGTGCGATCCCCGTATCCCACACGGAGCCGCAGCCGCTGGCGAATCATTCAGCAGCAACAACAGCAACAGCAGCAGCAGCAGCAACAACATCGCATGCAGGAAGACGATTCTCCGCGGAACGAGGACGGCCTGCTGGTGGATCCGCTCGGACTGGTGGCGCGACAAACCTCGGGATCGAGCGCCGCCGTTTCGGGACGCAGGGAGGTGGAATCGTCGGCGTCGGCGTCTGCGTCGCAGGGCGGCGATCGTACCTCCTCGGCGGGCATTGGCATTTCGTCGACAATCACGACGCGGAGGAGACGGCAGCAACAGCAACAACAGCCACATCCACATCAACAGCAACAGCAACAGCCACATCAACAGCCACATCAACATCCACATCAACAGCCACATCAACAGCCACAGCAACCACAACCATCCTCCTCGGTGGCGGGCCATGCAGCACCTTCTACCCAGCCGCAACCACGTTCCTACCATCTGCGGGCTTCTTCGGCGTCCGCGGCATCCGTTAACCACAATTCCTCGTCCCTCTTTTCGACCCCGGCCGGAACCACAACCACCGCGAATTCTATTGCAAATGCGAATACCAATGCCAATGCCAATGCCAATACCAATGTAAACGTAAATGTAAATGTAAATGCCCCGATGTCGGCCTACGCCAGCGGGATTCCCCAGAGCGCGACCTCTCAGCTGTCGGTGGTGGCGGCGGCCAGCGATTACATGATGGGGAGGGGCCTGGTCCAGGCAAGGATCTCTCCCATGGCGAATGCCAGCGTCGGCGTCGGCGTAAGCGTCAATGCATCCACAACAACAACAACAACAACAACAACAACCGCGAATCAAACACACCATCCCAACAGCGGGAGCCACTCGGCCCGGGGACGGAGGCGATTCTTTCCGCCGAGCCGTCCGTCGTCCGGCGGAGGGGGAATCGCCGCTGGCTCCGCCGCTGCCTCTGGCTCTGCCTCCGGCTCCGGCGCTGCCCACCAACAACCCTCGCCGTCGACAAGCCAGGGCAACGAGGCCGGTGCGACGACGTCATCGTCGTCGTCGTCGTCGGGCAATGACGGAGGCAGCAACGGCAGTGGCAACGGTGCGAGCAAAAACAGCAGCGGCACCAGCAATCACAACGGCAATGGTAAAGGCAACGACACTGCCAACGGCACGAGCGGCCCTTCCGACGAAGCCGCCACGGCGAGCAAGGACCTGGTTCTACACGGAATGAACATTACCCGGCTGCGAAAACTCACCCTGGCGTGCCTGGGAAACAGCAGCAACAACAGCGGCAGTGGAATCGCGATGACGACACCGTCCCCGAAAATGGCCGTGTTTTTTGCCGGAATGGTGCACTCCAAGACCGGGTCTCCCGAGGATGCCTACGTCTATGCCAGGGCCCTGCTCCAGAACGACCAGCCGAAGCGGACCGTCAAGTGGATCGAGCAATCCAATCTCCTAAGGTGCTACTACTATACTAGCTCCGACCAAACCCTTCCGCCGGATCCCCTCGGGGACAATGGGGACAATGGGGACAATGGAGACACGGACAAACCAACCACCATTCCGCAAACCTGCTACGATCGACTGGAAGAACTCAAGAGTCTCCAGATCGAGTCTCTATTGCTGGCCGCGCAATCCCTGGGAAGCCTCAACGATTGGACGGCCGTCCTGCAGCTATTGGAAGACACCCAGCACTACACCTTTCCGGAATCCCACTCGGAACACTACGAACAGCAGCGATACTATCAACAACAGCAGCAGCAACAGAAACAACAACAAGCTATGGACCACGACGACACCGAAAACTCCTTTCATCCC